>JAAWXA010000011.1:24677043-24784242 GCA_038090715.1 Florisuga fusca
CTCCCTCCCTTTTCTCTCCCTCTTTTCATCCTTTCTCTCACTTTCTATACACATCTACCTGTCCCTTCCATTTATCTTTTTGCCTAATCTAATCTATCATTTATTTCTCTACTTCTAATGCATTTATCTATAATTCATCTTTCTCTCTATCTTGCAATCACTTATTTATCTCTGTCCTCAGCTGTCTGTCTTGCTGTACCTGTTATTTATGTATTTCTATCTCTGTCAACATTTATCTCTGTCACCGTGTTTCTGTGTGTTGTCTGTCACTGTCACTATCATTTATCTATCTAATACCTAACTATATCTTATTTATCTTCTCCTGTCCTCCTCTCTTCTTCATTCCCTCCCCCTAAGCTTACCACAGTTATAGTATATTTATCTCACTTATCCCTGTGATATCTTATTTTGTGGTCTCTTTCTGTCCATTTATCTCTTTTCAGGGTCTGTCCTTTTTTTTTTCCTTCAGTTTCTCTGTCTAGCACACTCTAATTTCTATCTGTCTCCCTCTTATCATTTGTCTTCCTCCTTTTTTTTTTTTTTTTTTTTTTAAACTGAGGAGCTCAGTTCCAAAAAAATCACATACAAAAAACGTGCACATGGGGACAAGTCTGATTTGAACCTGTTCTCAGCAAACATGCATCCAGGCTGGGTGATGGCACACACAGCCAAGATCACCTTGAGCTGGAAACCATGGCAGACCTGGTCTCCTGCAATAAAGGAGCCTTTCTGGATTTTCTACTCAGTTTCTTGCTCCCAGATCAAGCTTCCCAGTAGAAACGAAGGAGATGATTGGTTTTCATGGCTTCAGGGCAGAAGACCCTGGATTAGCAGCTTAGGCTTCCCTTCTTTTGCCAACATGCAGCTATACAACTTTTTGGTGATGCTCTGCCTCTGATACACCACTGTTACTCTGCATCAAATTATGTAGTTAATAATAATAATCCCCATTTCAAAGATTTTTTTCTACATGGTGCATCATCCTACGTGTTTTGCTTATTGAACAAGAAAAAAGAGAAATCTGCCCATTGATTTCATGCCATCATTTCTCCTGGAGGCACCAGCTCTTGTGTTATGATGGACTGGAGAAACACCTCATAACCTCCTCACTTACATTCCACTGGTGGGACTGGGGCCATGGCTCTGTGTTGAAAGCTCACTCTGCTCCATGCTTGGAGATTGCCAAGTGCAAACCTCTCCAAACCCACCTTCCAGAGCTGCCATGAGCATGGAGAAGAGCCTGAATCAATAAACCTTCCTGACACTCCCAAGTAAAGGGTTTGACTTCAACACCACCTTCCTGGTATGAATATGTTGTAATGCTCTGATTTATCAACCCTCTCCTCTAGCAGTGTGGAGGTGACCATTGCTGCCATAGTTACACCTAAGTGTGTTTAGCTTTAAAAGCTTTTCCAAAGTTCTTTATTCTACTTAGTCACTTTCTCATCCTGCCCTGCCTGCTCTGCAGTTTTTGAAGGGAGTTTTGCTCTTCCAGCACCCATCACTTCAGTATGAGCTGGTAGAACAATCAGTGTGTCCTCAGTCCCCAGGGATGCTGGTGACATGTCCCAGGTAGAACAAACAGAATAGAATGAATCATTAAATGGTTTGGGTTGGAAGGGACCTTAAAGATCATCTAGTTCCAACCCCCCTGCCATGGGCAGGAACATCTTCCAGATAGTGTCAGGTTACCCAAAGATCTTCATCTTTGGTCCATTAGGAAAAAATAGGTGAAAGGACCTTTTATTTGTCTCTGAGATGGGTGTTTATTTCTCGTGCATTTATTTCTCTTTTTCTGTGCTCAGGTATTGGGTAAGTAACCCTCAGTCCCACACCACTTTGCCCCTGCCCCACAGTTTGTGATTTCCATCTCCTGGAGACATCAACTGTGACATCTGGGCTGTCATTATCTTCCTAAGGTTTTTTTGGTGCAGCCTGAAATCAACAGAGCAAGAGATTCTTATTCCTAGGAAAGGAGCAGATGTTTTGTCGTGGACGGTGTTGCATGGGAATGAGTGTCTGTGTGTCCTTTATTTATCTCCTAATTGGCATGTTCACCTTGTCCTCAGTTTAAGTTTTTCCTCTTAATTCCTATTAAGGAATATTCATGGCACTCTTTTTCTCCTCAGGGGAAATTGAAAAACACTAAGTAATTAGCTCTCACCAAGGCTTGCCATGATTACTAGAAATGAAGCTTTTCAGAGAGCAGTTAGAAATGTTATAAGAAAATGTGGTGTGGTGGTTTTAAATCCCAAACACTGAAATCGTTCAAGGGAAAAAAGAAACCTGAAGCAGTTCAGTGAGTTCAAAAAAAAAAAAAATAATTGAGAATTATTGGTTATGTTGCATTTCAGATATTTTCTGAATCAAACTGAATTTTTTACATGAAAGCAACCTTTTCTTTTAAAAAAATTCTGCTCTTTTATAGGCTAGCAATATGTAATATAGACACATATATATACACTACGTGTACTAAATTGAGAGACATAATTTGCTTTTCAACACATTGCTGTGTGAAGGCTTGTTTGGAATTTTGGCCGTGATTGTGTCTAGAGATCTGTAGCACAAAGAATTCTTTCAAAATTAGAACATTTTTTTTTCACCCTAGCCTTAGCTTTGCCTTCAGCATCCTGGATTTAAGACAACTAAAAAAACCAAACCAAACCAAACCAAACCAAACAAACAAAAAAAAAAACCCACAAAAAAACAGTATAAAACATTTTTTTCTGCCACCATAACCACTTTTTGAGGGGTCCAAGGGAACATGCTAGCATGGTGTGACTGTGGTGGGTCTATTGATGTGATAGCAACACTTTCAGTGAGGTGCTAAGGAAATTTCTCTGTCTCCCTAGTGCTGAATAAAGACATCACCACCTGCAGGACCTCAACCATCACAGGAACATTGAAGCGTCCATCACTGCCAGATGAAGAGAAATTGAAACTCAACCACCAGAAGGGGTCATCAAACTTTAACAGTCTTCCAGCCAATGTTTCCAAGATGCATCTTCAGGGCTCACCTCACTACCTGGGGGCCATCAACCTGAATGAGTTCAGCAATCACTCTCTCACTCTGAAGAAGGACAAGAACCAGCCACCTAAGTCCATCTACATCTGCGATGGGGACATCTTCAAGAAGTTGGACTCAGAGCTCTCCCGGGCACAAGAACAAACTCTGGACACCAGCTATGTCATTCTGCCTACCAACACATCTACCTTACGGGCCAAACCACCCAAAGATGAGAGCAAATACAGCATCAATATCGACCAGATGCCCCAGACACGGCTCATCCACCTCAGTATGGCTACTGATCCAGGCTTTGTTGTCAAAAGCCCTCCCCGGGAGCCTGTACCCATGACATGCAGTGAGGTGCAAGGTTCCTCCATGATACAACAACAGCAGCAGCTGGCTCCACAAAATATCTCCAACGAGTCACAGATTCCCAACAGCCTGGTTGACGCAGGTGACTCAGGGAACTCGGGTGTGGTGTCCAAGAGTGAGACCGTCTCCACCCTCTCCATGAGCTCCTTGGAGGTGAGCATGGGAATTACTGGCTTGTTCTCAGCCCAGAATGATGCCTTTTCCCCAACACTGGCCACACCAGATGTTGAGAGAGGCACTAAGGTGCATCTGCCTAACAACCAGAGGCATCCAGCCGTGCAATTCCAGTGTTACATCATCATGAGGGATCGCTGGGGTGTGATACCATTTTGTAATGTGATGTTTAAAATCTCTCCTGGCTTCCACAGACATATTCCATATTCCATTGCTGGAGGGACTGTCTTTAGCCCTACGGGCAACACAAAGTCCAATGAAAATCTTAGGTTGTCAAAGAATGTCTATTTTAATGCGAGGCACGTGGTTTGTGCTACCTTTCCTCTCTCTTTCCTCTGCCTCTCTTTCCCATTTTGACGACTTCAGTCATGAAACAGAGGAGGAAACTCAAGTGACTGTAGGTGTAAAATGTCCCTGAGGCATGGCACACCGTTCTCATAGCATCAGAGGGACTCCAAAGGTTTTGCATGAGTGCAGCCGTCTCCTTCTGACCTGTGGAAAACTCATTCCATGTATTAGCAGTTGTCCCCATCTTACTCTGATGTCTCCTTTGGTTTTCTCACTTAGCATCTGGCCCTTTCCCTGCCTATTGACAGAGCAGGGCTTGGCCACTGCTGTCCAGATTTCAGTCTCAGCTGCCTGGTCCTCAACAATTTCAGTAGATGAGGTTGCTGAGTCTCTCTGCTTTCCATTCTGTGAACCTCCTGCAAGCTCATACTAGGACAGACTTGAATTGGCCCATGATCTGCCCTTCTTGGCACTCAGGGTTTTCTGACAGGGATCCCCCTAAATGCCTGGCCCATTCCATCATGGAGAGAAAGAGAAATATGGTAAAGGTGTAGGAAGAAGAAAGAGGAAAAGGACTTTCTCTGGTTTTTTTTTTTCCTGCCATGTGGTTCAGTTTGTGCCCACTTCCAGGCATCAACCCCTTACTAACCTTCACCCATCTCTTTTTCTTTTGAATACCCAGAGGCGGAAATCCCGGTACGCAGAGCTAGATTTTGAGGTGAGTGCAGCCCTTTCTGTGGGTGTTTTTCTGCTGGTATGATAAGAAGGAGAAATGTTATTTTGGGGTAGTTTTTTTCTTTTCTTTCTTTTCTTTCTTTTCTTTCTTTTCTTTCTTTCTCTCTTTCTTTCTTTCTTTCTTTCTTTCTTTCTTTCTTTCTTTCTTTCTTTCTTTCTTTCTTTCTTTCTTTTTCTTTCTTTCTTTCTTTCTCTCTTTCTCTCTTTCTCTCTTTCTCTCTTTCTCTCTTTCTTTTTCTCTTTCTTTCTCTCTTTCTCTCTTATTCTCTCTCTCTTTCTCTCTTTCTTTCTTTCTTTCTTTCTTTCTTTCTTTCTTTCTTTCTTTCTTTCTTTCTTTCTTTCTTTCTTTCTTTCTTTCTTTCTTTCTTTCTTTCTTTCCTTCTTTCTTTCTTTCCTTCTTTCCTTCTTTCTTTCTTTCCTTCTTTCCTTCTTTCTTTCTTTCCTTCTTTCTTTCTTTCCTTCTTTCCTTCTTTCCTTCTTTCCTTCTTTCCTTCTTTCCTTCTTTCCTTCCTTCTTTCTTTCCTTCTTTCTTTCCTTCTTTCTTTCCTTCTTTCCTTCTTTCTTTCTTTCTTGGTCTCAAATTGAGACATGATGGATGTGTCTAAGCTCATACTTCAAGTGGGTCTCAAAGTATTTGAGCCACCTTCTCCAGTTACACAGCACTTGGCAAAGCACAAGGAAGTCATATTCATTGTGCTCTTACATTTAAAGCAAAGTTCTTATAGAAACTGGTCCTGCCTCCCCTTCTGGGCAGTAGAAGGTAGAAGAGAAAAATGCAGAAGGGCCAAAATAGGATTTCCTTTTGGAAATCGTGGAATAGTTTCTGATGGAACTTTTTTTGTCCCCAAATTCTACGTATTTGGGTAAGCTCTGAATATGTTTGCAAAGGAGACACACAGAGAACAGGGGGGACGTGGGGTCAGTTATCAGTTAAAGAAGGTCAGCAAAGCTTCCCAGGTCTAGCTAGTAGAACCTTGCCAGTGAAGCATAAATTCTGCAGCATAAACAGCTGGCGGTTGTAGGTTTAGGATAACCATAAGGTTAAAAATTAGTCTTTTCCACCTTCTGCTGACATCTCATCCTGAAAATAAAGACAGGGCTACACTGGGTCCTCAGAGAAATTAGAAAGTTTGCAGATGCACCTGCAGGGAGGCAGGGAGAGGTTTTAATAATGTATGTAAAATCGGGGGGGGGAAGGCATGTTCTCTGTGTACAGCTGAATAGGGTTTGTTGACCTGTGGCCCCTTGTGTTTGCTTCAGAAAATCATGCACACAAGAAAACGTCACCAAGACATGTTCCAAGACCTGAACAGAAAACTCCAGCATGCAGAGAAGGAGAAGGAGTCTCCAACAACTGACAGCAAGGTCAGTCAGACACTTCCAGGACCATCACCTCCTAGAGCCTCCTAGTGCCAGCAGGAGCACAGGAACAAACAGGAAAGTTTAGGAAGTCACACTGAATATTTTATCTTGATTGTGTGTCCATGCATGTTGCAACGAGCAGACGTGCACCACAAAGGACACTGGGAGTCACAGAGAAACCTTTAGTTTATCCACAGAGTGGTCAGCAGCCCAGAAGAAAAATATCTGTCCTCATGTCTGTTCATGGCGAATAGATTCTGTGTTGTCTTTTTTTTTGTTTTTGTGGTTGTCCCCTGTGTCTGTTCTTTGCATTTCTTGGAGTGCCCCATACATCCATTTGTAGCTAGAACTGGAAACTAGAACAGCCCTGAGGTCATCTAGGTGGAAAGGGGAGAGGGCAGAAGGTGGGGACAAGCAGGAGTCATCTACCCCACTTGCAGGGGTTGAGTTGGAGGCTAAGGGTGGCAGTGAGGGGTGTAGTTATTTAGGAAAGCCACAGCAATGGGGTAGAAGTTGTGATGATGGCAGCACTTCTTGGGTACTGCTCATGAATCATAGAATCATAGAATTGGCTGGGATGGAAGGGACCTCAGAGATCATCAAGTCCAACCCTTGATCCACTCCCCCCGTGGTTCCCAGCCCATGGCACTGAGTGCCACATCCAGTCTCTTTTTAAATATCTTCAGGGATGGAGAATCCACTACTTCCCTGGGCAGCCCATTCCAATGCCTGATCACCCTCTTGGTAAAAAAATTCTTTCTAATATCCAACCTAAACCTCCCCCGGCACCATGAGAGCATTTGTGACCACCATATACACGACTTTCCTAGGCAGGAGCAAATTTCCAGGCAAGAAGAGACTCCCCTGTGAGGGAGTTGAGCTATTTGTAACATTCTTGGTTGTTACCAAGCAAAATCAGATCCAGGATGCTCCTGGAGAATGGCCAAGGTGACCCCAGTGGGTTTTATTTTGATGGGACTCCTTGAAAGACAAGACCAGAGCTCAAAGGGTGATTGAAGAAGAGGTTTAGTTTGGTTCTTTGTGGAACCAGAGCACTACAGGGTCTTTGATCTGCATTCAGATCTCACCACATTTCTGTGCTGAGCTCCAGAGATATGGTCCCACCAGATTCTACTTTTATTCTGTGTGGCGAGGTGTCATTAGGGGCTGTCCAGTGTCACAGAATGAGAGGGATAGGGAATCTAGCAGGAAGGTTCAGATGAAAGAGGACTGTGTTGGCCAAGAAACCCAATGTGTTTCACTGAGTGTCATGTCTCTGCTTTTTTTTTGCTTTTTTTTTTTTTTTCTTTCTATTATTTAGCTATGACGCAGCTGTAAAATCAAAAATATATAGCTTAAATACCCTGTAAAAGCCAAACTGTGGTACCTTTTCAGGAGAGCTTTATAGATTGAAATATCTGGAGCATTTCAGAGCTGCATCTATGTAGAACTAAAGTTGTCAGTGTCAGCATCAAAGAGCTTTGAACTGCTGGAAAGAAGCTGTGAAGTTGGCCTTTGCATATTGACTGAATCTTTTTCAAGTTGTGATTTTTCCTTTAGATGTAGCCCAAGAGGAGGAGCTTGCAAGAGGGGGAGTATTGACAAAGCAGTAGTGGGTATTGGTTTAAAACCATCCAAAGCAGTATAAAGGAAAATAAATACATTCCCTCACCCTTTTTTTCTACCGTTCATTGCTTGAGGACCCCACTGGAAATCAGGCTCCTTCTTCAGCTTGCCCTGAGAAGGCAAACTGCAAGATACCAGGGATTAAAGTAACAACAAAAGAATTTTTTTCTCTTCTATGTATGTTTAGGTTATAAAACGATGGAGTGTTTCTTCTGGTGGAAGTGATAAAATTAATGTTAGTGCAACTCTGACTCTTATTTTGCATTGAAGAGCGTTGGAGACCTGACCCAAACCCTTTCCATGACCCATGAATTCGAACATATTCCTTCACCAACTAGAGAAATCCTTGCCTTGTGGACATGAACAAGGTCATAAGGAACCTGGAACACCCTTGAACCTTTTCCCATTTAGCATCTTAGAGCAGGAGGGATGTTTACAGGGTCTAAATCATCTGCCTGAATTGCTGTGTCTTTGGTTTCCTTTTGAAATAACCACCACAAAGTCAAGCTAACAAGTGACTCTTCAACTCCAGGAGTTTTCTAGCCTTTCCTGGCAGCAGATCCTCTTCTTTTTTTTCAAGGATACAATGCTTTTTCTAATCTTCTTGGATTTCCTCTCCCCTCTTTCTAATCCAAGGTCACAAAAGGTCATATTGAGACTTGAACTAGATGTCTGCAAAGGAGACATCTCCTTTAGGAATTCCTAGGAATCATGCTGTCCTTGTTTAGGGATTGGTTTGAGTTTTAATGCTAGACCTCTCTGTGCTTCAGTGCACTGGCTAAAACTGATTACCCCATCTCACTAAACCCATAGTTCCTCTCAGAGGAACTTTGTCAGATTTTGGAGGAAGCACTAACAGAAGAACGTGACGAAGAAACAGATCTTCTTCCTCTTTAAGAAAAGAGGATGAAAATTGAAGCATCACCTGTTTGCTGCTGAGAATTTCTCCAGTTTCACCAGCAAAATATGATTTTTAAGGGGTCTACAGCAAGGGCCTGAGGCTTGTACCAGCGTGTATAATCCTCCTCTCTAAAGGCATCCTGACACATTTGAATAAGTATTCAACCTTTGAATAAGTATTAATGCAATGCACGCTTGAAAGATAAAGAAGATTGTCCTTTGCCCACTACCCCAGAGTAGTTACTGGAAGAGCTGGAAACATAATCAGGGATTCCTTCATGTTGGAGCTGTTTGGTTTCCTCCTTTAGGAAGTCCATTTCTGAAAGTCATTACGGCTGTGAGTGACCCATCAAAGGCAGCCCTGACAAATCACAGAGACAAATTTCAGGATGAATCCTGCTTTTCCCTCACCTAGCAGCCAAGGAGTCTTTCCCTAGGACCTCTCTTCTCCTTTGTACAGGGGGGAAGCATCCATGGGATGGAAGTCAATGTATAACACTAGCCAGTGCACCTCAATCTTCAAGTCAGAAGGTGACTGCAGAGGTTTGGAAGCCTCATTCACATCCTGCTGAATTTAGGGTGTTCCCATGAGGTTGTGGGGGCCCCCACCCTGGAAGTGTTGAAGGTCAGGTTAGATGGAGCCTTGAGCAACCTGATCAAGTGGTAGGTGTTCCTTCCCATGGCAGGGGGATTCTTCTAGGACCCTTCAAACCCAAATGTCAGGGTTTAACACTGGCCCAGCAATTAAACCAAATAACAGATGCTCTCTATTAATCCCCCTCCCCTCCCTGATAAAGAAAGGAGAGAGAAGAAGGGAGAGAGACTGATGGATTGGAAAATAAACTACACAGCTTTAATGGAACAGTAAGGATAAATAGGAAAAATGACTAAATATATACAAATATCCAGGAAAATTGATGCCACGTTCCTCCCTCCTTTCCCCCAATAACTCTCCCATCACCACCGAGGCTGCAGGGCAGCCCTGGGAAAGTCCAGGCTGGACTCCTGGGGTCAGCAGCAGTGGGGAGCTGGAGGCAGGAACACACAGATTCAGGCTGGCATGGATCAGGAGCACAGGCAGAGGAATGGATGGAATCCTCCCAGGATGCTGAAGCAAAGAGGGAGAGGGGAAGGAGGGGACGCAGGAAGGGGTTTGGCCCTCGTGATCCCTCCAAATTATACTGAGTATGAGGTGTATGGGATGGAATACTCTGTTTGGTCAATTTTGGTCATTTATCTTGTCTGTTCCTCCCCAAAGGAGTGTTTCAGGTGTGACCTTTTTTACTCCTTTTCTCCTTCTGGAGGGCAAAATGTTCCTCAGAGCTGAGCAGTGGTTTGGTTCTGCACCCCATTCTCCAGCTGTAACTATAACCATGGAGTGTTATCAGTCCCAGAAGCAGACACTGACTGAGAAACTTGCTGTTCATTTCAGCAAGTGCAGCTGAAAGCAAAAGTAGAAACCAGAAAATCACCTTTATCCTGGCTCAAACCTGGATACAGACCTCTTCCCAAGTGAGAAAATTGGGCTCCTGTCTGTGGGAGCCTCTTTGCATGGGCTGAGGGTGGAGGAGCTTGTGGCTGTGTCAAATTCAGGCTCATTCCTCAGTGATGAAGTAGAAAGTTGGGAAGCTGTACTCCTCCTGCCATCAGCTGTGTGTCCCTCTGGAAGGGAAGCTCCACTTAGGGAGTGTTTCACTCCACTATGCCTCATCTTTAATCCTCTTTGCACTTCTTGAAGGCTTCAGCAAATTTTAAAAGGCCAATTAGGGTAACTTTTCTGGGGAGGAATGCTACATAAAATATAATAATTACCGCAATAAATTTTGTTAGGAAAATGACGTCAAGCATTAATTAATTCAGCCATAAACCATCTGTCAGCTACCGAGCATCCAAATACCTCATCAATCAGTTCCTCTCCTCCTGGAGATCATCTGATACTTCATGTCCCAAGTATCAGGCATCAGTTGCCTCCTCTTATCCCTCCCATATCTTCTGTACCCAAAATCAGTTCTTGCCATGTCCTTTGAAGCTGTCCAAACTGGTTAAAAAAAGGACTTTATAAAGATTCATCCTTTGGAATCACTTGGTGTCTTCCTGAAGTCCCTAGGTGCCAGACTTGAATGGTTTCAGCTTTTGGGGGAACAACCAGTCCTTCAGGTGGAGTGGAATCTTCTGGAGATTGTCCAAAAAAAACCAACCCACACACACACAAAAACACCAAAAAAACCCAACCAAACAAACAAAAAAAACACCAAAAAGCCCCCAAAAAACCAACCCAAAGGGTGGTATGAGTGGTATGATAACCATCAAGAAAATATGATGGCCAGGAGATAGCTGATAGTAGCCTGGAGAATGCTGATGGGACCACAGGATTTCTCTGCAACCTTCAATCAAGAGGATGTTTATAAGTCAGTGCAAAGAGGTCCTGAGGGACTCTGAAAGATTTCCTCGAGTCAGTGTCTGTTCATCTTCAGCTGTGCTCAGTCTCTCCAGATTTTGGCTTACAGCAGCCCCTGCTGGTTAGAGCCTCTGAACTTCAGAGAGTACAGAACAGAGAGTTGTATAGCCTAGGAAATGCTTCCACTTTCCTAACTGATTTTTTTCAGTGCGAGTTAAAACCACGAATTACTTTTTCTTCCTTACAAAAAAAATTTAAAAAAAAAAATTCTGAACAAAGTCAGTGACTTCTTTTGATTTCATTTTTCTCCTCAATTAAAACAAAAATAAATCGTCTTTGCAGTTCAGTAGCATAAAATAAACTGCAGCTACTTGTTTCAAACAAGGAAAAGAAAATCTATTGTTCTAGAAAAAAAAACAACCAAGCCAGCTCTCCCATTTTCTAATCACTTTTCATCGATGTTGATCCAAAGATGGATTAGACAGTGTGAGCCACATTTGTCTTTCAGATTCCCTGCTATACACTCTGAATAACTTCATTCTGGTCCTAGAGTCATCAGTGTCATGGGGAGAGACCATTTGAGTCATGAAATATCCTTCAAGTTGACACTAGAGGCAATGAAAACAGCATGGGTGTAGCTGCTTTTAGGGGAGGGAGTGCTCTGTAAAAACTCCTCTTCAGGTTATTCAGGGTAACTATAAAAAAAAACCAAACAAAAAACAAGTATTAAACCCAAACCAAACCACAAAAATTTAACAGAATTATAAAATAACAAAATACAATTATAAACCAGAAGGCAAACACAAGGAGATGAAGCTTAGCAGATTTCACAGTCCATCATTTTTGATTGAAGTGTGAAATGCAAGCTGTGTGGTAGAGCAGACAGTCAGTCCCCCATGTTTTATTTATATCAAAGAATCATGCCATAGAGTGGCTTGGGTTAGAAGAGAACTAAAAGATCAGCTAGTGGTTAGGCTAAAATCCTGCCCAACCTGGCCTTCAACATGGAGAAGGCATCCCTGGGCATCTTGTCCCAGCATCTCATCAATTTTATTGGAGAAAATATATTTATTATTTTGGACTTTGGCTCCTGCTTGTTAGGGTTTGGGGGGCTTTGGTTGGCACTGCATCTTAAATGCCTTTTGTCCCCCAAATCTTGCCTTCAAGATGTGCAGGGAAAATGAAAGCCACAGAATGAAAGGACTCTGAATGCCACCAGGGTGATGATGTTCTTCAGTTTGCTCTGCTCAGCGGATTTTACTCCAGCCTTGGGTCTGGGCAATCCCTCCCTTCCCACCCTTTGGACAGAGCAGTTTGCTCCCCAACCCAGGCACCGAGCAGGAACAAACAAACATTTCCTCCCCCTTTTCCTCACATCCAGAAGCTCATGGGCTGTGGCAGGCCAGAGTAATAGCTCTGGCTCAGTGAGTTACTGGCAGAGCAGCCTCTTCTGCTTTCAGCTCCTGTCTCAGGCCATTTCTGGCTGGCTCCAAGGTGCCAGGCTCTGGGCCAGCACCAGTGCCTTTTACAGGATTACACATCCCTCTCTTCAGCATTTTTTTTTTCTTTTTCTTTTCTTTTTTTTTTTAATTCTTTTCTGTGCTAGCTGGGTTCTCCCTCCTGTCTGTAAGGATTGCTAAGACCCCACAGTGGGAGGAAAATGTCAGAGTTGAAGCATGAGCCCAGTGACTGTCTCTATATGCTCTTCAAGCAGCCAAGACCTGATAAAAACCTTTTCCATACGGGAGGGAAAGGAAAAAGAGAGCTGTTCCCAGGAGTCTGCTACCAATTCCCAGGGTGCCTCTTGCCAAAAGGAGATTTGCTTTTGTCTCCCAATATCCTTGCCAAAGCTCGTTGTGTTCAACCTGCTCAGAGACCTGACCAGGCACCAAGTCCTTCAGCACCCATGCTCAGATCACAGCACCATGAGCTGCTGCTGCAACGTAGTGGACAATGGGTGCATCTCACCCTTGGGGTACCACCTCCACACCCAGCATCCCTAATTCTATTCTAAGAAATGGGAAACTGAAAATCAAGCCTCTTCTTTCCACGTCCTGACCTTCCGTGGTGTTTTTTCTTTTTACTTCTTCTTGCTGTAAGCAGATATCTTTGGAGTTACTAAGCCTGGCACAGTCATAGCAAACACATCACACCCTTAAAGCTGGAGAGAAACAACCACATGGGGTCAGACCCAAGACCAACTGGGTCTTTTCTCCTCTCCATAGCAAAATAAAAAGCAGCTTGGCAAAATAAAAACACCAAGGCAATCACGTGGCAGTGCATGTTCAAAAAAAGATCCCCAAGACCCCAGTAAATTTTACTCAGAGACTGCCCAAGCCCCGATGCTGAATGGTGTCACTTTACACCATAGTACTGAACTGATGTTGCTTTTGTGAACGTTTCCACACACTTTTACAACTTTAGAAGTTCCAGCATAAACAGAGAGCTGTGGAAAGGTGACCTGCTGCTTGCTGGGAGTGTGCCAGCTCCTGAGGTTCGTTCTGGGCCAGGCAATGCTTGGTGTGAACTTCTTGATGTCCTGGTTTGGGCCAGGATAAAGGTGATTTTCTGTCTTGTACTTTTGCTTTCAGCTGAGTCTCTTGTAAGGAGCTGCACTTGCTGAAATGAACAGCAAGTTTCTCAGTCAGTGTCTGCTTCTGGGACTGATAACACTCCATGGTTATAGTTACAGCTGGAGAATGGGGTGCAGAACCAAGGACACTGCTCAGCTCTGAGGAACATTTTGCCCTCCAGAAGGAGAGAAGGAGTAAAGAGGTGACACCTGAAACCCTCCTTTGGGGAGGAACAGACAAGATAGATGCCAAAATTGGCATCTCTGCCAAATTTAACTCTGCCAAAAACAGAGTATTCCATCCCATACACCTCATACTCAGTATCAACTGGAGGGATCACAAGGGTCAAACCCCTTCCTGCTTCCCCTTCTTCGCCTGTTCCCTGTTTGCTTCAGCATCCTGGGAGGATTCCATCCCTTCCTCTGCCTGTGCTCCTGATCCATGCCAGCCTGAATCTGTGTGTTCCTGCCTCCAGCTCCCCACTGCTGCTGACCCCAGGAGTCCAGCCTGGACTTTCCCAGGGCTGCCCTGCAGCCTCGGTGGTGATGGGAGAGTTATTAGGGGAAAGGAGGGAGGAACATGGCATCAATTTTCCTAGATATTTGTAAATATTTAGTCATTTTTCCTATTTATCATTACTGTTCCATTAAAGCTGTGTAGTTTAGTTTCCAACCCATCAGTCTCTCTCCCTTCTTCTCTCTCCTTTCTTTATCAGGGAGGGGAGGGGGATTAATAGAGAGCATCTGTTATTTGGTTTAATTGCCAGGCCAGTGTTAAAGACTGACAAGTTCTTATGTTGGAAGAATCCACCAGAAGTCCATTCCTACCATTAAGAAGAATTTCATAGACCTCTTTCACATCCCTCCATAATGTGTTCTCCAGGCTGAAAGGTCATTGTGCAATCTTTCCTCCTCCAGAGAGCCTGGTCCATGATTTTATTTATGGTTGTACTCTGGTCACCCTTATCACTTCTCCTATATCCTTTTAGCAGGAAGGCCATGGAGTGCCCGTGATATTCAAGATGCAGGTGCAGAGTGGAGTCAGGCACTGGCATAATGATGTTCTCTGCTTCATTCCCTCCCTTACTTAATTTATCTACTCTTATTCATTCACAACACTTAATGTCTGCTTTTTATCACCACTGAATAATTATTTTAACCCTTAGGTCTTGTTCCCTAGTGACAGTTCTGAGGCCATTGCTGTAGATGGGAGCTCTGAATTGTCTAGGTTTATTTCTTTGGGGTTTTGTTTTGGGTTTCTTTGTTTGTTGTTTTTTTTTTTCCCCCTTCATTTCTGTTCCCGTCATGGATTTGCAGCTGCTCTTACTCAGCAAACCATGACAAGAACAGCTCTGAGGTTTGCTGATCAGCTCTGGGTGCATCCTTGCAGTGTGAAGGAGAAGCTGAAGGTCAGGAGAGTGGCAGAGACAGGAACTGTTGTATCCAGAGGTCGGGTGGGAAGAGATGAACACGATGCTGGAGGTGGCTATAAATAATAATGCCATCAAAGAAGGGCTTTCATTTGAGGGAAAAAGATGGAATTATTTATGAACTCCATGCATATGATCTTTTGTGCTACTCTCTGTTAAATAATGCAGCTGTGGACATCAGTAACATGGAAAAGTTGGTATTACAGCAGTTGTGGGAGAAAACCATTTTTTTTTTCCGTTGAAAAGATATTCAGAACAAGTTGTCTTTTTTTTTTTTTTTCCCATCACCTTTTGGGACACTCTTATTTTCATTCCATTTTCTGCTCTATATGTGCTTGTTGTCTTTATGTGTACCTTCTTGCTGCATCTTTTCCTGGCGGACTAATGGTCTGCAAAAACACTGTAGGTGGAACTTTCACTTCAGGCGGTGTCAAACTTATCTCATTAAGTCACACAGAGAGATAAAAAGCTTTTGAGTTTTTAGTTGCAGTGTTCCTGCAAGTAAAGCTCCAAGACAGAGAATAGAACAAGTCAACAATTTTATCACCTTCTCTGTCATATTAGTATTAATCACCATCATGGGACAGAGTAGAGAATAACAACAACAGCATAAGAAAAAGCTGTGTTACAGATTTTAATGAAAGCCCTGGCTGCGGATTTTAAGAGCTGAGGTGTTTCTCGTTTTTCTGAACAATAGTTTCCCAAATCTTGTTGTTTGGTTTTGGTTTTTTGTTTGTCGTTGGTTTTGTTTGTTTTTTAAAGAATTTCCTTTCAAAGGACTTTTCAAGAAAAAATCCTTTTCTCTCTTTGAATGAGAATAAAGATAATTTCAGAACATTTTCTCTTCACATTGAGAAGAACAATTTGATTTGGTTCATACATTTGTCACTCTCCAGCCATCTGCTAAATGGCCTTACTCAGATCTTTATCCCTGCAAGAGCAGCTTCAAACATTTTTTTTTCTTTTTATGTTAAAGGTGAAAGTTTGGAAAAGCAAAATTTGTGTCTTGGCTGATGTGATAAAATCTGCTTTGTAGGGATAATGCAAATGTGCCTTTCCTATCAGCATTTCAGTATGGAAGTCATACTGAATAAACAAGATAAACAAGAGATTTAGAAAGCTCTCCTGGGAAAAGACAAAATCAGGAGCTTAGGCAGGTGGATTTCCATGTAGTGGGATGGGTGTTAAGGTGTTTAGGTGCTACAGCAAACTCTGCAGCATCCTGGAGTACCATCATGACATTTTCTCCATGGGGCTTCACCTCCCATCCCTCAAGATATTCTGGTGACAGCATCAAGCTGTGACATGTCTTGGGTTGCATGTCACCTACACGTGTGTCTCCTCACCTTCTCCCCAGACTTTTTGTCTCCTCATTGGTGTCCTCCATACTGCTGCCTTTCCTCCCAACATTTCCTTGCAGCAGCTCAAAAGAGCTCTGTGCTCCTCTCGTCTGCAGGGAAGGCTTTTCCCTCCCAGTTTTGGAATGTTTTGTGGGCATAATGAACTGTGGAAAGCATCACTCTTGGTGGGAGGGAGAAGCTTAGTGGATCAACTCATTTAAAATCTTTGCATGGACTCCCTTTCATATACCCACTGAAGAATAAACCCTTTTTCCTGAACCTCAGCCCTCCCCAGAGTCTTGTCTTGGAGTGTATCAACAGAAACACTGAAAAATATTCTCTGGATTGCTATCCATGGGGAGATGCTGGCGGGATGCTGGTCTAATGGTGGTCCATAAAGCCTCAAAGGTTTGATGTGGAGCTGATGGAAATGCTTTCAGCTTCAGAGCTGAGGATCCAGCCCATCAAACAGCATGGGTTCACTGACAAAATAGCATGTTTTGCAGCAATTAAGTAGCCTATAAATAGCTGTGCTACAGAAGGAATGTATTTGCATCTATCTAAATATGTGTTCAGAAAGACCTCATTGGAATCTGGATTTCTATGTGGGTTTTTCCGTAGAAGAAGAAAAAGATCTTCAGTTCCCCAAACTATGTTAATTTTGGCAGTGGAAATGTAAGGGGAAAAACTTCAGCTGAAAGCTGAAATGGAGGAGGGTTAGATCTTGATGATCTTTAAGGTCCATTCCAACTCTAATCATTCTGTGATTCTACAAAATATACAGGCATTAGGTGATAGAGCCATGGGGGGAAAGAAAAGTTTATATTTTCTTCCTGAAAGTAGGAACTTTGCACCCCAAGCACAATTTTCAGTGAAATCCCACTTTGTCAGGGGTTTAGCAGAAAAAATTTGCCTGCGATGTAAGAGAAGGAGGTGAAAAAAATGGTGTTTGTTGCATGGGCACTAACCTTCTTTTCTTTTTTTCTCCTTCTTCTTTCTTCCACTTTCCTCTTCTTACAGCAAGAAAAACAGCAGACACCAAACAAGAGACCCTGGGAAGGAATCAGGAAAGTCCAGTCCCCACCATCATGGGTTAAAAAGGACATGGAACCTGTGGCACAGTCTCCCCTAGAACTCAAAACTGTAGAGTGGGAGAAAACAGGAGCCACCATTCCCCTGGTGGGACAAGACATTATTGACCTTCAGACAGAGGTCTGAGCAGAAAGGGAAGAAAGGGACTTTTCTTTTTTTTTTTTTTTTTTTTTTTTTTTTTTTTGGAACCAAGCAAGAGAAGTGTTTGGTTTCTTTTGAAACCTTTGGTAAGATGGAGTAACTTTTGTATTGTTCTCAACAGAGAGGGGGAATATTACTTTCTAGAGTATAGTAGCTGTAGGTTCAGGACAACACGAGCTTTCCCAGGTAGGACTGGAGAAGAAGTGAACCTGGAAGAGAGCATGGAGGAGACAGAGGGTGGGGAGGGGACGCAGGGGACAAGCCCTGCTGAGATGCTTTCGAGCCACACGCCAGGAACCTTCCTGCTCTGCCATGGGGAGGTGTGGAAGGAAGCTCAGCAGCCACTGTGAAAGGCCCAAAAGTTCGGGGTTGTTTGTGGACAACAAGAGGAGGACACCTGCAGGAGCCTCGTTGGGATGTGGTCTGGCTGTAGATCCCTGGGGGACACCCAACCTTGAGGATGTGTGGCATCCCTTTGCTGATCCTTCCACCCCTCCACCTCTCTCTCACCAGCTCATCCAAGAAGGAAGGAGATGGGATGGCCCAAGAAGACATTCCCACTCCTATGTGCCACCCAGGGACCTGGCATCATGGCATCCCTGCTGTGGGTCCCCACGGGGCTCAGAGGGGAAGTGGTGGCATCATCCGTGGCTTGGGTGGAGAGATAAGGTGGAGCTTTCTCCTCTCATCTTTTCCCAGTGGATCTTCTGCGTGCCCTAAGGAGCGGGACAGGTGCAGAAAGGAAAAGGATCACCTCCCAAACCTGTCTGCCTCATCCCCAGGGAGAGGGTTGAAGGTGTTAAAAAAACAGACCAACAAGAGGAATGTAGGTCGTTTCATTGACTGTTAAATAGATAAACTCAGCATGGGCCTGGCAAAGGTCCTCTTGGTCTCATCCTTTTTTTTTTCTTTTCTTTTTTCTTTTTTTTTTTTTTTTTTTTTTTTTTTTCTTTTTTTCTTTTTTTTTTTTTTTTTCTTTTTTTTTTTCTGTTATTTTTTCCTTGCTTTCAGACTCAGATTTATTCTAAGCTGCCCCTCCCTGGAAGGCAGAGAGAGAAAGAGGGAAAGACAGATCTGCAGATATACCTGGAAATATTTGGTATACAGAGATATTGCCTTAGGACATTGAGACAAACTGACAACATGAATAACGTCCACTTGGAAGCAAACAAACAAACAAGCAAACAAAATAATCTATTTTTTTCCTTCTTCTTTTCTTTTCTTCAATAAAAAGAGAACTTGAAACCCGAGACCTTTCTTTTCTTTGGCTCTTGTCATTTCAAATGCCTTTCTGTGCTGTAGGATTTGCAGGCATGGGGTGAGGATGCCACCTGCTGAAGGTGGAAGGCAAGTTGTTCCATGGAAAGTTTGGGATGGTGGGAACACACGGTCCCTTCACCTTTGGCTTGCAATGTTTTGCTTTGTTTTATTCCATTTGGGTTTTGGTTATTTTGGATCTTCTCCTTCCCCTCTGCCCAGAGCCAGCAAGCAGGTTTGTGGTCCAACAAGAAGGAAGAGGTGGAGCTGATCAGGAGAGCAGGATATCTCTCATCACAAAACATTGTCTTTTTATTTCACCGTGAAAAAAATAATAATTTAATTTTATTTTTCATGAAACATCTTAAGGCTATTTAGAAAAAACAAAAAAAAGGTATCTACATTTCACCCCAAAAAGTGTTGTGCAATATTTTTAACATTAAGTTGTACCATTAACCTTATTATTCAGATTTTGATTTTTTTTTTTTTTTTTTTTAATCGGTCCCAGCACTGCCTGTCTGATATTTTGAACATCTCTTTCAGCTTTGGAGATGTGAGGTGACAAATCTCTGATTGTGGGTGACCAGATGGTGTCAGACAGCTCCATCAGGGTCTGAGTTCTTACTGTCTCTTTGGGTCTCCTTTTTTTAAAGAAAAGTAAAAAAGGCAAACCAAAAGGATCTTAGGAAAAAGAAATGGATACAAGATGCAAAACAATCACTGTCCCCAACTACAATTCCCCCACTGAGAGATTTTTTCTTGATGTGCAAACATCTCTGCTTCAACTTTCCTTTGGGCTGTCTGGGTGATCTTTAGGGACAGTGGCGTTGCCCGTGCCATTAACTGTATAATATGAAGAATGGAAAGAAAACCGTAAAAATATTAAAAAAAAAAAAATCAAATAGTTAAAAAAATATAGGGAAATTGATTACTTATAAAAACTGTGATATTATTGTTCACTTTTAAATTATTCTATGAAACAGGAAAGCACAAAGGCTCCCTCAGATGCCGGGTTGTACGATACTGTAATTATTATAATTACACATGATTAATTTTAGCATACAGATATCTTTCTACTGTGTTTTAATTCTTTTATTTTTTTTTTTTCTTCTTTTGGTTGTTTTTTTTCCCCCCCTTTCCTTCTCCCAGCTGAGCCTGCCCTCTTCTCTGCAACCTTCCCCAATTCACCCATTCACTCCAGCAAACCTCCAGGACATTAACGGTGTTATGTAATTACAGAGATAAATAATGTTTGTTTAATAACTGTTGATATTCAATTTTCTCTGCTCAGCTCCTCTGGTTAATTCTGTTTTCCCATGCCCTGACCTGCCCTGCCCCATGCCATGTCTTCCCCTCCTTCCTCTCTGTGTTCATCAATAGTTTTAATTTTTTTTTTTTTTAAATTTCTTTTTTCCTTCTGTACAGTTTTCAGAGCACAAAAATGAATGTGTCTTATTTCTAATAAAAGAGGTGTAAACTCTAGTGATGTCTGCTTTTTAAAAGCCCCCATGCCCCACGTGTGGTTTGCATCATGCCTGGGTGCTGGGAAACACCTCTCCTGGATCTGCAAGGTGTCAGTGTGACTCTTCACACTGGAAGAGCAAGAACCCAGGGCCAGACTTGCCCAACGACCACATCTTTTGCTTTTAGCTTCAGAGCTTCTTGACACCCCCAAAAACATACCTCTCCTTCTGAGGCACTTTTCCAGAGAAGAAAGAACTCCTTTTCCATAGAGTGCAGGTACCTCTCATCCAAGCCTTGATGTTTCCTTCCCAGTGGATGGTGTGAAGGGACCAATATTTCATGACAGAATCCACCCTAGAATCATAGAATACCAGGTTGGAAAGGATCTCAAGGATCATCTGATCCAACTTTTCTTGCTGATAGATCAAGCAGCATTACTGGTGGAGGGCAGCAGTGCTGGGCTGTGGTTTCTGATGGGACCAGAGTGATGCTGATGCCACTCTGCCTGTGTGCTTGCAAAATCTCAACCTCACCTGGATTTTCCTCCTGCTTTACCAAGCAAACTTCAAGCAAGAGCTCACTCCAGGAGGGGGTTAAGGATATCACTCATGAAAGATGAGAAGAAATTAATTGAGCTAGGGATTAGATGCTTCCTTGGCACTTAGCCTTGAACAACTGAAATCCTCCAAGATGTGTCCTTATCTCCCTGACTCTGTTCCATCACCTGATTGATAGTTTTCAGGTTTATAGGCAGGTCTGCAGAAGGCTTAGGGGGCTGGCAAATAGGATCCAGGGCTTCTTCTCTCCGGAGCCTTGATCCAAAGCCACCATGTCCTAATAGGTCCCCAGATGTAATGATGTCTCTTGGTCTGGCTGAAATAAATTGGATATCCTAAAACATCTGAGATGATTGCAGAGGTGTGGAGCTTCCTGGAGGCTTTTATCCCATTCCCCCACATCCCTCAGCCATGATCCAATTCTGATGGTGAGTCCATCCTTTCTCTAGGGGTTTTTCTCACCTTACTACAAGTCCCATACCTTGATCCTATAGGATTAGCAGAAGGGCAATACTAACCACCAGGCACCACATGAGGTGATGGGCTGAGAGGGCAGGAGAACCCAAACCTTGTATGGCAGTCCTAGAGATGAGCCAGAAGGTTCACCCGTGGGAGCTGGAAGGATGGAGAGCTTGGTCCTGCTGTGTTCATGGGACTCTAAATAACAGCACTGTCAGGTGATGGATGCAGGAGGTCCAAGTTTACACTGTGGTTATGGTGTGGTGTGGTTGCAAAGGAGGCTCACAGGATAATTCAGCTTGGAAAGGGCCTCCTGAGGTTTCCCTGAATTGTCCTATGACCCCCTCCTGGAGGCCACCCCAGGCTATATCCATGGAATCAACAGACAACACATGTACATGCACCATGATCTCACTGCTACACCATGGCAGTGGCTAAATGGTGTTGTGCAGGTGTAAAAAAAAAAAACAAAAAACAAAACATCATTCCTTGTTGTTATTCTGCAAAAAAAAAAAATGTGACTGTGCTGGAAATCTGAGAAGAATCTGAAAATAGAAAGTTTTTGCCCTGGGCTGCCAATGTAGCAAAAGGCACATATAGAGAAAATACCATTGCTGGAAGGTTTGGAATAAGGGCAGGAGGTTGCTCTCTGCAATCCATCTATTTTGTGGCTGAAGGGAGTGCTTGGGCTTCCTGTGCTACCATCTGAGGTATCTAAGATGAGGTAGGATGTGAGCTCCTGTTGTGACAAGATCTAAACAGAGAGAGAAAGAAAATGACTGTTGTTTTTTATTATTATTACTGTTATTATTAAAATCTTTCCCCATCCCTCTCCTCCCAGGAAGGGGTCAGTGCCTCCACAGGGAACTGTCTGCCTTTCAGCTTTCAAGCAAACAGAAAACACCTTCAAAGTAGCTTCAACAACCTTTGAGTAAGGAGTCAGGAGGAATGTTGCCAGTTGGATGCAGTGATCTTAGAAGTCTTTTCCTACTGTGATAATTCTGTGATTCTGAGTTGTCAGAGGCTGTGGAGAACCTCTCTGGGTGCTTGATCAGACCTATTTTCATCCATTGTTTAAAAAAAAAATAATCTATATGTATCTGAGGCTGAAAGTTGCCTTATGCTGACAAGCCCCTTGGGTAGAACAATTTCATTCCAAGCCTTAGAGATGATGTCTTGGAAGACAAATACAGTTCCTAAGCTAAGGCCATGCAGAACTTCATGCTGGATGGTCAAACCCATTCCTTCTTGGTCTTAAAAACCTGAAAATCCTTTTTGAACATGATGCTGAACAGTGCCAGCAGAGAAACTAATTGGTGTTTGGCTGCACAGTATGAGTGATGAACATCCCTCATTTTTCTGGCTCCTTAGCAAATTGCTGTTATGGCAGTAATTCAAAAAAAAAAAAAAAAAAAAAAAAAAAGGAAAAAACACCAAAACCAGGGGAATTAGGTAGTCAGGTTCCAGTCATTCTTCAAGAGAAGTCAACCATGCAGCCTTTACCCTAACCACTATCTATGGAGTCCCACCACGTTAAGGTGAGCTTTGCTCATCTCCTGCTATTTCCCAGAGGAAAAACTCTGGTTTTGGCATCTTAGTGAGGAGTAATGTGGCTTCTGAAGAGAGCATCCCAGCAGCCAGAAGAGCTGTGGTATCCTAAAAGGACCTGGATCAGGTTCCCACCAGCCAGTTGCTTCAGCTGTTTGAAAAAGAACATCTCTTGGGACTTCTGGAGTTTGCAAGATTCCACAAATTTCCAATTTGGGAAAGAAAGAACAGGTGCTGGATTTTGCAGGAAAACAGAAGACAAGGAGGACTCAGACTGTGGGGAGGAGTCCTGTGTAAGGTTTTTGTGGTTTTGTTTGCTTTTTCCCCTTGGAGTTCACATTTAAAGAAATAACCAAGTGCAAGCATCTTGCTCCCAGCTTCTGCATCCTGATTTTTTCCAGATGACTCCACATCTACACAGACACCAGGACTGAGTCCTCACCACCACCACCACTTCCCACTGACTTTTAAAGTCTTTTAGATCAAAGGCCAAATCTCAGGAAAAGAGAAGCCACCACCAAGAAATTTTCTGCCAGGTAAATGCCTCCAGCTCCAGCTGGGCGGGTATTAAACACCGATTAACTAGAGGAGGTTAAATTTTAAAAGCTGAGACCATCCTGCTAATGGCATGACATTACCAAGCTATGCTTCTCTTTGTTAATTCAGATTTCTGAAGGAAAGCAAGTACCAGCCTGGCCATCAAAATCAACAGTCCTGAGCAGAGTAAGTAGTGACAGGCATTTTTCTGATAGGGTTAAGGAGGGTTTAGCTTTTTTATAAACCCAAGGAGAGCTCAGTGGGTATATATACACACTCTACTCAGTGCTTGTGAGACCACACCTGGAGTGTTGTGTTTGGTTTTGGTCCCTGGTTTACAAGAAGGATGTGGAAAGGCTGGAGAGGGTCCAGAGAAGAGCCAAGAGGGTGATCAGAGGACTGGAGCAGCTGCCATGTGAGGAGAGGCTGAGAAAGTTGGGTTTGTTCAACCTTGAGAAGAGAAGGCTTAGGGGAGACCTTATTGGGATGTTCCAGTACTTAAAGGAGGGGCTACAAAGAAGATGGAGACTCCCATTTTAAAAGGAATCCCATGGAGAAGACAAGGGGCAATGGGCACAAGTTGCTTCTGGGAAGATTCTGATTGGACACAAAAGGGAAATTTTTCACTCCTGAGGACAGTCAGACATTGGAATGGTCTCCCAGGGGAACTGGTGGATTCCCCCACTTTGGAAAGTTTTAAGTCTCAGCTCAACGGGGTGCTGAGACATCTCATATAAACAAAAATATTAAAAGGGTTGGTCTCTTCCAACCTGACATTCTGTGATTCTATGACATGACCCTGCTCGGAGAGCCACACAGTGCTCATGGGATGAAATATCTGACCCTAAATCTCTGCCACGTGCACATTCATACACACACAGACCCATGTACATATTTACACACACCCCCATCCATGCACCCACAATTCCATAAGGACACAGATAAAATCACAGAATCACAGAATTATCAGAGGTGGAAGGGACCTCTAGAGATCCTCTAGTCCAGCTCTCCCACCCAAGCAGGATCACCTACAGATCCATAAATGTAACCCATAAAAACCCATTAAAAAACCATAAATGTACAATCCCAGATATAAACCCAGCACATTTTTTACTGTCAAATTGACTTGAAAAAGGCACTCAAACAGCAGGCATGATTAATGGGACAAATTTGCTCAGTGGACTTTGAAAGAGAATGTGAATTAAGAAAGATGCAGCAAATAATTAGCTGCAGTTGTATTTGATCTGATCTGCACATCTGCAATGGCTTTATGTTGGGTTTTGTTTGCTCGTGGGTTTTGTTCTTGTTTGCTGGGGTTTTGTTTCGTTTTATATTTATGACATGGGAACTGAGTTTTTCAACCAAGCAGACTGGTAATAAAATCCAGGTTCAGTGGAGGAAAAGCAAAGCAGAACTCTGTTTCTCACCTGATCCTAGGGAAGTGGTTTGGTTTTGCCTCCCACAGGCAATCAGCTGTGAATGAATTGTTTAATTCGAAACCCAGCAAGTTGCTGCCTTCCTGCAAAGATCACAGCAGCCACAAAAACCTCAGAGCTCAGGGCACAGAGGTGAAAACCAAGCTTGGGGTCCTGTTTGAGGGTAGGACCCCAGAAAGCAACTTCAAAACCCATGGGTCAAGTCTAGAAGCTCAGCAGTGGTTTTTTCCTGTCTGTACAATAGTAAATTATACTGGAAAGCCCTTTAGGTGCCATAAAACACAAAAGCTGACAGCAAGAAAGCATCTTGGGAAACAAAATATATTGATGGAACGGCTTCCAAAAAGAAATGGGGCTACCTTTGGTGGTGATAGTGTGTGATTGCTTTGTAACTTCCTTCCTTTTTGGAAGCCGTTCCATCNAAGATAAATAAAGTCGACCAAAAAAAAAAAAAAAAAAAAAAAGGCTTTCATTTTCTCTTGCACACTTTCCAAAAGTGAGCTGTAGGAGCAGAGACTTTAATTTGCCTCCTTCCCACAGACTCAGTCCTGCTGATTCATTCAAGGCTACGCTGCTCACTAACCTACAGTACCAATTTATATGCTAATAGCTTGGGTTTGTAAATCAAGGCAGTCTTCTCCAATGCCTCCCCTCCTCCCCAGCCCTAAATTCACTGGTGTGAATTGCTGTCCATCTCTGCACACAGGGCTGGGAATTGCCAGCTCTGAGGCATGAAAGACATGAAATCCTAAAGAACTGGATCATTGATGGAGTTCATCCCTATGGATTAAGTTCCTGTTTCATTTCAGCTCCTCGCCTGCTCAGCAGGAGGAGAATTTTATAATTAGTCAAGCTTGGAAAATGGAAAAGAGGAAAAGTACATAACAAAGATCCTTCCTTTTCCACTTTGTCCTCCAGTGGTCCCTGGTTTTCTTCTTCATAACTCATGAGATCTGTCTTGGAAAGACAAGGTGGGACAAGGAAGAAGCACTGTTGGTTTCTTAGACCCCATATCCACTTTTGAAAAAGTCTATGAGTACCTGGTTGTAAAGCCCATGAGGCTATTAAGATCCTGAGTTATTTCCAGTCTTCTGCTGGAGGACTCCTAAAAGACCAGAGGAAAAAAAAACCAACATCCTGTTCTCCCAGAGGAAAGATGCCTTTGGAAAGCTTTCCTAAGACAAGAAGTCTGTTTTCTTAACAGAAAGCAATCCTTTTCTTAGGATTGTGAGCCTGGCTGTCCTACAGCACTGCTAAGACATTCTGCAGTGAGTCAAACATCCTCAGTTACTTTACGAAGAAAAATTGGTCCTTTTCTTGACACTCTTTCACAACCCCTGGATTTCCACAGGCTGGTGAAAATAGGGTAATTTGGTATGCAAAGGTTGTTTCTTGGAGTAATTAATACCAGTCCTTAACATTGCAAGACTCCTAGCCAAAAGGAAGGAAGTTACAAAGCATTCACACACTATCACCACCAAAGGTAGCCCCATTTCTTTTTGGAAGCCATTCCATCAATATATTTTGTTTCCCAAGATGCTTTCTTGCTGTCAGCTTTTGTGTTTTATGGCACCTAAAGGGCTTTCCAGTATAATTTACTATTTCTCACTTGTTGCTGCTTTAATTTCTCCCTTCTTCTCTCCCCTTCTGTCTCCCTTGTTGCTGCTTTAATTTCTCCCTTCTTCTCTCCCCTTCTGTCTCCCTGCTCTCCCTTTCCCAATTGCTTGCTCTCTGATGGGGTCCTGCATATCTAACCAGCATTGCAGATCCTGATTATTTCTCATGGAATGCTGACTAGCAAAACCAGTGTATGCCTTTTTCCTTCTTTTTCCAGGTTGTTTTGTCTTTGTGCCCCACTTTCCTTTATCCTTCTTGACCTCTCATCTTTTCTCATTATCTCTGTTGTTTGTTTTCTATAAGGAAGAAGACTTATAGAGGCATCTCTCCCTCCCTGCTTTTACTGTTTCTCATGAGAAAACAACCAAAGCTCTGGGTGTGCCATGAGAAGAACAGCTGAGATGGATTTTTTTTTCTCTGCACTATTTCAGTCACAGCCCTCTCTCTGTACTTGGAATTAACTCTCGCAACAAATCTCTTTCTTTTTGAGTTCTGCAGGATGAATGCAGCAGAAGTCAGGTACTTATTCAGTCTGATGATGGGGCAGTGTGTCCCTTGGACAGAAAGACAGGCATGGTACCTATCCCAAACTGCAGGGTGCAGTGGTGATGGGATGCTGCTTCCTTATTTCCTATGGTCTTTGAAGAATTTAAGGAAAGATTAGGATATTTAAGGATATGAAAGATGGAGAGAAACATTTTAACAGGGCCTGTAGTGACAGGATAACAGTTGATGGTTTTAAGCTGAAAGAGGGAAGATTTAGACTAGACATTAACAAGAAAATTTTCACCTGAGAGTGGTGAAACACTGCAACTGATTTCCTAGAAAGGTGGTGGATGCCCCATCCCTGGAAACATTCAGGCTCAGGTTGGTTGGGGCTCTGAGCAACTTGATCTAGATGATGTCCCTGCTCATAGCAGGGTTGTACTAAAGCACATTAAAGGCCCCATCCCATCCAAACAATTCTGATTCTATAGATCCATGATTCTATAACTCTACAATTCTATGAGTCTGTTCTCCAGCAGCCTCCTCTTGCCCTTTGCAAACATGCTGTAAGCCATCCTACCAGGACACAAAACTGGTGAAATCAAGGAACAGTTCCTCTAGGTCCCTTCCTGCTGTGGTTTTTCTCCCTTTTCACCCTTTCCTTGGTTGCTCATTCCCTACTCACCCTCCCTGAAACAAACTCTTCTATCTGTGCCTTCTTTGACTCAGCAAAGGAGGAGGAGAAAAATATTCCCTAGCAGGTCATCTGGGGAAGGAGGGAAAAGCCTTCATCCTGACCTTGGCTCTGATTCGCATTTCTAGCTGCTTTTTAGCAAGGAATTATCCCTCTGCCTAAGTAACCAAGTGTTTCCAAGCACGTTTGTGAGCAGCACCAACCACATCACGTTCAGAACTGGCCCTGCACATCGTCCTTTCCCAACATCCTAAGCCACATCTCAAAACACTTTTTGTGTGTTCAGTGCTGCAAGAGTGCAGTCTGCCACGGATCACCTCCTTTGAACCCTATTATTGGCTACCAGCAGTTTCCAAGTAGAAATTCAGGTTCTCAAACTTGCAATTTGGAGGAGACCTCTGGAAGTCTCTGGTCTAACATCCCCCTGGAGTGTCCTCCAAGCTCTCACCACCTCTCTGGTACCTCAAGGATGCTGTTACTGAGCTGTGGAAGGGAGCACACAGCAGATCTCTGTCTCCTCTGCTGGTTTTCCAGGTATTTGTGCAGCAGAATGGGAAGAGGTTCATTTTATGACCCATTTCCATCCTTCCTGCGGTCTTTCACCCATCACCTTGGGACTTGCCACTATGACCTCCAATTCCTTCCATTAACCATCGCCTATTACCACCATCTGCTGGATGATCACACTTAAATCTTTCTTTTCCACAATAGTATTGGCTAAAATGCTTTTCTTTGTCAAATGGGTCCCACACCCTGTATGTGGTCTGAGTTCCTGAAAGGAGGGACCTTTGCTTTTAAGCAACCTGCTTGAGTTTTTTGAGCAAAAGGGTCAGGTCCTTTTTTAAAAAAAAAATCAGGGAAAGAACAAAGAAGCTGTTGACCACGGTGGTTCCAAGAAGCTACCAGAGCAACCAGTTTTCTAGCTCACTAAATGGTACAGAAAATGCAAATGTCCCAGGGCTTGGTCTCCGTTCTGGCTCAATCAAGATGATGAAATTTAGGTTGTTCCTTAAAAAATACAGACAAAGTGGTTAATGTACTTAAGCCCCCAGCTATGCTTGGGATTTACAAGAGGAGTTCTTTGGCTGTTGGGTTCCATAGCCTGTCCTAAAAGATGTGCCTTGGCTCCAGGAGTTTTATTTTCATACCCACTGATCAAAAGTGAATTTAGGCAGAGAAACAAGCAGCTCCCTTGCATTTATGTGAATTCATATTTAGTCACTGTGGGTAGAAAACATAGGACAGTGCCATGGTTTAACACTGAGCAAAGAACAGATGCTCTCTATGAATCCCCCTCCCCTCCCTGATAAAGAAAGGAAAGAGAAGAAGGGAGAGAGACTGATGGGTTGGAAACTAAACTACACAGCTTTAATGAAACAGGAATGATAAATAGGAAAAATGACTAAATATATACAAATATCCAGGAAAACTGATGCCACGTTCCTCCCCCCTTTCCCCCAGTAACTCTCCCATCACCACCGAGGCTGCAGGGCAGCCCTGGGAAAGTCCAGGCTGGACTCCTGGGGTCAGCAGCAGTGGGGAGCTGGAGGCAGGAACACACAGATTCAGGCTGGCATGGATCAGGAGCACAGGCAGAGGAATGGATGGAATCCTCCCAGGATGCTGAAGCAAAAACAGGGAACAGGGGAAGAAGAGGAAGCAGGAAGGACTTTGACCCTTGTGATCCCTCAAATTTATACTGAGTATGAGGTGTATGGGATGGAATACTCTGTTTGGTCAATGTTGGTCATTTGTCTTGTCCATTCCTCCCTAAAGGAGGGGTTCAGGTGTGACCTCTTTACTCCTTTTCTCCTTCTGGAGGGCAAAATATTCCTCAGAGCTGAGCAGTGGCCTTGGTTCTGCACCCCATTCTCCAGCTGTAACTATAACCCTGGAGTGTTATCAGTCCCAGCAGCAGACACTGATTGAGAAACTTGCTGTTCATTTCAGCAAGTGCAGCTCCTGACAAGAGACTCAGCTAAAAGCAAAAGTACAAACCAGAAAATCCCCTTTATCCTGGCCCAAACCAGGACAGACAGGGAGCATGTCTCCAGGCTGGCTTGTGGGCCACAAGAACTTCTTCCTCCTCCCATAGCTCTTTTCTGAGGATGGTGATTTTAAAAGAGAAAAATTGGTTTAATAAAGAGCATCTCACTGTGTGATCTCCCAAGCCTGGGGTAGCAGTATATTTCTCTGCAGACATTATGGGTTTAATTTGGTCCATGGAAAACATAGAAAAACTTATTCAGTAATTCCTCATCAGAAAAAATGGAGTTCAATTGAATAGCTGGAGCCAGGAGGATAAACAGAGCTCCTGGGATGTATCATATGGGGGATCGATGGGAGCCCTGTGCCAACATCTTGTCTGGGATTTTTTTATTTGTTGTGTAGTGCATACCCATATCATGGAGAGGACAATGCCCATATGTGATGTGAGAATGGGTGAATCCATTAGAAAGGGCTGATTGGGAAGATACTGTAGAGGAGCAAGGAATGAAAATGCCCAGACAATGCTAAATTGCAGCTGCATTACCTTCACAACACAAATAGAAGCTCTAAACAGGACCTTTTTTTTTTTTTTTTCATTATCAGAGCAGGTGGGATTTTTTTCTGAAGATCAAACAAATGAATCAGTTTCTCCTTTCATTAATTTTTCATGTACAAAGTCCCTGGTATAATTACTCACACTGAAATAAACCACCTCATCCCTGACCAGCTGAGCTGTAAATATTGATGTGAAAGAAAAACTGGCAGAAATGTTTCCTCTGAGCATTCAAAGGCAAGAAAAGTTGTAAATACAAATGCAGCCAGCTGGCATTTTCCAAATTAGTGGAAAGCCTGTTGCTTGGATTTTAGAGATCTAAACCCAGGAGGTGGGACAGGGTTCTCAGCTAGCACACAGGTCCTGGCAACACTTGCTAAATACACATTTTTCTCTTCATGCTCTCAAGTGTTGACCAGGTTGGAAGTGAACAAACTGCAATTACTTTAATGGAGATGAAATTATTCCACCTTCTAGTTTCTCGATGATCAATTCTATTTACACTTGTCAGTAACTATGTATTGATCAGGTTAGTTCAAAACAGTGCAAATGGTAGAAGAAGAAACAAAGTATTAGAGGAAAAATTAAAAAAAAAAAAAAAAAAAAAGGTTTTTTGCTTTGAAGTGTGGAACTCTTCTAGAAAACTGTTCTGATTGGAAATTAGTTTTTTTTCTCTGAAGAGGTCAATATTTGCTCTCATATGCAGAGGGACCTGGACAGACTGGAGAGTTGGGCTGATTCCAACGGGATGAGGTTCAACACAGCCAAGTGCCGGGTCCTGCACTTTGGCCACAACAACCCCATGGGGAGCTCCAGGCTGGGCACAGAGTGGCTGGAGAACAGCCAGACAGAGAGGGACCTGGGGGTTTGGATTGACAGGAAGATGAACATGAGCCAGCAGTGTGCCCAGGTGGCCAAGAAGGCCAATGGCATCCTGGCCTGGATCAGGAACAGCGTGGCCAGCAGGTCCAAGGAAGTGATTCTGCCCCTGTACTCAGCCCTGGTGAGGCCACACCTCGAGTCCTGTGTCCAGTTCTGGGCCCCTCAGGTCAGGAAGGAGATTGAGGTGCTGGAGCAGGTCCAAAGGAGGGCAACCAGGCTGGTGAAGGGACTGGAGCACAGATCCTATGAGGAGAGGCTGAGGGAGCTGGGGCTGTTCAGCCTGGAGAAGAGGAGGCTCAGGGGAGACCTCATCACTCTCTACAACTCCCTGAAAGGAGGTTGGAGCCAGGGGGGGTGGTGCCTCTTTTCCCAGGCACCTCTCAGCAAGACAAGAGGACACGGTCTCAAGTTGTGCCAGGGGAGGTTTAGGTTGGATATTAGAAAGAATTTCTTCACCGAGAGGGTGATCAGGTATTGGAATGGGCTGCCCAGGGAAGTGGTGGATTCTCCGTCCCTGGAGACATTTAAAAAGAGACTGGATGTGGCACTCAGTGCCATGGGCTGGGAACTGCAGCGGTAGTGGATCAACGGTTGGACTTGATGATCTCTGAGGTCCCTTCCAACCCAGACAATTCTATGATTCTATCATTCTCATTAAGCTACAGATTTACAAGGTAATGCATGATGGCATTGACTTCCCCCAATGTTCCAGATCCAGGCTGATGTTACATGGATGGATTCTTCAAAGCAGAAGAAAAAAACCAGACTTCTTACAGCAGCTTATCCCCTTTGATTTTCTATTGCAACCCAGAAAGTTTTTGAAAATGGGGTGTCCAGGGAAAAGATGAAGAAGGACCTAATCACAAGGCAGATTTTGTCCATTCCCATGGTTTTCTCAACTGAAACTGTGAATGCAGAAACACTGGTCACAACTGTTTTGAAGACTGAAGAAGATGCAGCGGTCAGTTGGCTGAAGTTGATCTCCCATCCTGTGCTTATCAACTCTGGGGTTTGCAGGGATGCTTTCCAGCAGAATGAGGTCACCTCAGCAGGCACCTCTGATACTCACCACATCTGCCAGGACCGTGCTTAAAAACAGTGCCAGCAAGAAATTATCTGATGAAGTCATGGCATTTCTGCCATTGCTTTCAACCAAACATGATCTGGGCTTGGTTTGTTTCCTCTTTGGTAAATCCAAGCTCAGGATTGTTGGCTCTGAACTCATGGTGATGCAGTAGATGTGTTGCTCCATATCTTTCCCAAGATGCATGTGGAAACCTACTTGGGAATTTTTTTTTTTTTCAGGGCATAGGCACTGTGCTCCATCTACAGAGAAGAGTTGTATTTTACACTGGATTCTGAGACTAATGGTCCCTAGATTAAAGGAACAGTTTTTTTGCCAGCTCTTGCCTGTAGCTTGAGCCTTAGTTCAAGGTATAAAGCTTATGTTTCCAACACTGGAGGTTAATGCTACATCAGGAAAGTGGAAAAAGTTGTTTATTCGTTCCCACGTCTCACTCCAGTGCATCAGGATAAAATTTCTTTCTCAACTCTTTGAAATCTTATTGGCTCCCATGTGGAATTGGAGTGAGTCTTCTGGATGGAGACAGACCTAAGCACACACCAGGTACCAACCCAAATGGTGGCTAAACATCAGGTCATGTTGTTACCTATCAAAAGTCATTTTAGCAAAANGGATCCCATATTAATGCAGCCTGGAAGGGATCCAGGAGATTTCCAACCCAACCTCCTGCTCAAAGCAGGGGCAGTTACAAAGTCCTACCAGGCTGTCCAGTTCTTTACACCATCAGGTCTTGAAAAACTGCAAGGATACAAACTGCACAGCCCTCTTTGGATAACCTCATGATGGAAAAATTTATCCTTATACCTACTTTGAATCTCCCTTTTTGCAGCTTTGTCCTCCCTCCATGCACCTCAGTGAAGAATCTGGTTGTCTCCTTGATATTATCCTCCAAGTATTATCCTTGATAGATATTGGTGGCTACAAGAGGCTGATGTTAGGTGTCTCTCAAAGCTGTCTCTTCCCCAGTCCTCATCTCGGTGTCTTTTCTGCATTCTCTTTTCCTTTTAAAAAATCAGATTTCCCTAAACCACAATATTCAGCTGGATACTACTGATTTTGATTTTTATTTGTATTTAACTGTCTGCCATGGTTTAAACCCCGTAGGTAGGGCTGACATACAGAGCTACTCACTCACTTCCCCTGCACTGAGATGGAGAAAGGAATCTGAAGGGGAAAAGTTAGAAAATTTGTGGACTGAGATGAGGACAATTTAAAAGGTAAAGAAAAAGCCCCGTGTCCAAGTTAAGCAAAAATAAGGAATTCATGCACCACAGCCCACTGGCAGACACATTCCCAGGAAAGTAAGGCTTCATCACACATAATGGCTACTTGGGAAGAGAAACACCATTACTCCAAACATATCACCTTCCTTCTTCTTCCCCCAACTCTTATTGCTGATGTTACACAATATGGAACAAGTCTTTGGGTAGTTGGGGTCACTTGCTCCCTTGTGTCCCCACCCAGTGCACCCCTAAATCTATTCTCTGAGAGCACAGAGTGAGTAGCAGAGATTTGATGCTGTGAAAACACTGTTCAGCAAAAACTGTAACACTGGTTACAGTGTTATCAGTAGTTTTTTATGTTCTCAGTAGTGTTGTCAGTTGTGTTTTGATGAAAAATCTGAAATACAGAACTACATGAACAACCAGAAAGAAAATTAGCCCAAATCGTAACCAGGCCCAAGACACTGAATAAAGGGGATTTTCAAGCCAAGTTGATTTTCAAGCCTGCTTGGATGCTGGCATCAGAACAACCATAAAATCACAGATGTGTCTTCGTTGGAAAAGACCTTTAAGATGATTAAGTCCAACCATAAATCTAGCACACTGCCATGTACACCATTAAACCATGTCCCCGAGACATCTACACTTTTAAATACCTCCAGAGATGGTGACTCCACCACTTCCCTGGGCAACCTGTTCCAGCAGCCATTCTTTCTGTAAGTAAAGCAATTATTCCTACTATCCAATCTAAACCCTGGCAAAATTGAGGCCATTTTCTCTTGTTCTTCCACTTGTTACTTGAGAGAACAGACCAATCCTCACAATCTCCTTTTCAGTAGCTGTTGAGAGTGAGAAGGTCTCCCCTCAGCCTCCTTTTCTCCAGGATAAGCAACCCCAGTTCATTCAACCACCCCTCATAAGGCCTCATGTGCTCTTAATCTTGGGACTACATACTGAAATTCAGCAATGGGGCCCTCTGAATTAAAATCACAGAATCAATGAAGCATAGAATGATCTGGATTGGAAGGAAACTTAATGATCATCTAGTTCCAGCTCCTCTGCATGGGCAGAGACACCTACCAGGCTCCAAACCCCATCCAACTTGGCCTTGAATACATCCAGGGATGAGGCCTTGAATACATCCAGGGATGAGGCCTTGAATACATCCAAGGATGAGGCCTTGAATACATCCACAACCTCCCTTGGAAACCTGTGCCAGTGTCTCATTGCCCCCACACTGAATAATTGTTTTCCTATTATCTAACATAAACCTCTCCTCTTCCAGCTTAAAATCATTCCCCCTTGTCCTGTCAATCCATGTCCTTGTAAAAAGTCCCTTCCCATCTTTCCTGTAGGCACCTTTCAGGTACTGGAAGGTGGATATAAGGTCTCCTCAGAGCCTTCTCTTCTTTAGGTCGAACAACCCCATCTTTCTCAGCCCATCCTCATATCAGAGGTGCTCCAGCCCTCTGATCATCTTCATGACCCTCCCCTGGATTCTCTCCAAGATCCTCATGTCCTTCCTGTCATGTTGAGTATGGGACACAGTACTGGAGGTGCGTGTCACAAGAGTGGAGTAGAGGGCCTAAAGAGTTTGAGAAAGAGTTGGCCAAAGAATTTAAGCTGCTGANGCACAGAGTGGCTGGAGAGCAGCCAGACAGAGAGGGACCTGGGGGTTTGGATTGACAGGAAGCTGAACATGAGCCAGCAGTGTGCCCAGGTGGCCAAGAAGGCCAATGGCATCCTGGCCTGGATCAGGAACAGCGTGGCCAGCAGGTCCAAGGAGGTGATTCTGCCCCTGGACTCAGCCCTGGTGAGGCCACACCTCGAGTCCTGTGTCCAGTTCTGGGCCCCTCAGGTCAGGAAGGAGATTGAGGTGCTGGAGCAGGTCCAAAGGAGGGCAACCAGGCTGGTGAAGGGACTGGAGCACAGATCCTATGAGGAGAGGCTGAGGGAGCTGGGGCTGTTCAGCCTGGAGAAGAGGAGGCTCAGGGGAGACCTCATCACTCTCTACAACTCCCTGAAAGGAGGTTGGAGCCAGGGGGGGGTTGGTCTCTTTTTCCAGGCAACTACCAGCAAGACAAGAGGACACGGTCTCAAGTTGTGCCAGGGGAGATTTAGGTTGGATATTAGAAAGAATTTCTTCACCGAGAGGGTGATCAGGTATTGGAATGGGCTGCCCAGGGAAGTGGTGGATTCTCCGTCCCTGGAGATATTTAAAAAGAGACTGGATGTGGCACTCAGTGCCATGGGCTGGGAACCGCAGCGGGAGTGGATCAAGGGTTGGACTTGATGATCTCTGAGGTCCCTTCCAACCCAGACAATTCTATGATTCTGATTCTATGATTCTATCATTCTCATTAAGCTACAGATTTACAAGGTAATGCATGATGGCATTGACTTCCCCCAATGTTCCAGATCCAGGCTGATGTTACATGGATGGTTTCTTCAAAGCAGAAGAAAAAAACCAGACTTCTTACAGCAGCTTATCCCCTTTGATTTTCTATTGCAACCCAGAAAGTTTTTGAAAATGGGGTGTCCAGGGAAAAGATGAAGAAGGACCTAATCACAAGGCAGATTTTGTCCATTCCCGTGGTTTTCTCAACTGAAATTTTGAATGCAGAAACACTGGTCACAACTGTTTTGAAGACTGAAGAAGATGCAGCGGTCAGTTGGCTGAAGTTGATCTCCCATCCTGTGCTTATCAACTCTGGGGTTTGCAGGGATGCTTTCCAGCAGAATGAGGTCACCTCAGCAGGCACCTCTGATACTCACCACATCTGCCAGGACCGTGCTTAAAAACAGTGCCAGCAAGAAATTATCTGATGAAGTCATGGCATTTCTGCCATTGCTTTCAACCAAACATGATCTGGGCTTGGTTTGTTTCCTCTTTGGTAAATCCAACCTCAGGATTGTTGGCTCTGAACTCATGGTGATGCAGTAGATGTGTTGCTCCATATCTTTCCCAAGATGCATGTGGAAACCTACTTGGGAATTTTTTTTTTTTTCCAGGGCATAGGCACTGTGCTCCATCTACAGAGAAGAGTTGTATTTTACACTGGATTCTGAGACTAATGGTCCCTAGATTAAAGGAACAGTTTTTTTGCCAGCTCTTGCCTGTAGCTTGAGCCTTAGTTCAAGGTATAAAGCTTATGTTTCCAACACTGGAGGTTAATGCTACATCAGGAAAGTGGAAAAAGTTGTTTATTCGTTCCCACGTCTCACTCCAGTGCATCAGGATAAAATTTCTTTCTCAACTCTTTGAAATCTTATTGGCTCCCATGTGGAATTGGAGTGAGTCTTCTGGATGGAGACAGACCTAAGCACACACCAGGTACCAACCCAAATGGTGGCTAAACATCAGGTCATGTTGTTACCTATCAAAAGTCATTTTAGCAAAACGTTGCCATGGCTTCCCTGTGGTTTAGCACTCCCTTGCCTACCCCCTTTTCCCAGCTGCCCATCACCCCCCAGAAGAAATCATAGTAGCACATCAAGGTTTTCTGTATTCCAGTAGAGAAGTTCTGAATAAAAATTAAAGGAGAAAAAATATATTTTATTTTCTTTCCTTTTTTTTTTTTTTTTTTTTTTTTTTTTTTTTTTTTGTTTTGTTTTGCTTTATTTCCCCTTGTCCTACAAGAGCACCATTGCTTTCAGAACACATTAAGATTTACCATCTCATTCTCTAGCAGTTTATTGCTGGGTTACTCATGGGAGAAGATTGCTTTACCAAGTTCTTACTAGCAAAGAGCCCTGCAGATGATGTGGCAAGAAAGAGCATTAAAAGAAACACCCCTAAGCCCTAAGAAAAGTTTAATGTGTGTGTAAATAAAAGAGAAATTGCATTAAAAACATTGTGTAGAGTGAGGGGGGTGGGATATAATACAACAAGCTCTAACAGATTTCATATGTTGGAGAAACTGAATTTTATTTTTTGTTTTCCACTGTGTCTGTGGTCAGACACTGGATCAGGTTGCCCAGGGAAGTTTTGGATGTCCCCTCCATAAGTGTTGAAGGTCAGTTTGGATGGGGCCATGACCATCCTGGTCTAGATGAGAGGTCCAGAGGGGTTGGAATTAGATGTTCTTTAATGTCTCTTCCAATCCACACCATTCTGTGATTCTATGATCCTATGATTAATTTTTTTTTCTCTGCTGAGAACTTCTTTCATACACAAAATGGCATTTCTGTTTCTGGTAAGGATAGGAAAGAAGTTCATTTACTAAAGTATGACCTCAAAACACTTTTTTCTTTTCTATTAAATCTTCTGCCTTGTTACTCTGAGACACAAGTTTATCCTATGAAAGGGACCCATAAGATGTTGCAAAGGATTTATTTTTTTTTTAAAGATTTCTTTTAAGACCTCTTCAAATAGTTCTAATTGAGTTGGTTTAGGTCATTCTTTTCAGTCAGTGCATAAAATAAGTTCTTCACTGTGAAGTAAAAATTTGCCATTGAAACATTTTGGAAATATCTGATTCTTGTGGAAGCAGAACTTCTCTTTGACATCTCTTCTAAAACAAGTGTGGGTTGTTTTTGTTTGGGTTTTTTTTTAATTATTTATTTTTATTTTTTTGTTGTTGTTGGGTTTTTTTGCAACCCAGAAAGAAGAAAACAAGAAAGAATATCCCAAACTGAAACAGCCTAGTTTTTAGTTTTATACCACTCTGGCTGAAAAAACACCCACCTCTTCTTTTGATTCAGATACTGAACTCTGACTCTGTATAATGTTAAGTTTTTAGGTCCTAGAAGAACTACCACTGGGAGACAGGGGATGCTTAGTAAGCATCAGCATCAGGGCACAACTATTAATGTTTAATATTTAGGGACTTTCTATCATGACAACCTTGAAAGAAGTGCTCTATATCTTTGTAAGTGTCATCCTGTCCTGCAGCAAAGATGAGTTTTACATGAAGAGCTCAGGCTTATGAAGATGAAAAACTTGGCCTGTGTGCTTCTAGGGACAATTCTCAGAAAAATGAAGCCCTGGTTGTTGACTGAGTATCTTGACAGTACTTTGTCATAGGAGCATTTGACTGAATCATAGCAAAGAGGAGCATTTCAGCTTTTAATGGCTGTCATTTGTTTTCATCTCTGTTTTGGCAAACCCTAACTAAATTGAGAGCTTGGTTCCTAAACAAGGACTACTCACTGTGATGGAATAGCAGCAAAGACCTTGAGTCTTGAAAAGTTGCTTTAGTGCAGCGTTTGGTGTTAGATTTCAAACCCATTATTCCTAAGAGAAAATCCCCTTTCCTGCACTTTTAAAGTTAAGGAGGAGACTGCTGTGTCTATACATTATAGTAGGATCCCATATTAATGCAGCCTGGAAGGGATCCAGGAGATTTCCAACCCAACCTCCTGCTCAAAGCAGGGGCAGTTACAAAGTCCTACCAGGCTGTCCAGTTCTTTACACCATCAGGTCTTGAAAAACTGCAAGGATACAAACTGCACAGCCCTCTTTGGATAACCTCATGATGGAAAAATTTATCCTTATACCTACTTTGAATCTCCCTTTTTGCAGCTTTGTCCTCCCTCCATGCACCTCAGTGAAGAATCTGGTTGTCTCCTTGATATTATCCTCCAAGTATTATCCTTGATAGATATTGGTGGCTACAAGAGGCTGATGTTAGGTGTCTCTCAAAGCTGTCTCTTCCCCAGTCCTCATCTCGGTGTCTTTTCTGCATTCTCTTTTCCTTTTAAAAAATCAGATTTCCCTAAACCACAATATTCAGCTGGATACTACTGATTTTGATTTTTATTTGTATTTAACTGTCTGCCATGGTTTAAACCCCGTAGGTAGGGCTGACATACAGAGCTACTCACTCACTTCCCCTGCACTGAGATGGAGAAAGGAATCTGAAGGGGAAAAGTTAGAAAATTTGTGGACTGAGATGAGGACAATTTAAAAGGTAAAGAAAAAGCCCCGTGTCCAAGTTAAGCAAAAATAAGGAATTCATGCACCACAGCCCACTGGCAGACACATTCCCAGGAAAGTAAGGCTTCATCACACATAATGGCTACTTGGGAAGAGAAACACCATTACTCCAAACATATCACCTTCCTTCTTCTTCCCCCAACTCTTATTGCTGATGTTACACAATATGGAACAAGTCTTTGGGTAGTTGGGGTCACTTGCTCCCTTGTGTCCCCACCCAGTGCACCCCTAAATCTATTCTCTGAGAGCACAGAGTGAGTAGCAGAGATTTGATGCTGTGAAAACACTGTTCAGCAAAAACTGTAACACTGGTTACAGTGTTATCAGTAGTTTTTATGTTCTCAGTAGTGTTGTCAGTTGTGTTTTGATGAAAAATCTGAAATACAGAACTACATGAACAACCAGAAAGAAAATTAGCCCAAATCGTAACCAGGCCCAAGACACTGAATAAAGGGGATTTTCAAGCCAAGTTGATTTTCAAGCCTGCTTGGATGCTGGCATCAGAACAACCATAAAATCCTAGAAGTGTCTTCGTTGGAAAAGACCTTTAAGATGATTAAGTCCAACCATAAATCTAGCACAGTGCCACGTCCACCATTAAACCATGTCCCCGAGACATCTACACTTTTAAATACCTCCAGAGATGGTGACTCCACCACTTCCCTGGGCAACCTGTTCCAGCAGCCATTCTTTCAGTAAAGCAATTGTTCCTACTATCCAATCTAAACCCTGGCAAAATTGAGGCCATTTCCTCTTGTTCTTCCACTTGTTACTTGAGAGAACAGACCAATCCTCACAATCTCCTTTCCAGTAGCTGTTGAGAGTGAGAAGGTCTCCCCTCAGCCTCCTTTTCTCCAGGATAAACAACCCCAGTTCCTTCAACCACCCCTCTTAAGGCCTCATGTGCTCTTAATCTTGTGACTACACACAGAAATTCAACAATGGGACCCTCTGAATTAAAATCACAGAATCAATGAAGCATGGAATGATCTGGATTGGAAGGGAACTTAATGAACATCTAGTTCCAACTCCTCTGCATGGGCAGAGACACCTACCAGGCTCCAAATCCCATCCAACTTGGCCTTGAATACATCCAGGGATGAGGTCTTGAATACATCCACAACCTCCCTTGGAAACCTGTGCCAGTGTCTCATTGCCCCCACACTGAATAATTGTTTTCCTATTATCTAACATAAACCTCTCCTCTTCCAGCTTAAAATCATTCCCCCTTGTCCTGTCAATCCATGTCCTTGTAAAAAGTCCCTTCCCATCTTTCCTGTAGGCCCCTTTCAGGTACTGGAAGGTGGATATAAGGTCTCCTCAGATCCTTCTCTTCTTCAGGTCGAACAACCCCATCTTTCTCAGCCCATCCTCATATCAGAGGTGCTCCAGCCCTCTGATCATCTTCATGACCCTCCCCTGGATTCTCTCCAAGATCCTCGTGTCCTTCCTGTCATGTTGAGTATGGGACACAGTACTGGAGGTGCGTGTCACAGGAGTGGAGTAGAGGGCCTAAAGAGTTTGAGAAAGAGTTGGCCAAAGAATTTAAGCTGCTGACTTTTTTTTTTCCTTTGGAATTTATTGTTCAAACAGGTGGCTAACCACAGAATTTTTCACTCTTTCCCATGTTGCAAAAGGTCTCTGCCACCTTCATGATGGACTGAACTCCATGATGGACTCCATCACCAACTTATCAAATGCAACCATGGAAGGGGTAACAAGGAGTAAAGTGCAGGAACTGTTACCTAAAGAATCAAACCTAAATCCAGTAGGAGACAACATGCCTTAATTTGCACAAAAGCCCAGTAATGGACAGGGAACCACCTGGCACTGAAAGAAAGGATCATGGCAAGGTGGGAGGGTGAGATGTTCCCTGCCCTTTCCCTTTATAGCCACCCCACCAGTTCAGCAAGGACTTGTGCTACTGTTAAGTCAATGCAACTAAATTATGGACTTGTAGTTTAAAAAAGTGCATGTGTTGCTATCAATAAACAAAGAGCTGAACACATCTTTTGTTGTCAGAAGTCAATATCTCCTTCTTTTACTGGAAAGGAGACCATTGTTTGCAATGACAGACAAAATCTTTTTGTAATCAAAGAGGAAACAGTAGCCCAATATCTTGCTAGAACTTCATTTTAAGCTCTCAGGAAGACACATATATATTAAAAATCAAGGGTCAAGCAGATCCTTTGGGATGGTAGTTCTGAGGCTTGTCCTACAGAGGGGGGTTTTAATAAGCTTTAGAAATAGGTTTGAAAAGGAAGAAAAATCAAAGCACAAGTGAAACAGAGAAATGGGAAGGAGGAAATCCATTTGCACCTAGAAGGATCTATAAACCTGCACTGGGTCTGAATACAGATGAATACCTTTTCCTTTGATCTGCTCAGGGAAACCTCTTTTTAATTCAGAGAATCACTGCCAGGGTGGGAATCACCCCCAGGTGGGAAGGGACCTCAAAGATCACCTACTCCAACATTTCTTGACATCTAGACAAGACTGCCCAGTACCCTGACTAGCTGAATCTCAACATTTTCCAGTGCTGGGGAATCCACCACTTCCCTGGAGAGATTATTCCAATGGCTGATCATTCTTGTTGTGAAAGATTTTCCTCTTTTCTCCAATCAGAATCTCCCTGAATGTAATTTGTACACATTACCCCTCATCTCTTCCATGTGACTCCTTGTAAAAAGGGAATCTCCATCTTCTTTGTATCCACCCGTTAAATACTGGAACATGGTGATGAGGTCTCCCTTAAGCTTTCTTTTCTCAAGGCTGAACAAACCCTTAGCCTTCCCTTCTACAGAAGGCTTCCCAGGTCTTGGATCATCTTCATGGTCTTCTCTGGAGCTTCTCCAGCCTGTCCATATGTTGTTTTCTACAGCAGGATCAAAACTGAGCACAGTATTCCAGGTGTGGCCTGGCAAACACTGAGTAGAATAGGACAATGACTTCTTCACCTCGGCTGGTGATGCCCTTGCTGATGTAACCCAGCATCCTTTTGGGTTTCTTTGCTGCAGTAGTACACACAGTTCCCTCACATTGAGCTTGTTGTCCACCAAGATCCCCAGATACCTTTCCAGGCAGATCCCAGCCTGTGCTGCATTCTTGGATTATGTTTTCCCACGTGTAAGACCTCAGACTTGTCCTCGCCACCCTTCACAAAGCTCTTTCTTCCAGGTTGTTTCCCAGCTCAGTTTGGTATCATCAAACTCTTCTGTAGACCTCACAACACAAACAGCCCAGAAGGTCTAAAAAATGGTTCAGATATATCCAAGCAGATCCCAGTGAGGCAGCAGAAGCCTTCCCTCTCCACTAATTCTACCAGCACTAGTAAAACTCAGATGGGGAGATGTTGACTGGTAAAATAATAACCCATAATTACTACGGGCCACACAAATTGGGACAAAAACATTAAAAAATAGGCCTATCTGAGCTCTCTAGAAGCAACGTGTTGCTGCTTGTTTTGTACCAAGAGAGGAAATTAATATACATCTCAGGTATTGGCTTGGCTTATCTATTCTTATCCTTCTTCCATTATTTACAGCTAGAGAGCATTTGCAGAAAATTCTGCTGCATTAGGATTCACCTCCCATCACAAAGGCAGGTTTTCACCCCATCCTTTGTAAATCAGGCTTGCTTTGGCTCTGTGAGAAATGTATTATATATCACACTCATTAACACAGCATATGAACACATGGCTGAGAAGATAAGACACTTCAAGAATAGGAGAAGAAATGCTGAGATGGCAGCAGAAATGTCAGTAAAAAGAAATGTCAGTAAAACTCCAGCAACAATGAGGTTCTTCAATCTTCTTCCCCAATAACCCATTCCACTTGCTAACTATCCCTTTGAGTCTCTCTCCCTCTCTCTTGTGGATGGCATTTTGAAAAGCAACAGTAAACTATAAATTCAGGAGTTTACTGAGCCATCCAGGAGAGTCCAGGAAGGTTTGAAAATTTTCTTTTGTTAATCTTTCATTAAAATACAGGCTCTGCAAACATTACCAACAGGGTTGATACTCTAAATTTACCAGTCACAAATTAGGGAAATATTTCTTATCTGCTTTAACACACAATATCTCCATTTTCTAGAAATGTTCAGATGCAGAGGAAGGAATGCTAAATTCATCCAGAAATGAATGCTGGCACTTGTACCATGGGTTCAGAAAAATGTCCTTCGAAAGTTGCACTTTTCATTTTAGTAAGTGATAAGAACTTATCACCTGCCAGCATGTTTCAGGCACCAAACCAAAAGTGCTGGTTTTTAAAGCTGGTGTTATGCTGCATTCACATCATTTGAGGGGATTGATTTTTCTGCCTATAATTCCCCAGCACATGTTGTGCAGCATCTTTATACCTAATATTTGTTGGTGAACACTTGTTATCACTGGGAGCTAAGGAACTGGAGCAGAGTTTAATGTGCTACTTACCATTTTCGAAGTGCTATTATTGCACTATCAGTGCCTTCATACAAGGCTGCAGGACTGAAATGGCAGTGGTGCTTTGCAGTATAGAATCATAGAATGATTCTGGTCCCTGGCTGTACGAGACCAGAAAGCTCATCCAGTTCCAACCCCCCTGCTATGGGCAGGGAAACCTTCTAGACCACGTTGCTCAAGGCCCCATCCAACCTGACCTTGAACACAACCACAACTTCCCTGGGCAACCTGTGCCAGTGTCTCAAATTAAAGAATTTCTTCCTGATGTCCAACCCTTACAGGAAATAATTGTGTTCTAATGTCTAACCTAAACCTCCCCGCTTCAAGTCTGAAACCATTTCCCCTTGTCCTCTCACCACACATTTGTGTCATAAGCCCTACCCCAGCTTTCTTGTAGCCCCTTCAGATATTGGAAAGTCACCTTGCACGTGACAAAGAAGTTTTGACTGTTGGGTGGCCCTCAGGTATTCTCAACATCATATGTCAAGAAAATTAATTGCTCTATCCTTCCTTTTCTGCAGCAATAAGACAAACACTCCTCCTCCCATCTTCAGCTAACATCTCTTTCCCCTTTCTCCATCAGAACATCTCTCTTCCTCACACAACAGTTAATACAAAAATCATAGAATCAGAGAATGGTTTGGGTTGGAAAGAACCTTAAAGATCACCCAGTTCCAACCCCCCTGCATGGGCAGGGACACTTCCCAGTAGACCAGATTGCTTGAGGCCCCATCCAACCTGACCTTCAACACTTCCAGGGATGGAGCAGCCACAACTTCCTTAGGCAACCTGTGCCAGTGTCTCAACACCCTTAAATTAAAGAATTTCTTCCTAATGTCCAACCTGAATCTCCCCTCTTGAAGTTTAAAACCATTTCCCCTTGTCGTCTCCCTACAGCCCTATGTCCAAAGCCCTCCCCCAGCTTTCTTGTAGCCCCTTCAGATATTGGAAGATTGCTCTAAGGTCACCTTGGAGCCTCCTCTTCTCCAGGCTGAACAACCCCAATCCCTCAGCCTGGCTTCCCAGGGAGGTGCTCCAACCCTCTGAGCATTTTAGTGGCTCCTCTGGACACATCCCAGGAGCTCCAAGTAGACAGCACTGATTGTGTGGGGACAGCACCTATGTTTCCATCCCACACCAGGCTGGGCATCTCCCAAATCACATTTACCAAATTTTCTGCGTTGAATTGGGTTTCTTTCCATGATATCACTAAATGAGAATAGTCCCTTGGTAGATGAGGAAAGTCTTTGAGATACTGGGTTACCAAATGTGCAAATGCTCCTCTTACATTTTCATGCTAAGTTTGCTTCTTAAATTAGTGACTGTTTCCTGGGTTTCTGAATGAGTAAATAGCCTGAAGGGTGTTTGAAGTTTCAATGGAATGAAAGAGCAGAGGGAACTGGAAAGGCAGGATAATAGATTTCTAATTTTCCCCTGTATAAAACAGATATTTAACATTTGAAACAGACTCTCATTTCTACATTTTCCTCATTTCACAAAAAGCAGAAGAGCTTCATGATTCTATGATTTTGACAGTTCAAAGCACTGAGTGACTTGAAACATTTCCTTTGGATTTGACATTTTTTTATTTGTTTGTTTGCTTCATTCCAAACAGCAAGAACAATATTCTTTTTAAGAAAGTGCCAGTGAAGTCACAAGCAAATTTTCACACTGTGGTCTTGAAGACATATCCACATGCTGCCTCTTCAGCTGCCTCCCTGTTGTGACAATCCATGCTCACTGGCAATGCAGACAGGCATAGAATCATAGAATGGTTTGGGTTGGAAGGAAACTTAAAGCTTATCCAGTTCCAACCCTCTGATATGGGCAAGGACACCTCCCACCAGCCCAGGTTGCTCCAAGCCCCATCCAACCTGACCTGAGACACTTCCAGGGATAGAGCTTCCACCACCTCTCTGGGCAAGTATTGAAAGCCAGGGTGAATGGGGCTTGGAGAAACCCAGTCTAGTGGTTTGGAACTAGATGACCCCTTCCAACCCAAACCATTCTATGATTCTATAATCCTATGATTCTATTATTTTATGACATCAGGCATTACCTTCTGTAGCGTCCTGGCCAGTCCTGTCCTGATCTTAGCAGTGAGGGAAGATGCGCAGCTGGTCACAGGTTTTGGAAGTACAAAGGCAGGGGACTCACTTGAGCAGGAAAAAATGTTTGGAGTCACAACCTGAAGTTCAAACTCAGCTGGATGAAAATTAGCAGCACAATCCTGAAGTCAAGGAGTCAGGATTTCTCCACCAAAGTTTATCACTAGTTCCGGAAAACCTTTCTGGAATGGCCTGAGGTGAAATGACAAATCTATTTTCCATGAATTCTCCATCTCTTTCTTTCTCCCTTTCTTTTGTAATGGGAAACATAAATTTTTCTTGCTGTTCCAACATGCAAGGGTAAAAAAGTCCATGAGTGACAATCTGTCCCTAAATATCTTCTACCATCACTAAGGGAATGGCAAGAAGAACAAAACAGAGTGTAGATTAGCAAAGCTTCTTACTTGTCTAATCTTTACATAGCATTCCAAGGTATACTATTATATTATATACTATATATTCACCAAAATGAGAGTGGCTGTGGAAGAAAATGTCCAGTTCAGACATCAACACATGAAAAGTTGACTTCTTCATAAATAAAATTTCTTCCTTAGGGAATGCAGGACATGTTTAAATGGATAATTCCCTGAGATTTTTGCTATTAAAATATGGAATATATGGAGTTTCCCCATCTACCAATGAGAGTGGGACCTGTATTTAGATCACTTCAGCAAAGGTTGAATTCACCTTTGCTAGCATGGATCAAGGTAACTCAAAGGCTGCTCTTCAGGAGTATTGAGGAAGAATCATATGGAAGATGCAAGAGCCTGAATGTCTCTTTGGATGGCCAGGTGTGCTCTGTAGGAGGAGACGAAATCACTGTGTGTCAGGGTTTAACTCTGGCCTGGCAATCAAATCAAATAACAGATGATCTCTATTAATCCCCCTCCCCTGCCGGATAAAGAAAGGAGAGAGAAGAAGGGAGAGAGACTGATGGGTTGGAAACTAAACTACACAGCTTTAATGAAACAGTAATGATAAGTAGGAAAAATAACTAAATATATACAAATATACAGGAAAAATTGATGCCACGTTCCTCCCCCTTTTTCCCCAGTAACTCTCCCATCACCACCGAGGCTGCAGGGCAGCCCTGGGAAAGTCCAGGCTGGACTCCTGGGGTCAGCAGCAGTGGGGAGCTGGAGGCAGGAACACACAGATTCAGGCTGGCATGGATCAGGAGCACAGGCAGAGGAATGGATGGAATCCTCCCAGGATGCTGAAGCAAACAGGGACAGGGGAAGAAGGGGAAAGCAGGAAGGAAGGAAGGGGATTGACCCTCATGATCCCTCCAATTTGTGCTGAGTATGAGGTGTATGGGAAGGAGTACTCTGTTTGATCAATTCTGGCATCTATCTTGTCCTGTCATCCCCAAAGGAGGGGTTCAGGTGTGACCTCTTTCCTCCTTCTGGAGGACAAAATATTCCTCAGAGCTGAGCAGTGTCCTTGGTTCTGCACCCCATTCTCCAGCTGTAACTATAACCATGGAGTGTGATCAGTCCCAGAAGCAGACACTGACTGAGAAACTTGCTGTTCATTTCAGCAAGTGCAGCTCCTGACAAGAGACTCAGCTGAAAGCAAAAGTACAAGACAGAAAATCACCTTTATCCTGTCTCAAACCAGGACACAGTGTAACAGTAAATTAAAAACAGAAAATAAGAAAGGTCAATCTGCTGCTCCAGAATGACCTAGGGAAGGCTGTTTTCTTTGCTTAAAATTACTCATCTGGGTCAGGCAAAAACTTCAGGATGCTTCTCCCATGTCTCCAGTGATTTCTCCACTCCTCAGGCAAAGAAATGGAGTTCTTTTTCTCTCACTCAAGAACACTGCAATGCATGGGTTGCTCCTGGGAAGTACAGGAGGATTTGGATCTAACTATTAAGATACTTCACGGCATGGGAAAACCATTTTGCCTTCAGTTGTATTTGGGGTTTACTCTTAAATAAATCTACACTCTTCCTCAAATGCATGCTCTTAAACCCTCTCAACATCCACACCTGAGCTAAAATCTACACTGCCATCCATACCTGTTGGAAAGCAAACGGAACTGTGAGATGCATGGCAAATAAAAAGGCAAACTGTGTCTGCATACCAGGAGCGACGTGGTCTTATGTTACCATGAAAACACCATGTCCAGCAAAATATGATTTCATTATGGCTGAACAAGGCAAGAATCCTGCCTACTAAATCACCTTTATTACAAAGCCCTTTGGGAAGAAATTCTACACAAAAATACAAGCTGCTTCACTGGCAAACACTGAGTACACTTTAGTAGACACATTTACAGCTGTAATTTCAACAGATGAGCTATTCTGTTGTGTTTTGTATTTTTTTTTCTCTGCTGCAGTACTCAGAACACTGATTTGGGGTATATTCCTACAACTATGGCTCTCCCAGTCATGATGATGCAGCACAGTGAAAAAGCTGGAATAGACATTGAAAGAAAGATGAGGGGGCACAGTGGAAAGGGAAGGAGTCTCCAAAGGGATATAAAAATATAAATAATAAATATAACCTAAAATGTTCTCTTGGGCTGAGTCATTTGCACAAAGAGAAGCTGGGTCATACAAGAAGCAGTTGGAATAATCCTCTGGGAACTGATGAATTAAAAACAATCATCTCTGATGTGAATTCACTGTGAATTCTAATTCCTGGTATTTGTGGATTTCTCTTTCTGTGTCCCTCCATTATTTTCCTAGCTGCTGAAATAAAATGAGAAGAGAAAGCTTTCTGTTGCCTTTTTACCCTCAGGACTGCAGAATTTGAATGAGCAGCAGGTAAAGGTGAGGGGAACCTCAGGGGTTCAGCTGGCCTCTAAATTAATGACCCTCAGCTAGAAGAAAAGACACTATTTCCAAGCAGTGACACATCATATGGAAAAAAAACCCCAAACCCTGAAATAAGCTTGGAGGCATCCAAGCAGAGAGAACAATTTTGTCAGGAGTTCAAAATCAGGGTCAGTTTGAGACATTCTGGTTCAGAAAACATCGATGTGTACAAATTTGGAGATTTGGTCTGTGCTCACCTACAAGAGAAAGTGCAGCAGGATGGTGCTTTCCTTCAGTTGAGTTACCTCATTCAAATGTTGTCATGAGTCCTCCAGCCATATATCACCTCCTGCAGTGTACCCATGCCACCAGCAAGAGATACAGGCATTTAGAGGAGGAATTTTGATCAGCAACTCCATTCACCATTGAAACGATGACCATGACCTCTTAACTCTCCCTGGAGGGATCCCACAGTGATGTAAAACCTCAAGAAAAACTGAAAAATGCAGACTCTGGCCATCTGCAGAAAGCACTGGAAATTATTCTTCAAGAAAGAAAAGAGGGGCTTCTCAGTGCCTCCTTTTGAACAAAAAGGTCTATTTTAATATAATAATCTTTTAAGGAAAAATACATATCTAAAAATAAGGATGGAGGTACTTTATGAAGGCTGTTCATCCCTACTAGCCACATCTACCAGCTGTTCCACAAAGTCTTTCACATTCTTTGGTTTCCTTTTAGTTTTTGCATGGAATTTAAGACATGGAAGATTTCTTAATACATTGAATCCCGTTTCATGGACAATCATAGGATAGAATCGTAGAATGGCTTAGGTTGGAAGGGACATTAGAGATCATCTACTCCACCTTCTCATCTAGACAAAATTCCTCCAGGACTCATCCAACCTGGCCTTGAACACTTCCAGGGAAGGGGCATCCACAACTTCCTTGGGCAACCTGTGCCAGAGTCTCACCACCCTCATACTAAAGAACTTCTTCCTAATATCCAGTCTTGGATGACCCCACAACTGCCCTGGGCTGACTATTCCAATGTCTAACAATCCTTTCAGAGAAAAAATATTTCCTAATATCCAGCCTAAAACTTCCTGACTATTTCCTCTGGTCCTGTCATATGCCACCAAGGAGAAGAGGCTTCCCCCTTCCTTACTCAACCCTCCTTTGAGGTAGTTAAAGAGAGTGATAAAGTCTCCTCTCAGCCTTTTCTTCTCCAGAATAAACAACCCCAGCTCTTTCAGCTTCTCCTCATAGGAATTCTGCCTCATTGGCCTTTTCTGGACACGCTCCATCATTTCTATGTCCTTCTCATAGTGAGGTGCCCAGAACTGAACACAATATTCAAGGTGCCACCAGTGCTGAGCATGGGGGGATGATCACCTTAAAGTGTTCATTTCCCTTTTGTGTTCTGAACCAGACAAGCAGATTGCATTTTCTCCTTTAGTTTGAAAATATCCTCAGCCACGGTGCCCATTTTGCCTTGAGACCTCAAAGTTTACTTGATGAAAGACCACAGGTCATCTTTTCAAAGATGCATCCCTACTCTGTAATTCTTTGTTAGAAAAGTTCCTCTGCCTTCCCCTGGTATTTCTGATGCCTCAAGAAATGTAAGATATGTAGAAAGAGCAGGCAAAGATGAAGAAAATCATCATGGGGATGCATTTTAGAAGACAAAGCTCCTTTCTGGACAATGTTTCTTGAAACATCCTTTATGTACATATGCAGTGTAGATTTTGGGTATTGATGTAGCATCTCTACTCTGTAATTCTTTGTTATAAAAGTTGCTCTGTCATTTCTGACGCCTCAATAGTGTAAGATATGTAGAAAGAGCAGGCAAAGGTGAAGAAAATCATCATTGGGATGCATTTTAGAAGACAAAGCTCCTTTCTGGACGATGTTTCTTGAAACATCCTTTACGCACGTATGCAGTGTAGATTTGGGGTATTGATGTAGCAGATGTACCCGTGAACACTCACCTCTGTAGACACCATTAAATAAATTTGTTGACCAAAATCTTTGGAATCATGGGAATATTTGTGATTCTGGATCCTCCACTCCAAAATCTGTTCAGTTATCCATGAATTTAGGCTGCTACAATTGTCTCTACATGCTTGGCAATTCCTCATTTGAAGATCTCCAGGATCCGTGCCTATAGCATTGGGGTCAATGTTTATATTGTGAACAATAAATTCAGCTTCAAGAAAAGGCTCGATATAGGGTTGTGAGGCTTCAATATTCAGGACAGGGCTCCTGCTCACCTTCTCTGCATTTCCTCTCTACCACTGCAGAGAGGACAACAGAGAAGAAGAGGGCTACAGCCCTATTAGATGTGACTGCAGCTACGTGTTCCTGCAGCTTTATCTGGAGCTTAAGTACTCCAGCTTCTCCCATAAATAAAAGAACAATATTCTGGCAAGTTAATTTCACTAAACTTTTGACCCTTAGCTGTAGAAGAGAAAAGATCTTTAATATGAGGTAGTGGAGGGATTATGTGATTGCTGTTCTGAAGATCTGCAAAGGAACAGTTAATCCTTGCCTCTGCATGGAAAAGCTGTGATTTAAACACACTGAGAGGTTGGGGTCAGCTTGTTTCCTTGACATGAGAAGTAATGCAGTTCTTGTGCTGTTCTTTGGCTTCTTGTTTATCAGTGTGTCCTGCTCTTTTGACTGATTTTTCACTTTTACCAGGCATAAAAAATAGCTTTATTCTGGTTTTCCTGGTATATAATTGCTAGGGGAGAGAAAAAAAAAAATAAATGTTTTCCATGGTCACATCCCCCCACAAATGTGTCCACCAGGATCTTCAGAAAGCAGCAAAATGCAGCCAAAGGAGTTTGTCCAACACCTCTGTGATTCTCTTAGGGTATCTTTGTCTTTGGAAATAAGATATGTTTTGGACAGACTCCTGGGTCAAGGGAATGGCTGAGACCTTCAGGAATGTCATTTCCATTTCCAGGCTTCCTGCTATCAACAGCTTTCAATGGGGAATGGGGACATTTCAGTGATGCATTAGTTCTTTCTCTTGCCACCAGGAATGAGAAATGCCAAATTATTTATTCATGCTGAGGGCTGATTTGAAAGCTGACCAAAGCCTGCTGCAAGCCACACACTTTTGGACCAGGTTGTCTAGGAGTTTAAATCAGCAATAACTGATGATGGAATATACTTTAATACATTTATTGATCCTAAGATTAATCCTAAGGTGCATGCTGCATCAGCAAGATCTTGAGTCCTAGAAGTCATCATATTCACTGAATATTATAACTTAAATTTCAAGATCCCAGTTCCTGGGTCTCACAGAAATCATTTAAGTGTTTCTGCTTTGGCTGATAGACAGGTGTGGATTTTGGAGTAAAGTCAGGCAAAGCTTTAATATACATCTCTGTGAAAGTCCTCCTGCTGGTTTCATAGGATCATAGAATAGTTTTGGTTGGAAGGGACCTTAAAGATCATCCAGTTCCAACCTCCCTGCCATGGGCAAGGAAAACTTCCACCAGACCAGGTTGCTCAAGGTCTCATCCAACCTGGCCTTGAACACTTCCAGTGATGGGGAAGCCACAACTTCCTTGGGCAACCTGTTCCAGTGTCTCACCACCCTCATGGGAAAAGTGAAAAATGTTTGGGTGAAGCTTCTGTGAACCTTTGATAGTCATAAATGACTAAGTCACACATTTTCCAGACTTTTCTTAATAAATCTCAGTGCTTTTGTCCTCCATGATTATTTCCATGCACCCTATGGTGCTGAGGTTCATCAACTGTCACAGAGATGTCATTGCTGTATGTAGCCCTAAAAACTGAGAGAGATCTCTTGCTCTGGAGACCTTCTAACAAGGAAAAAAGCTGAAGAATACTGGTTTTATATTGCTTTTGTCTTTAAAGAATCAAAGGCTGAGGGATTCAGTGATATTTAATAAATGGGGACAAAAAGAGAGATCAATGTGAGTAGTCCATTTGTTTGATTTGTTCTATTAGGTGTGAATATGCAAAAAACAATTGTCTTTTTTTCTTTTTTCTCTTGGTTTTCTTTCTTTCTTTTTTTTTTTCCCATGTTGGATGTCCAGATTAAAGAGGAGATGCTGCTACAATGTGAGCTCTGCAGCTTTATTGTGGAGCAGAGCTGTCAGAATTAGGGAGAGTACAGAGGAACAGAAACTGCAAATACAATTTCTGAACTTTTAAGACCATAAATCTCCTGTTATTATTCTCCTATCACCTGGCCAGGTTCAAAACTCTGGAGCTTCTGCGGAAGAAGTCAGTGTGAAATGTTTTTCTGACACACTTGTTTGTACTGGCATAATCTGGCTTCTTTTAACATCTGTATTTGGACATATACCTCCACCTCTTTAAGTCCATTTTCTTACAAGCAAATCACTACACTGAGCCTCTAGAAGAGAGTAGAGAGCTTCATCCCAGTGTCCAGAGAAAGCTGCAGGACTGCCAGACTGTTCCTTGTATTTTTTCTTTTATTCTGCTCAAAATTTTAATTTTTTTAGAATGCTTGTTCTTTATTTCTTGAATCTTTGTGTACACATACATAAGCATATTTAATTTTATTTAACTGCTTGTTCACTTATTTATTCCATATAGTCTTTATCTTTGTACTGTGTGATTATGCACAAAAAAAACAACCAACCAAACCACAAAAAGCAACCTAGAACATGGTTGCATTTTAAGATTAATTCTTTGTCTTGAATCTAGCTCTGCTTTTATCTTTGAATGCTGTGAGGTCCACTCTCACAGGTGCTACAAAAGGTCAGTGCTGTCAGTAAAGAGCACCAGGAGAAGAAGTTGGGAAGGGTAAGATGATAGAGAGGTGTGGGAAGAATGAGAATTAAAAAAAAAAAACAAAACCCAAACAACAAACAACCTCTCTCTTAGCAGAAAAGAGAATTAAATTGCTTATTTGTGGTCATCTCCATTATTCTGTACCGTGAATTTCCATGTGCTCTTTGTTGAGATGATCTTCACCACATGGATTAGGGAAATAGACTCTAACTTCACTCAGTGGAGCTTTATTCCTTGCTCTGAATTTTAAGCACCATCTCCTTTTCAGTCCTAGGACTAACAAAAATCTCTTGCCTTTCCACTGCTCTACCAACAGTTTTTCCCTGGATATTTAGGGCCTTGCAAACCCACAGAACTGTGTTTGGATAAGTTGACACAGATTTTTAATATCTGAGCTTGAGTCTCTGGCAGAAAAAGAGCTAATGCATGAAATGAAAGCTTTGATTCTGATTAAAAAGACTTTCTAGGCAATCCATAGCAGAATGGAAAAAAAAACCAAACCAAACCAAAACAAAACAAAAATCAACAAAGTTACAGACCTCTGAGACCCAAACCCTTTTTATTACAGCTTCTAACTCACTCTGTCTGTATGGTAGACTGCACCTTGCCCAGTCCCTGGCCAGAGGAAGGTGTTTTATAACTGAACTGACCAAATGAGTCCATGCTGTGTCTCCTCATCATCTGATGAGGATTTATGAATCCCAGCTGCCTCTGATAACAAAGCAGAACATTCAGTGCACGTTCCCAAGTTATTATCCTATTGTTTCAAAGGAGCTGCCAGAGGGTTAGTCAGCCCAGATCCAATTAAGATTGGGGTCAGTCTGCTTCCCCAGGGCCGTGATAAATATCCTGCTATGCTTATAGCACCATCTCCCTGAAGACAAACATCCTTGGGTGGCCTTTGGTCATATCTGATGTTCATTTGCTTGCCACTGGGCTCTGCCCTCAAATGTTTTTTTGGTTTATTTTGGGGAGAGTTATTCACAAGAAATTAGGAAAGCTTGAACTGCAAGGGAGAGTGGTGGCTTTAGTAGACCAGGCTGTCAAATTTGTTTGGGCTCTGTCTTTAGCTGTCACTCACCTGATGGTTCTTCAAGCCAGAAGATAGAAAGGGTTTCTGCTGAAGTGGTCTCTTACAGCTCCACATAGAATCATTTTGGTTGGAAAAGACTTTTCAGATCCTCAAGTCCACCACTAAACCACGTCCCTCAGCACCACATCCACACAGCTCTGAAATCCTTCCAGGGATGGTGGCTCCACTGCTGCCCTGGGCAACCTGTGCCAGGGTCTGTCAACCCTTTCAGTGAAGAAATTCTTCCTAATATCCAACCTAAATCTCCTCTGGCACAACTTGAGGCCATTTCTTTTTGTCCTGCCACTTGATACTCTGAAGAAGAGCCCAACGTGCACCTGGCTACAACCTCCTTCCAGGGAGCTGGAGAGAGCAAGGAGGTCTCTCCCCAACCTCCTTTTTTCCATGGAAACAACCCCAGTTCCTTCAACCACTCTTTGTGAAACTTGTTCTCAACCCTTCACCACCTCCATTGCCCTTCCCTGGATGTCTTGCAGCTCCTCAATGTCCTTCCTCTAGTGAGGGGCCCAAAACTGAACAGAGGATTTGAGATGTGGCCTCACCGGTGCCAAGTACAGGAGAACAACCACTTCCTTCGTCCTCCTGCCCATGCTGGCCACCACCTGAGGTTTATTCCTTGTCGTTTGGAATAGCAACACCTCCACCTCTCCAAACTGTTCTGCAATAGTGGCTTTTTGCAACTGTGATTGTGATCCAAGTGCAGTCAGGCAACTGGAGGGAGGATTATATTCTGCTCAGAGGTTACCTATGTTGAAGGCAGAGGTAAGGTCTCCTTGCCTGTGTTTTGCAACCAAGATCTAATCCAAGAAAATGTAAACACATAAAAAAAAACAAAACAAAACAAAAAAAAACAACAAACCAAAACAAACAAACAAAAAAACCAACAAACCAAAAAAAACCACAAAACCACCAAAAAAACCCAAAAAACCCACAAAAAAACACCTAACCAAAAAACACCAACTTTCCCAGTTGTTTTATTATTTATTTCCTGGCAGGTTTTTATTATTGTTATTATTCTTATTATTGCTATTGTTGTTATTGCTATTATTTTTATTTTTATTTTTATTTATTTACTAACAGATTTATTACTTGGGCCTCACTACATGGCTTGGACCAGCCTGGAAGGAGATGGTATCCCTCAAGATTAAAAAAAAAAAAACAACAAATCAGTATCCAAGGACTATTTAGGGAAATACTATAAGCACAAAAGCTTTCTGGTACCCCAGGCTGCCCAGCGACTGTGTTGTCTTGTTATTCTCCTTGTTCCCCTACAATTATGGAGCAAATTCCTTTTGATCCCAAACACACCAGCCACCCTACATCTGCATGGTGGCATCCAGCCTGATTCAATACGTGATGGCCCAACTACCAAAGACTCCTCCAGCTGTACACTGGCAGGATTCCTCACATGCAAATCTATTTGTTTGTCTTCAATGACAGTTTGGAAGGGAGATCATCAAAGTCTCATTTTTAGCCAATTACCCAGCATTTGCTTTGCCCAATTTGCATGGAGAACAACCCATTATTGCTCTCAATCTGAGGGGGAATTGTTTGATTTTTTGCAGTCTCACAAGCTGCAGATGGAGTCTAATTTTTTTGGTAAATATGTAAAACAATAGAGCAAGGAGGAAATTGTCTATCTGTGGATGTCAAGTAGGAAGAGAGCATAAAATACCTTGCCACTGAAAATAGTAGCACTGATTTTTTTTCTCAATTACTATGAATAAGACTGATCCTGTGCCATCAAATCTCCTGCAATAGTTCGTTGCAAAACAGTACTTTTTGTGTTTTAAACCCTGTCTCCAGATTCTAGGGGATCTCAAAATGACTGAGTTCTTAGTGGGGTTCAGGTGCTCCTGCTGTTATTTTTTTACATCAAAATGATACACACTTTTACAGAACTTTTCCTTCTCAAAACCTTTTAAACACCTACCTTCACCTTAATTAGATATAGTATGTTTTAATTGCTTTCTCACACCAAAGATACCCAGTGTCAGCATGGTCCTACAGAGGACTAATATTCTTTTTCAGATAGCTTATGATTTGGAGGGTTTATTTTGTGGCTGTGCTCAGCCTGATGGCCTTTCAAAAAGAGCTTCCAAAAATGTGAGCAAATGTCTTTTAATGTAAACTACCAAAGAGAGACAGAGACCAAATTGAGAGAGACCAAATCCAGGAGGACCAAGACCTTTAGATGCCTAATTCTCATTTCAGTAGAAATTCAAATAACTCTTTGGCTCTGATCCACCTCTGATTTCTAAAATTTTGATCCACTCTCAATCTACGGCTGTACTTTTTAATGCAGAAGCCAAGGAGAAATTTGACTTAGAGTTGATAGGTAAAAACTAGAGACAGGACAGTTTCCAAATTCTGATTTATTTACTCCTGAATGTTGTAGCCAGGGAGACCCTAGTCCAGCCCTATTATCAGTTGCATCTTTATAGCTAAGCCATACAGTGACAGAAATTCAAACTCCATGCAGGATCCAAATTGCAGTGGCCCATTAAGGATGAGGATGTTTCAGGAGAGGTTTGTTTTTTTTTTAGTGGAAATAATTCTCAGAGCTGTAGAACATGGTTCTGCTCTTGGTGAGTACATACAAGGAATGTGATGTTCTCACCACCCAAGAATAAGGAAAAATAATTGAGGCTCAAGGACATGCAAGATGGGAACCAAGGTCTTTCAGAAGAAGAGACTTGATCTTGCTTAGGTCACTAAAATGGGGTCCATTGGTGTCACAGGTAAAAACATCAAGAGCATGGGCTGTGGAGAGAGGAGAATTACATGACGGGAAAGTGAATACTGGCAGAAGAAAAAAAGTCTAACTAGGCCAGAAATAAAATTACTGGAAATTAAGGATGATTTATGGCTATCAGAGGATAAAAACGTTGCAATAGGCTTCCAGTAGAACCAAAATCTTGAATACTGGAAGGGCAAAACATGGTCAGTTTTAAAACTGGGCTCATATGACATAGCACCAGATGGCCCAGGAGCCTGGAGATCATAACCCAGGTGGTCCCTTCCAAAATATCACTCCCAAACTGTGGTTCAGATGGCAGTAGGTGAAGCAAGAGCCCAGCAGAGAAACCTATTTCAACACAAGAGCTTGGGAACTGCAAAGTCATCCCTCTCGGTGCTGCATGCATCTGTTTTTCTTTGCCTTTCTGCTTGGCAGAGAAAAAGTGACAATGTGAGCAGTCAATTTATGACTCTACTTTTTCTTTTTCCACAGTGACAGAAGGGAACTTTTTTGGCCCCTGAGAGAAGCAGAACACAGAAGTGGTGGGCAGAGGGTAGAAAGCCATTTCTTTTTCTTTATTTTTCTGCTGACTCCTACACATGTGACACTGAATTTGATGGTTAGTAGGTATGGGCAACCTGTGTTTAAACAGTACCAAAAAATACTCTTTCTTGACATGTCTTATGGCTGAAGAAACTTCTAGCCAAAAATCTGGGGCTTTTTAGGCTGGAGAGGAGAAGACTGAGAGAGGATCTAATAAATGAATATAAATATATGAGGGCTGGGGATCAAGAAGGAAAGGACAACTTCTCCCTTGTGCCCTGTGATGGGATGAGGGGCAATGGATTCAAGATAGAGCCCAGGAAGTTCCACCTCAACATGAGGAAGAATTTCTTTACTGTAAGGATTACAGAGCCCTGGAACAGGCTGCCCAGAGAGGTTGTGGAGCCTCTTTCTCTGGACTTTCTCCATTTGGATGTATTTCTGAGTGACCTGCCTTAGTTTTGGTCCTGGTCTGGCAGAGGGATTGGACTCAATGATCTTCAGAGGTCCCTTCCAACCCCAGACATTGTGTGAGATTGTTGGTAACAAGAGAAATCCACTGGTGGGTGGTTGGAAAAGGAGACAGGGTACAGAGGGTCCCAAACCCACTGATGAAATTCCCTGCAGAATTCCCAGGGGATTTTGCATTTGTATTGTGATCTGCTCCAACAAAGTCATTTAGCTGCATCACCACAAGTCACAGCAGAGTTTTTTTCCTAGTAATTAAAATTTGCATTGCAGCAGGGTGCAGAGAGCCTTCAGGACCCTTTAAAAGTGTCAGAAAGAAGTGAGGTTAATTAAAACTCAGTATTTAGAAAGGAAATAATTCTGCAGGCTTCAAACTATAAACCAAGTGATAGCTGTCAAGTTGCAGGGGAAAAAAATCATGTTCTTCATAGGTGAGATAATTTATTGCCCACAAGGGTGATGCTTCATGGCTTTTCTCTGTGTGGGAGAGAAATAAAGGTTGGTGTCACATAAATACTTTGTAGAAAGAAAAACATTTTTCTGCATGACCACCTTGGTAATGACTCCAACATGGGACTTCTAGAGGTACCCATCTGGCTGTGACCATTTTGCTGAGCAGGTTCTTGAAGTCAGGAGCTCTAGCAGATAAGTTTTAATGGATCAACCAACTCTTGTAAGCTGTTGGGAGTTTGAAAAATGTGGATATTTTTTCTGCAAAAAGCATCTCCTCAGAAAAACCTCAGCATTATCTACTGAGAACCACCAGAGACCTGCACTTGTCAGTATCTCAGGTTGATGTCCTCAGGGATAAAAGCTTAACTCCAGCTGCACCTCCAGAAGGTGTTTTACAGAGGTAAAATAGATAGACATCCAATTGCTTTCTTCTTTTTCATCTAGATAGACAAGCAGTCCGGATTCATTCTCCAATGTTTTGCACCAAGGCAGTTCCAGGAGATGTTTTGTGCTTTCAAGACCTAACAAAACACCTTGAAAATATTTTTTTTCCAGATACCAGTAGAGACCTTAGCATCGGGGGTTGGTCTCTTTTCCCAGGCACCTCTCAGCAAGACAAGAGGACACGGTCTTAAGTTGTGCCAGGGGAGGTTTAGGTTGGAAATTAGAAAGAATTTCTTTACCAAGAGGGTGATCAGGCATTGGAATGGGCTGCCCAGGGAAGTGGTGGATTCTCCATCCCTGGAGATATTTAAAAAGAGACTGGATGTGGCACTCAGTGCCATAGTCTAGTAACTGCAGCTGTAGTGAATCAAGGGTTGGACTTGATGATCTCTGAGGTCCCTTCCAACCCAGACAATTCTATGATTCTATGGTCTCATCCTCCCTTCTTCTCATGATACACCTCTGCTGGATCATGTAACACACCCAACATCCATCCCAGCCAGGCACTAAAGATGGGGAAGAAGCACTTTGCCTTATTCCGGGGCTTCTTTCTGTTTTCTAGGTACAAATTAGTGAAATAACAGATTATGGAAGAGATGCAAACACAAGACAATATGAGGATTTTTAACAGATGCAGTCTTTCAAACCTGGGGTTCTACTTTTTTACAGTATACTTCTTTTCCTTGAGAAGCTGCTCAGCTCTAATGGAAAGAAAAAAGAAAGCAATGGAACTCTAACCTGACTTTGATGACTTAGATAGCTCTTTAATAAACCATCTGTAATCCACTGTGAGAATACAAATGACACAAACAACTCTTTAATAAGTCATTGCTAATGGGAAGCAGAATGCATTAGCAGGGAAGAAAGAATTGTTATTTAGGATTATTTGAGGTTAGTAGTATATCTTGCAGGCCTTTGGAGTGCATCCTTATAAATATATTAATTCTTAAGAGCTGTCACCTGTCATTCGGTTTAATTTAAAATAACAGAATTACAATGTTGCAATACACTTTTGTTTTTAAAAATAATAAGGACCCTCATTTATCTGCTCTTTTTTCAAAATCTGGCACAGACTGCCACTCTTCAACAATGTGAGGCAGCCTATAATCCAAAAGCTGAGTAGATAGATCATAATTCTGTGTTGACAAGACAAAAGGATGTGATTATAATTAGAGGGGTTGATCCCTTGTGATTTTTAAGCTTTGTACTGAAAAGGTTTTATGCTTTGAATCATTTCTGGTTATGGGGATATGCCTGTATTTTATAAATGGATACTTACATTTTATCCTCCCTTCCACTATTTTATGTCTTCCATTTACTTCAGGAGCATTTTTACATTGGGTATTTTTGGTTTTTTTTTTCCCTGATAGATGGGGAGCTAAACATTTTTTAGAATGCTTTGTTGTTTTGGGCATAAAGCAGCTCACATCCCTTTGTCTGGGGAGATTCTCTTGCCCTGTTCTGACATATTTGATCACTCATGATAGGCCGTGTTGTGCTGTGGTGCCACCATGGAGGCCATGCATCTTTTACAGCTGCTTCTAGACAGAATTACATTAGCAAACCTGGGCTCTGCTAATTTTGCCACGTCCTGTGTTCGCATTGATGCAAACTGACACCCTTGTCTTGAGTAAGAAGTTAAATGTGTAGGTTTCCTGTGCTCAACAATCTCAGTTTTCTTGTTTGCCTTGTGTATTTTTTTATTTGTTTGTTCTGGTTGGTTGGCTTTTGTTCTTCCAGTGCCTTGGAACACAGAAAAACTATTACTGGATAAAATCAGAAGCTTCTCGAAGATCTGAAGCTCTGCAGTGACTGCAGCAACCTTAGAAAATATCTGAAGGGGCTACAAGAAAGCTGGGGTAGGATTTTTTACATGGGTGTGTAGTGAGAGGACAAGAGGAAATGGTTTAAAACTTGAAGAGGGGAGATTCAGGTTAGAGATTAGGAAGAAATACCTTAATTTGCAGGTGTTGAGACCCTGGAAGAGGTTTTCCAGAGAAGTTGTGGCTGCCCCATCCCTGGAAATGTTGAAGTCCAGGTTGGATGGGGCTTGGAGCAACCTGGTCTAGTGGGAGGTATCCCTGCAGAGGATCATTGGAACTGGGTGATCTTTAAGGTCCTTTCCAACCAAAACTGCTCTGTGATTCTATGAGAAACATCCCACACATGTTTATGCATTGTTATGTATCTTCTAAAGCACAGACCAGGACAATCCTTTCAGTACAGCCAGGAAGATGTCAGGGTTGCTGAGACTATTCATGTGGTTTGCCTGAAGGTGATGGGGTCTTGGGCAACCTGGGCTGGTGGGAAGGTGGAACTAGATATCTTTAAGGCCCCTTCCAACCCAGACCATTCTATCACCTTTAGTGTACCCACATTCGTGTCTTTAGCCATGAAACAGGCAGTGGGATTTCACATTGCCCAAGGAACATGGTGCAGATGTATTGAAAAGAGTGTTCAAGAGCAGATACCATCAGAAGAGAGTAAGGATCATAGAATCATAGAATCATAGAATTGTCTGGGGTGGACGGGACCTCTGAGATCATCAAGTCCAACCCTTGATCCACTACTGCTGCGGTTCCCAGCCCTTGGCACTGAGTGCCACATCCAGTCTCTTTTTAAATATCTCCAGGGAAGGAGAATCCACCACCTCACCGGGCAGCCCATTCCAATACCTGATCACCCTCTCGGTGAAGAAATTCTTTCTAATATCCAACCTAAACTTCCCCTGGCACAACTTGAGACCGTGTCCTCTTGTCTTGCTGATACTTGCCTGGGAAAAGAGACCAACCCCCCCCTGGCTCCAACCTCCTTTCAGGGAGTTGTAGAGAGTGATGAGGTCTCCCCTGAGCCTCCTCTTCTCCAGGCTGAACAGCCCCAGCTCCCTCAGCCTCTCCTCATAGGATCTGTGCTCCAGTCCCTTCACCAGCCTGGTTGCCCTCCTTTGGACCTGCTCCAGCACCTCAATCTCCTTCCTGACCTGAGGGGCCCAGAACTGGACACAGGACTCGAGGTGTGGCCTCACCAGGGCTGAGTACAGGGGCAGAATCACCTCCTTGGACCTGCTGGCCACGCTGTTCCTGATCCAGGCCAGGATGCCATTGGCCTTCTTGGCCACCTGGGCACACTGCTGGCTCATGTTCAGCTTCCTGTCAATCCAAACCCCCAGGTCCCTTTCTGCCTGGCTGCTCTCCAGCCACTCTGTGCCCAGCCTGGAGCTCCCCATGGGGTTGTTGTGGCCAAAGTGCAGGACCCGGCACTTGGCCGTGTTGAACCTCATCCCGTTGGAATCAGCCCAACTCTCCAGTCTGTCCAGGTCCCTCTGCAGAGCCCTCCTGCCTTCCAGCTGATCCACACTTCCTCCCAGCTTAGTGTCATCTGCAAATTTGCTGATGATGGACTCAATCCCCTCGTCTAAATCATCAATAAAGACACAGATATAGAGAGGTAGACTGCAACATGCTTCTCTACCCTACAGAGAGTTAGAGGTGATACTATTATATTTAGCAGTCTCTAACTGATGTACTTTTTCAAGATTTCATCATTTTATTGCATTCAGCTTTGGTCATCACTCTACAAACAGAGAAGAAGCCACGAGGATGATCAGAGGACTGGAGCAGCTGCCATATGAGTTGAGGCTGAGAAAACTGGGTTTGTTCAGCCTTGAGAAGAGAAGGCTTAGGGGAGATCTTATTGCAATATTCCAGTATTAGAATATTGTAATATTCCAATATTCCAAATATTCCAATATTACAATAATTATTACTTAAAGGGACACTACAAAGATAGAGATTCTGTTTTTACAAGGAGTCCCATGGACAAGACAAGGGGCAATGGTCAAGTTGCTCCTGGGGAGATTGAACACAAGAGGAAAACTTTTCCCCATGAGGACAGTCAGACATTGGAATGGTCTCCCAGGGGAAGTGGTGGATTCCCCCACTCTGGAAAGATTTAAGTTTCATTTTGACGGGGTGCTGAGACATCTCACATAAATAATAATATTAGAAGTGTTGGACCAGGTGATCCTTGAGGTCCCCTCCAACCTGACATTCTGTGATTCTGATTAATTTGTCAAATCAATTATTAAAGATGTGCAGATATTTAGCAACTATTTTTCCCGTGCTGAGAAGTCCTGTAGCTCAAGGTCTTGTTGTGTCAAGTATTTTCTCTTCCACATTTTGAGCCTGTCACCTGTTATTTTCCTTTCAGAACTCCCAATAACTCATTTTGCTTTTCTTTGTTCTGTGTTACTTTGGTTTTCTTAAAAAAAAATATAATATATATATATATGGAGAAAAACTTTCTCCATTTTTGACCCCTGTCAAAATTTTGCAGACGTCTTTCAGTTCCCAACAGTCTCATTTTCTGGGATGATGAAGCCTAATTTGTTGTGTCATTCTTTGCAAGGAGATTGTTCCACTTCTGTGATAATCCCCATCACCTTTTCCTATGTCTGTGAATTTATTCTGTTTTATTAGAGACAGGCAAATTGGAAAGGCACACAGTAATTAGTGAGTGCAGAATAGTGTCTAACTTAAAAAAATGCAGAATAGTGTCTGTGTGGTGTCTAACTTAAAAAAAAAAAAAAAAAAAAAAAAAANCTAAAAAAAAAAAAAAAAAAATAAAAAAATTGCTGGAACTACTGAGATACAGACCATTACAATACCCACTTTTTTATTTATTCCTTGTGGTTTTCTATTGGGCTGCTACTTTTCTATAACTAGACCATAAATGTCCTGAAGACAAAACCCATAATTTACTTCCCTCCTCCGTGTCTTGGCTCCGTTGAGTCTGGTGTTGGAGTAAATCAAAGACCACGCACTCTGTGCAAAATATTTTACCCTGTTTTCTGGATCATTTCTAGATTGAGTCAAAGATTCATCTCCTCTGCTTCACTGTCAGATTCACCTGTGATGTTTTTCTTCCTCCTACCGTGTAGTTAAAGTCTTCTACTTTATTTTTGGTTGGACTCTGCCTGAACTCAGCTGCTGGTTCTGCCTTTCTCTGCCCGATTAAACAGCCTTTTATTACCCAGTATCTTCCCCATCAAGGTATTCATTCACTCTAACAAAAGTTTATTTCACTAAGCTTAACAGATTGACTTTTTCAACAAAAATGCAGGATTTTTCCTGCCCTCCAATATTTTTTGCAGCTCATTCTGTACAAATCTCTGCTTTTTTTCAGCATGTTATAGAGATGTTAACATGGAGATTAGCACTGCTTTAGGTTGCCCTTGGCAGTATTCTGACCCAGAATGAAACTAGAGTGACACAGAGACCTGTCCCCTTTTTTTCTCCAAAATACAAGCTTCTTGGAGCCCATTATTAGGAACTGCAAAACCAGTGGCAATTGCACCAGTGCTTTATACCCTGTGGGAATGTTTAGTCTAATGTTTGGGGGCTTTGGTCTAATACTGGACAATTTCAAGTGTGATGCATCTCAGAATCACAAAAATCATAACTGCCATGGTTAGTAAAGACCTGTAAATTCATCAAGTCCAACCATCAACATCTCTTCCCCCCCAAAATAAAATCAATATACATAACCATACCCACTAGAATATGTCCTGAAGTGCCTCATCTACACAGTTTTTAAATATCTCCAGGGATGGTGACTCCACCACCTCCCTGGGCAACCCATTCCCGTGCCTGACTACTCTTTAATAAAGAAATTCATCATATCTAGCCTAATATCTATCTAATCTCATACTTCACCCCCCTTTTCCATAAGCTACATTAGATAAATGTGAGATAAACTCATCCCTCAGGCCCTACTCAGCTGAGATTTCCCACACTGGTCAGTGGTTGCTCTTGTTTCTGGCCATGAATGTGTTATTTACCTCTATTCAGAATCTCTTTTATGCCATGCAAAGGACACTTTATTTTGTCTGCCAAGCTCCTCTGGGATGGGATCTGGTGTTTTCCTGCTGCAGAAGCCACTTGGATCACCCAGACATTTGGGGAATCCCACTGAGACAGGGAGATGCCAGCAATATCTATTTCTGTCTACAAAGAAAGGGTTTTCTCAGCAAGGGAAGGAGATTACTACCTCTCCCCAGGTAATCTGAGCAATTTTATAATGAAGATTTACAATTCTCAGAGAGAAATAATCAGCAAATATGTGCCCTTCCAAAAATTCCTTCATCTGGAAATGAAGGCAGTTATTGAGCTGATATTGAAAGATTTTTGGATGACTCTCCTTGCTCCCTGGTTTAATACATTTAGGATGATTTTTTTTTTTTTTTTCTTGGACAATTTCAGCTCAACTCTGTCCCTACAAAATCTCTTGTATAGCAAACACAATTGCTGGTAGGAAATGGATGCACCTAATTTTATGGATGTGAATTTGGGAGGTCCTGCATGGTCCAGTCTTTGAGTATTCAGCTTGGCTTGATGTCCCTAGTTGCATAGGTGAAAAATGGGAGGTACATTGTGGTACTGGATTAATTTTTATGTATCTTAATCAGTTGTAATTTTAATTATTACACACACACAGTTCAGTTTTGCAAGGGGGCTTTTGGAAATACAGTGCAGAGGGGTTGGTTGTTGATGCCAGTGTGTTTCCTGGGGAGTTGGGAAGCAGCACAGGTGAAACATAGTTGTTATTCCAGGAAAAAAAATAAAATCAAATAGAAAACAGAAATTCTGCTTCCTAAACTGTTCAGAAACCAACCTCAGTGACCCTCATCTCCACAGATGGAGAAAGGACTGACCAAGTTTGGGTCATTGGGAATAGGGTAATAGGGGTAGGACAAGACTGGATTCAATGATCTGAAAGATCTTTTCCAGCCTGAGTAATTCTATGATTCTAAGTTAGGTTTCTTTGCCCCTGCAAGAAATTACAGACTGGTTTCAATGAGATTTACCTTCCTCTAAAGGATTGTGGATGCTGGTGTCCTGGTTTGAGCCAGGATAAAGGTGATTTTCTGTTTTGTACTTTTGCTTTCAGCTAAGTTTCTTGTAAGTAGTCACACTTGCTGAAATTAACAGAAGTTTCTCAGACAGTGTCTGCTTCTAGGACTGAGAACACTGGATGTTTATAGTTACTGCTAGAGACTGGTATGTAAGCTCAAGGACATTGCTCACTTCTGAGGAAAACATTTTACCCTCCAGAAGGAGTACAGAGATCCCACCTGAACCCCTCCTCGGGGGAGGCCCGAGACAAGATAGATGCCAGAACTGACCAAACAGAGTATTCCATCCCATACACCTAATACTCAGTATCAATTGGAGGGATCACGAGGGTCAACACCTTTTCCCTTTTTCCTCTTCTTCCCTCCTTCCTGCCTTCCTTCACCGGTTCCCTGTGTGCTTCAGCATCCTGGGAGGATTTCATCCGTTCCTCTGCCTGTGCTCCTGATCCATGCCAGCCTGAATCTGTGTGTTCCTGCCTCCAGCTCCCCACTGCTGCTGACCCCAGGAGTCCAGCCTGGACTTTCCCAGGGCTGCCCTGCAGCCTCGGTGGTGACGTGAGAGTTATTGGGGGAGAGGGGGAGGAATGTGGGATCAATCTTTTCCTGTATACTTGTATATTTGTATATACTTAGTAATTTCACCTATTTATCATTCCTGTTTCATTAAAGTTGTGTAGTTTAGTTTCCAACCCATAAGTCTCTTTTCCTTATTCTCTCTCCTTTCCTTATCAGGGAGGAGAGGGGGATTAATATAAAAATCTGTTTTTCGGTTTAATTGCCGGGCCAGTGTTAAACCGTGACAGCTGGTCAGGAAAGAGGACACAGGATTTCCTAACCCTTTTAACAATGCCTTGTTCTATACAGCACCTCCAGCAAAACTCTCCAGAGGGAAAAAACGGTGCATAAAATACAAAAGGCTGAAAGGCAGGCTGCAAGTCTCACTCATTGTCATTTATTCTTCTAAATTATGCTGAAGGGGAAATAGATCTCTTTGACTTCCATCCTATTCCTTCAGGTTCAAAGTCTCAGGATGGGGAACAGGAAGAAGTGTCTTTTCCTTGAAGTTATATTTGAGCAATATTAAGTATTAAATATTAAAATATACCTTGGGACAGTAAAACTATAAGTATTTTAGCCTTCATGAGTGGAGTTCAAGCAGCTGCCAACACTTCTGCGTGGCAGAAAATCTACTGTTAAAAAGAAAAAAATACATAAAAATCTATGTTCTCTGCTCTCCTGAACTGATACTTTAAAAAAGCTGTTTTTCAAGAGTTCCCAAGCACCCACCTCACATTCAGTCCTTCCCACAGCAAAATGATTCCCTGTCATCTTCAGTGAGAGTTGGCCAGTGGCACAGACATGGGAAGATGAGGGTACAGAGAGGAGCAGCTAAGAAATGGTGTGGAAGGATTTAGGTGGCCAGGCTGCCCAATGTGTCAGTCAATGTCTTGACCACCAGGTAATTGGTTATCCTGCCAGGATCCCACTGAAACTTAAGGGAAAAAAATATTTTATAATAATATATAATAATTTAATAATTTGAGACCATTATTTTAATTCTATTCCTGATAATCATGAGTTGGGGGAGTCAGGAACTAGTCAGAAGTTATGCTTGCCATTTTCTGACCAGCTTGGAAGTGTGAAGGACAATAGACATACAACTCATCTGCCTTGATTACAGCATGATCTTAGGTTTCTTGCTGTTGGTCCAGCTGTGCAAATTTAAGCTTTGTTGCAGATTTGCTCTGAAGGTGACCATTAGATGATCACCTCTGAACAAGAAATTAAAAATGGAGAGAAACTTGCCATTGAAAATTGGGCAGAAATAAGTCACCTTCACCCTATAAATGCAAGAAGCCAGCTGGGCATCAGATGGACTTTTGGGCTGTTTGCTGTAGCCTGTGAAATTATTTTTTTTTTTCTCACAGAAAAGAAAAAAGGAGCAGTCCCTTAAAGCACTTTGCCAGCACGTTTCTGGCCTATATTTTTTCTAAGGCACATAATGAAAATATTTGAGAAGAGGAATATATTTGAGGAGATCATTTACTTGTGAGCTTCTTGCTAGGAAGGAATCCTGGTTAGTCCCAGATGAAATGCTTAACTTGGTGCCCAGCAAGCCTGGGACCCTGGCTTGGCCAGAACATGTTAATCCTTTACACGGCAACTAAAAACCTGATTGCAGAAGGAAACATCTGTCAAAAAAAACTGTGGAAAGGGGTTAAGGTTCCCTTCAAAGAGGAAGCTCTTAATCATGATGAACAGCCTAAAAACCTGCCCAGTAGTAGTAAAATAATCACTACAACTCAGGCAGATAGCCCTGATGTGCCTGACAGACTGGGGTCATCACTCAGGAGTTGATTTATTGGGCCTTAAAATTTCATAAATTGAAATTAGGTGCATTAAAAAATAGTGGCATTCAGGTGAAGACAGAAGAACTTAAATATACACATATATTGGTGTCCAAGCTCTCAATGGAAGGAAAAGCTAATCAATACAGTCAGCAGGTTTGACTTGACTATCAAAGACATTCAAGGATGTCACAAATGTCACTAGATACCTGTGCTCAGGCAACTGGATCTTATCTGTGATGTCCACTCCAGGATGGAACTCTACTTAATCCTCTGATCATGTTGCTCAAGTCTGTACTGACTGGAGATGGGGATTCCTGAGATGCACATGGATAAAGCCATAGAGAAAGGTAAATAACCATGGCTTGTCCTAGGGCTGAAGCCCACTGAACATGTGTCACTTTTAGACACTAAGTAGGTGATGGATGCTCTCTGCTATTCCCCCACTGCACTCAGAGGAGAAGATGAAGAAGGAAATCAGGGAGAGAGAGTTTTAGGGTTGGATGAAAAAAGTAGGATAGGTAAAGTTGTAATAAGGAATTATAAATATATCTGAAAATATGCAAATACAGAACTCATGCTCTTGAGAAGTTAGTAATTACTTCTCAACCAGAAAAGTCCCACATTAAACTCAGCAGCAGATGGGGGTGCCCAAATCAAGGGTCCCAGAGAGAACCCACAACCAAGCTGGTCCTGCTGGGAAAGGTACAAGGTGACCCCTCTCCCCAAATGATGTTCTTCTCCAATGAGGAAACAAGCAACACTAACAAATAGACACCCACCCCAACCAAGAAAACCATCAGAGAGCTTCCTTGGGAGCCATTTTATAGTGAACATCATGGGAAGAAATACTGTGATTGGTCCATTTGGGTCACCTGACCCATCCTGTCCTCTCCATAGGCACAGCTGCTCCTCCCCATTGTAAGCGCCATATCAACAGATTGGAATTTGCTGGTGTTGTCCCAGGCAGCTTTTTTTTTTTTTTTTTTTTCTATCCTGGCCATCTCAGACCAGGACAGCAAGTCTTCAAAATGCAGATTGTGTTTCCTCTTCTGTAGTCTCCAAGATATAACAGAAAAATATTCAATGCCTTTGTTCTTATCCGTCAGCATTTCTTGGACACTGAAACACAGGAATTCTCTCAAGAATAAATGCATCGAGTCTGATCTTTTTGGTACCCAAATACCCCAGAAAGAACACCACCACAGCATCCTGATATTTTCTGCTTGCATTTTTTTTTTTTTTTTTTTGGTACTGACTGAAATAGAACAGGGCTTTGTCACACGCTGAAAGTTCTTGCCTGAAAATTGGGATTTTTGGATTTAACTCTCAGGTACAGCACAAATGCCCTGGATGGTTTTTGACAGGTCCTTTCACTTCCTTGTCCCTTAAATATTAATAGATAAAAAGGAGGCTATTTTTCCTGAGGCAGTTGAGCTGAATGCACTAATGACTGTGACAAGTTACAGTAATGGAGGCATTTGACAAATGTAAAGAATGATGCTGCTGCTATTAGTCTGATGGATCAAAACTTCACTTCAGGTTCATTAACTTCATCTGTTCACTTGTCAGTGTATAAACAGACTATTTTTGGCAACTCAGATTCCAAAGAACGTGGCACAGGACAGTGTTTTTTCCTGCTCTCTGCAAAATCTGGCACTGTGAAAATTATGTCTTTTGGCACCACTACATAAAGCAAACAGAGGTTTCCCTCAGTGACAAGAAAGAGGGAAGATTATAAAGGGATGAAATGGAGTTTCAGAAGAATAAACATGAACTACTTTTGCAAAACATCCCTGAAAGGATTGGATTTTGGATGAGACATGGCTGGAACTGACCAGAAACTAATAAATGTGGCCAACCAATCTGATTCTGCTGAGCTATTTGGGGATATCTCTGCACTGAGCATCAGGCTCAGCATCTTATTTATTCTGATGTTGTGCTCTGCAGTAAGTCTGCCTGGTTATGCAGTTGTCCCTGAGGTAGTAGAAGACCCTCCATCACCATAAATACTCATTTTGGCTTTGCTAAGAGCTGCATAAAGGAATAACCTGAACTCACTCATCCTGTGCTGAATCTCCAACAAAAGATATAATGAACCAGAGCTGGTTTTGCACTGGTATATGCTGATTGTCCCTAGCATATAAATCATCCCTTATCTGCTTATGTAAAGCTGGGATCCTGATTTATTTTGTTGAAGCACTCAAATCGAATTTCATTTTTTAAGTATTTGAGGCATCTGGAGGATGAAATACCATCTAGGTAAGATTTTAGGTTAGATTGCCCTCAGTACTCTAAACGTAATCCAGAGTCATTGTTGATGGAGCTCATGGGTTGAGGTGCTTCAGGTGAGCCACATGAATAGTCTCAGCAACCCTGAGATCTTCCTGGCTGTACTGAAAGGATTGCCCTGGTCTGAGCTTTAGAAGATATATAACAGTGCATAAACACTTGTGGGTTGTTTCTCATAGAATCATGGAGCAGTTTTGGTTGGAAAGGACCTTAAAGATCACCCAGTTCCAATGATCCTCTGCAGGGACACCTCCCACTAGACCAGGTTGCTCCAAGCCCCATCCAACCTGGAATTCAACACTTCCAGGGATGGGGCAGCCACAGATTCCCTGGGCAACCTGTGCCCTCACCACCCTCACAGGAAAGAATTTCTTCCTAATATCCAACCCAGATCTCCCCTCTTCAGGTTTAAAGCCACTACCCTTTATCCTCTCACTATACACCCTTGTGAAAAGTCCCTCCCCAGCTTTCCTGTAGCTCCTTCAGGTGTTGGAATGTGTCCCCAAAGCCCAAGACTGAACAACCCCAACTCTATATTCATAGGACAGGTGCTCCAGCTCGCTGCTCACCTTTGTGGCCCTCCTCTTGACTTGGTCCATGACCTTCCAGTGTTGGATAACTACAGGTTGGAAATCCAGCCCTGGGGAATTCATGCCAGAGTAGGATGCTTTGTACTGCTGTTCAGTATCCAAATTCTCTGAAGATAGGTGAAGCCTGAATATTGCTTCCTGGTGTTTACCTGTCCACCTGCATTCCTCATCAATATCTTGGTTTGTATTTAGTCTTCCACTCCTATACACTGCCTGGCATTTTTTTTTTTTTTTTCCCACCTGTTTTTTCCCACCAGTGCAGCAAACAGTCTGCTCTACTGCTGTGTTGTAGAGGGGTTATGATGAGGAATAAAGAACCTGTGGCATTTTTCTAGCAGCAAGGAAGAATATTTGTTCTCCAGCTGCATCCCAGTGGAGGAGAACAGTGAGATGCAATACAAGTGCCAGCATCTCTCACAGAGTGGAAAAATCACTTCTAGATATTTGGACCCTCAGTGAGGTGTTTCATTAGTTTCTATGGCATCTATCAGCAGCCTGTCAGGGCCAGAGGAATTTTAGATGGAGCTTTAGAGGAGTTTTTAGATGGCTGGCTTTGCCCTGCCATGGGTGGGGTTGCCCTTTTTTGAGATGCTGAAAACAACTACAGGGAAGCAGCTCCTCAGACTGATCTAGCTGGATCTGCCATCTCCCTTCTTCCCATCACTCTTGCTAATGTCTGTTCTGGCAGAGGTCAAGATGCTGTTAACATCCACCCAAGATATGTTATTGTGCTGATAAACCTAAGTCATGAGCATGGTGTATATTCACCAAGTGCAACTACTTACAAGAAACTTGTGGTGATTTGGGAAAGATCTGGATGGTTGTAGTTTAGTGTCACCACCATGTTTTTCATCATTCTCTTTGGGTTTTGGTGGTTGTTTCTGTGGTGGTTTTCTCACAAGCCTTGCAGGGTGACTTTCCCACTGGGCTCATCACTGGGAATTGGGATGCTACCCTTATCTCACCGTATAAATCATCCTGATAATGAGGTGGGTGGGTGGAGCTTCCAAACTTTGGGCTCATGCAGGTTCAGTGAGGATAAACCCTTGAAAGGCTTGTGAAACATTGGGAAATTTGCTGTTACAAAGCTGCCATGGAAGAAGAACATAATTAAAAACACTGCCTTGGAGGGAGTATCATTTAATCTTCATATAACCCACTGGTAGGACGGAAAACAACAAAGGAGGAGATCTGAACCACAGGGAAAACACTGTCCTTATTTTTGTTGGGTGATTCACTGGAGTTCCTTGTATAAAATTTACACGTGATATTGAATTTTGGAGATTTCAAATTTAAAATTGCCAAGTTGTATTTTAGCAAACATGACATTTCTGTTGTGCAGCTGAATCTCTGGAACTTCTGGTTACCAGTATGCTCTCCAGTCTCAAAAGCACAGCATGGTTTCAGAGACACAACAGGGGACTAAAAGCATGATAGTTTATTGAGGAACAAAGGATTTATTAGTTTCAATTAGTCTGTGGTCCATTTGTTCCTGCAACTTGCCTCAAGCAATGAGTGAATTCAACTATTTCAGAGGTAAGTGAGATTATAGGGAAAGGGGAGATATGGGAAATGTTCTTAATGAAATTTGAGAAGTTTTCTTACTGACCTAGAACTAAAGGTTCCTGCTAAATGGAAGCTCCAGTGAGACCTGTGAGTCCTACAATGACTTTTGGGTCAAGTTTTGACTGATCTCAGGATGAAAATTTAAACTATGTTCAGGCTAAAATGAAGGGACAACTCTTTCTGGTTTTTAAGGACAGAAAATACTAATAACATTTATTAACCACCTCAAATTAGAAGATGATACAAGAGATGGAAATTACTCATTTTCCCGAGGTGAAACCCAAGGCTGTTTGAAACTTGCTTTTTGTCTGATTAAAATACAGTGGTTTCAGATTTCTGGTTTTGAGCACACCTGTGACACTTGTTTGAGCTCTCTCAGCACATGAACTCTTTAATTGACTGAATAGTGGCACTCTATGTTCTGTTTCTATCCAGTTATTTATATTCTTCTAAGGAAAAAAAAAAATAATAAAAAAAAAAAGAGAGAAAAAGAGAGAGACAGAACCTGGGCAGCTCAGTAACCTGTTGAAACATGCCAGATGCTTTGGATTTTTCACACTCCTGATGTTTGCCTTGACATGAATCGGGGACAATGTTGTTAATTTGCAACAAGGACATTTTGTTTCTTAGGAGCATGCTGTGAAGTGTAATAGGAAGTCAACTGACAGTGGCAGAGGAATTGCACAGCCCTGTGGATGATCTAATTTCATACTGCAAAAAGTCCTATGGAGCTGGGTTCCATGTGAACATCCTCCAAGCAATTCTTTAGTCAAGACTGAGAGATCCCTGGATAAAAATAAAATTATGTTTACTGATGGCCAAGGCTCCATTTCTTCCTGGTTTTTCCATGAGGTCTAAAAGGATGGGTTTGTTTCTCCGTCTGCTCTTGTAATCTGTGGGATGCTGAACTAAATGTCTGGGAAATCAGGTACTGTGGCAACATTTTTTGGCCTACACAATAAAATGTCCATGACCTGTAATGAGATCCTGGGGAAAACAAGCAGGTGCTTTGTCTGTGTGTATTTCTTGCACATCTCTGGATGTGTGGACCAGTCACCCAAATATATCTGTAATTCTCACCAGTAAGGGACAGATCGACAGAAAATGTTATCAGTGTATGTAAAGGGATTTAAAGGCCATACACCTTCACTGGGGCTTTGTAAAGATAATGTTAGAACCTACCAGATGGTAGGAAATGGGTTCTAGAATAATTTCTTAGTGTCATATCTAAAAATGGCAAACTTGGGAATGTAAATTCAGCCACATCCTGGGAAAATCAAGAGAGGAGGGATGCAGGACACTGTTTAGAAGTTACAGATATTTCTGCCTTTAATCTCCACACCATTGCAAGTAAAGATAAGGGTGAAATTATAAGGAATTACGTAAGGGTGTCCTCTTGACACCTACTCTGTATGTAGATATTTATAAGGAAGAAAAAGAGAGAAAAAAAATCAAGATGAAAAGGTTTGGTCTGTCTCCTGCAGGTATTTTTGCAGGACATACTGCACTGGATAACCCAAAACAGCCAAGTCCATACCTTACCCAAGGTGATGGTATGTAATTATAAACAGGTTGTGTGTCTCTATTTCTAGGTCTGCTTGTAACCTCGTATCACTCAAGGGTAACTTCATAGCCCTTGATCAGAAAACCTCAAGAGAGGGTTGGGAGAAGAGTGGCTGGATCCAAGCAGAAAGGGATCTGGGATGTTGGTTGGCAGCAGACTCAGTAGGAGCCATCCATATGCCCAGGTGGCCAAGAGAGCAATCAGCATACTGGGGTTCATCAGGACAGGGAAATCCCAGATTCTTGTCTCTAGGGCAACCTGCAATGAGATGATGCCTTAGTTGAAACATGGCCAGGGAATTAAAAAAAAAAAAAAAAGAAAAAAGAAAAAAAATGCCATCGGTATGGCGTGTGGTTTTATTCGAGGAATATTCAAAGCATCAGAAAACTCTGTTTACCTCATCCAAGCTGCTAGATGGGCAGAAGAATTCCAACCATTTTGAGGAGAGCTCGTCTGGCTGCCAGACAGCACTGAGTACAGTAAACCATGTCTCCTGACAAGCTCTTTCAGTGCCAAGTCAATCACGAATGAGTTTATGAAGCTGTCTGCTCCACTTAGGCTGCCCAAAATAGTCCTGCAGGCTTTCTCTGAAGGAAATGAAAGAGCAAGTTTGCTGTAATGCCCAGTGTGTCTTTCTGATAAAGAAATAACAGGCAGCTCTAGATTTACCATGTGAATTCTACAGAAACCAAGGACTGAGTGTGAAGGTGCCTGGAAGAACCCAGCCAGGGAGGGTAACTTAAAATGCTCCATCCTTGGACTGGGGAAAGAATTTGTCCTCCTTATGAAGAGTATGTCCACAACCCTCCTTTCTCAGTTGGAGGGGATATTTGAACCTTATACAATTAAAATTACATAGCTGTGGGAGTATCTCAGAACTTCAGATGCTACCAAGACTGGTGGTTGCCTTCACCATGAACATTCATGGTTCCCTGGGCCTTAAAAACATCACAGTGGTCCAGCAGCTGAACTCCTGACTCACTAGATAAAGAGTTAAGAAGCCAAAGTCTTCTTGATTTATATGCTTATTGTCAGTTTCTAGGAGATGAAGGTACTATTTCACGATCAATTTCCAGAATTGGTCCATTCTAGCTAAATGTAATAGCAATGGTCTCTCTCTCTTATCAAAAAAACTCAACCCAAAACAAAACAAAACAAAACAAAACAAAATTTAAAAAAGCACTTGGCTTTTATTGTGGGGTAGATGCTTGGTTTCTTTCCTATAAAGATCTTTAATTTCTTCTCCTCTCATTCATTACCTCCCTTCATGTCCTTTTTTTTTTTTTTTTTTTTTTTTTTTTTTAATATTTTTCTTTAATATTCCAGAGCAGGAACAGGTAAATGCTCATGCTGCAACTGAGTTAGTCCTTGACAGATGTCATTCTGAGTTAAGAGAAAGGTACAGAAAATCCTTGTAGATATTTTAGTTGGCCATAAAATTGCAATCAGATTCCTGAAGGTTGGAAGGAACTGGGCATGAAAAGTTCCCCAAAATGAAATGAAATCTTGAGATTTCTTTAAGAATCTTGAGATCTTTCTTCATTTGCATAAGAAACTGGCCTTTCAGACAGGTATCTTCAAAGTCCCAGCCTTCCTACAGGTATGTTCATGTTTGAAAGGAAATTTGAACGTGATAAATAAGTTTTGACTGTTGGGTGTCCCTCAGGTGTTCTCAACATCATATGTCACAAAAATGAATTGCTCTATCCTGCCTTTCCTATAGCAATAGGACAAACACTCCTCTTCTCCTCCCTTCTTCAGCTAACATCTCTTTCCCCTTTCCCCATCAGAACATCTCTCTTCCTCACACAACAGTTAATATAAAAATCACAGAATCAGAGAACGGTTTGGGTTGGAAGGGACCTTCAAGATCACCTGGTTCCAACCCCCCACCTGCATGGACAGGGACACCTTCCACCAGACCAGGTTGCTTCAAGACCCATTTAACCTGGCCTTGAACACTTCCAGGAATGGGACATCCACAATTTCCTTGGACAACCTGTGCCAGGGTCGCACCACCCTCAAATTAAAGACTTTCTTCCTAATGCCCAACCTGAATCTCCCCTCTTGAAATTTGAAACCATTTCCCCTTGTCCTCTCCCTACACCCCCATGTCCAAAGCCCTCCCCCAGCTTTCTTGTAGCCCCTTCAGGTATTGGAAGGTTGCTCTAAGGTCACCTTGGAGCCTCCTCTTCTCCAGGCTGAACAACCCCAATCTCTCAGCCTGGTTTCACAGGGAGGTGCTCCAACACTCTGTGCATTTTAGTGTCTCTCCTTTGGACACATTCCAGGAGATCTATGTCCTTTCTATGCTGGGGACTCCAGAACTGGACCCAGTACTCCAGATGGGGTCTCACAAGAGCAGAGCAGAGGGGGAGAATCAATCACTGTCTCTGTTTCTTTTGATGCAGCCCAGGACCTGGTTGTCTTCCTGAGCTAGAAGCATACAACTGACTGCTCTTGTTAAGCTTCTGGTCCACCACCATCCCCAAGTTCTTCTCCTCAGGGCTGTCCTCACTCTTTTCTCCTCCCAACGTGTCTTCATACATGGAATTGCCTTGACCCAGGTGCAGAACTTTGCACTTGGCCTTGTTGAACTTCATGCAGTTTGCACAGTCCCACTTCTCCACCTGTCAAGGTCCTTCTGGATGGCATCCCTTCCCTCTGGCATGTTGACTGCACCACACTGTTTGGTGTCATCAGTAAACTTGCCACCAACAAATACGTCAAACAGCACTGACCCTTGAGGGACACCACTCATCACACATCTCGATTTGGACACTGAGCCACTGTTCCTTCTTTATCTCTTTCTCTCTCTTTTTTTCTCTTTCTCTTCTTTCTTTCTTTCTTTCTTTCATTCTTTCTTTCTTTCTTTCTTTCTTTCTTTCTTTCTTTCTTTCTTTCTTTCTTTCTTTTTTTCTCTCTCTCTCTTTCTGTTTCTCTCTTTCTTTTTTTCTTTCTTTCTCTCTTTCTTTCTCTCTTTCTCTCTCTTTCTCTCTTTCTTTCTTTCTCTTTCTTTCTCTCTTTCTCTCTCTTTCTCTCTTTCTCTCTTTCTCTTTCTTTCTCTCTTTCTTTCTTTTTCTCTCTTTCTTTCTCTCTTTCTCTTTCTCTCTCTCTCTTTCTCTCTCTCTCTTTCTCTCTTTCTCCCTTTCTCTCTTTCTCTCTTTCTTTCGCTCTCTCGCTCTCTCGCTTTTTCTCTTTCTTTCTCTTTTTCTCTTTCTTTCTCTTTTTCTCTTTCTTTCTCTCTTTCTCTCTTTCTCTTTCTTTCTTTCTTTTTCTCTCTGTCTTCATTCCAGCCAAAACCTTCTAGTCTGCCTTCCCCTGCAGGCACAAAAAAAAAAAAAAAAAAAAAAAAAAAAAAAAAAAAAAGAAAAACAACAAAAAAAGAGGTTTCTAGTGTATCTACCAAAGCTGAAAATGTTTGCTTTATGGCTTCTGGTTGTACAAAATAGTCTCCAAGTAGCAATCAAATCCTCTAAATTCATATAATTGCTTGAAGAAAATGAGAGACGTGAGAGACATTGGAAATGTTTCAACTGACAAAGGGAGCAATTGACAAATGGGCTTTTGCTCTTCCTTTATTGCAGAGCAGTTATAAGAAGTGGGATCTACAGTACTGGCTACTGGCTTTAGACATGGTAACAGCCTGAAAATTCATATGCATGGCTTGACTTGCAAGTGCAATTGAAGGCAGATTGACTTCAGTGGTTTTTCTGTTCTATCACTGAATCCTGGCTCTGCCAACCAAGCAACAAGAGCTCAGGTTGGTTTTATTCAGTAGATATTAAACTAAATCACTCAGAGTTTTTGGTTTCCCTATCAAAGATTTGCAAATTCCCAAGACAGGATGGCAAAATCTCAGACTGCCTATAATGCTGTGGGATTCTCTTTCTGTATTAGATGCACATCCCTCATTGGGAGCAGTAATATTCTTCCCTCATCTATCTGCTCTTAAAATGTTCCTGGTGTGTACATCATGTCCAAAGCAGCATGGGTTGACACAGGGGTCAACAACCTTCCCTGAGAGACATGCCAGACAACTTTTCTTTCATAAATTACATAGCAGATGAGCCATGCTGGAAAAAATGCAGCGGTGACCAAAGGACGCAAAATGATACGGATGTGGCAAGGCTGCTTGTGGTTACAAATTTTCATAGAGTCACAGAATGGTTTGGGTTGGAAGGGACCTTAAAGATCATCTAGTTCCAATTCCCCTGCCATGGCCAGGAGCACCTCCACTAGAGCAGCTTGCTCCAAGCCCCATCCAACCTGACCTTGAACACTTCCAGGGATGGGGCAGCCACAGCTTCCCTGGGCAATCTTTTCCAGTGTCTCACCACCCTCACACTTAGGAATTTCTACCTCATATCTTATCTAAATCTCACCTTTTCTAACTTAAAATCATTACTTCTTGCTACATGCCTTTGTAAACAGACCTTCCCCAGATCACCTGTAGGCTCTTGTCGGGCACTGGAAGGTTTCTATAAGGTCTCCCCTGAGCCTTCTCTTCTCCTGATTAATCAATCCCAACTCTCTCAGACTGGCTCCAGAGCAGAGGTGTTCCAGCCCTCTGATCATCTTCATGGCTTTCTTCTAGACTTGCTCCAACAAGTCCTTCTCCTTCCTGTGTTGGGGACCCCAGGATTGGACACAGCACTGTGGATGGTGTCTCAGGAATGGGGTAGAGGGGGAAAATCACTTTGCTTGGTGCTAAGGTTTAACACTGCCCTGGCAATTAAACCAAATAACAGATGCTCTCCATTAATCCCCCTCCCCTCCCTGATAAAGAAAGGAGAGAAAAGAAGGGAGAGAGATTGATGGGTTGGAAACTAAACTACACAACTTTAATGAGACGGTAATTGATAAATAGGAAAAATGACTAAATATATACAAATATCCAGGAAAATTGATGCCACATTCCTCCTCCTTTTCTCCCAATAACTCTCCCATCACCACCGAGGCTGCAGGGCATTCCTGGGAAAGTCCAGGCTGGACTCCTGGGGTCAGCAGCAGTGGGGAGCTGGAGGCAGGAACACACAGATTCAGGCTGGCATGGATCAGGAGCACAGGCAGAGGAATGGATGGAATCCTCCCAGGATGCTGAAACGAACAGGGAGGGGGGAAGGAAGGGCAGGAAGGGGATCCCTCCAATTGATACTGAGTATGAGGTGTATGGGCTGGAATACTCTGTTTGGTTAATTCTGGCATCTATCTTGTCTGTTCCTCCCCAAAGGAGGGTTTCAGGTGTGACCTCTTTACTCCTTTTTCTCCTTCTGGAGGGCAAAATGTTCCTCAGTGCTGAGCAGTGTCCTTGGTTCTGCACCCCATTCTCCAGCTGTAACTATAACCATGGAGTGTTATCAGTCCCAGAAGCAGACACTGACTGAGAAACTTGCTGTTCATTTCAGCAAGTGCAGCTCCTTCCAAGAGACTCAGCTGAAAGCAAAAGTACAAGACAGAAAATCACCTTTATCCTGGCCCAAACCTGGACACTTGTTCTGCTGACCATACCGCTGGTGATGCAGACCAGGATCCCATTGGCTTTTTGGGCTGGAAGCCAATGCACATTGCCTGCTCATGGTGAACTTCTCATCAGCCAGCTCCCACAAGTCCTTCTCCTCAGGGATGTTCTCAATCCATTCTCTGTCCAGCCTCTCTTTGGGCTTGGTATTTCCCTGACTCCTGCAGGGACATTTCTGCTAAGCAGTGGCTTATGGTAATTTTCAAGGTCCACATGAGGTGCTGCAGGTAGCTCCTTAGATGCCATGAAGCTCTCCAGGGAGTGGTCAGTCCTAACCAGACAAATGATGTGACCTTATTCATATACCTGCTGTCTATAGTATAGACCCTAGAGGCCTCATACCCTTTTCCATGGATGGAGTTCTTCAGGAAGGGGAGGGGAATTTTCTTTTCCCAAATTAGAGATTCCTGGGGGGAGAAAAAAAGAAAAAGAAAAAGAAAACCAAAACCAAGAAAAGAGAAAGAAAAAAAAAGGAAAAAGTAAAAAGGAAAAAAGAAAAATAAAGAGAAAGAAAGACGAAGAAAAAAAGAAAAGAGAAAAAGGAAAAAAGAAAGAAGGAAAAAGAAAGAAGAAACAAGAAAAAGAAAAAGGAAAAAAGAAAAGGGAAAAAAGAAAAATAAAGAGAAAGAAAAAAGAAAGAAGAAAAAAGAGAAAAAGGAAAAAAGAAAGAAGAAAAAAGAGAAGAAAGAAGAAAATAGAAAATAGAAAACAGAAAATAGAAACAAGTAAAAAAAAGAAGGAAAAAAGAAAGAAGAAAATAGAAAAAAGAAAAAAGAAGGAAAGAAGAAAATGGACAAAAGAAAAAGGAAAAAAGAAGGAAAAAAGAAAAAAGAGGGAAAAAAGAAAGAAGAAACAAGAAATAAGCAGAAGGAAAAAAAGAAAAAGGAAAAAAGAAAAAGAAAAAAAAGAAGAAAGTAGAAAAAAGAAAAAAAAGAAAAGAAAAGAAAAGGAAAAAAAACCCAACCAACAAAAACAAAACAAAAAAAAAACCACAACAAAAAAGGATTCCTAAAGGTATGATCTCGTGTCTAATTCACCTCACTGGGATTTTAGGTTTTCCCTACAGGTCCCTGGGATGCATGACCTTCAGCAGATCACACCATCTTCCTCCTGTAGCCAAAAGGGAAGTAGGACACTAAATACATTATCATACATTAATAATACATTAAAAAAGAGATTGACTTCTGTATTTCTCTACCAGAGGGCGTGCTCCATCCTTCTCTAAGGTAATTATTCTGATCCAGAGACATGAAGACCACAGGTCTGATTCAGCAGGGGAAAATTCACCTTGGTTTGAGAGTGATTATGCTTTTTGGTTTTGTTTTCCCCATGGAGGAGACCTGAGTGCTCTCCCTAACTTTCTGTGTGGTGGAATTTTACAGAAATTCTATCATTAGAGGTCCAGTGGCCATGGCGTGGTGACTGGATATGAATTTATACCACATAAATTTATGTGGTGTATTATATTATATGATATTATATGTGGTATAGGAATTTATACCACATAAAGAAAGGCTGCAAAAAAAAAAAACAAAAACCACCTTACTTCTGCATCCAGGTAATTTCTGAGTGCCAGTCACACAATGGGTCATCTAGAACAGCCCCAGAAGACAACCCAGTGAGCATAAACTGGGACTTGTCAAAGAAGGGGGTGATAAAATAATTGAAATCACACACAGAATAAACTGTCAAAGAAGTAAAACCAACAGGAAAGAGAAGCTCAGGTGTTTGTTCTTTTGAGAGTTGTAAGCAGTGAATTTTTCATATTTCTGTGGCTGAGATTTGAGCAGCAGTGACTTAAAATGTAGGGTGATTCTGGAGAAGGATTACATAGTGAATCAATTATTGAAATATTGAGGAATCTTGTAATAGTAGTGAGTGCTTTTTCCTTCCTTACATTTTGAAAGTGCTCAGTGCATGTAAAAAAAAAAAAAAACAAACCCAAAAAAACCCCAACCCAGCATTTTAAGAAGCTCACAATGGGATTTTTAACTGTACTGCCCTGGATCTATCACTTGATCTTGCAGTTCACATCCCTGATGCATATTTCCATCAAATCCTTGAATAACATCTCCTAATAAGAGAATATTCTTTTGTTATACTCTGTGATTCACATTTTACCCCTGAAATGAGCATCAGGGAACCATGTTTCTTGTTCTTAACTGCTTTTAAGCACACTTTGAAGTCAGGTCAGGTACAGCCATCCTATTATCTTCCCCTGGTTCCAGAGTAATTGCACCTTATACTTCAATCTGTGTTTAACTGCATATCACAGATGAACTTGGAAATGTAACACAGAATGCCCTTCAAGTGTAACAATTATTCTTTTAGCCTTGATGGGTAGGGGCATTCAAGATGTTAAACTGGCAAGCAGATCCAGTAGAGATCTTGATCACAAGATGCAGAAATCCAAAGCTGCTCATTTCTCAGAGCACTCAGTCCCGACACCACACACCCAGACACACAAATTAGGCTGATGATGGTTACAATTCACAGAAGATCCATGCAAGCTGTGAGTTCAGCAATATAGTGTTGGACTATCTAAATATCCTAAGTCTATATTAGTCTTGCCACAAGGGCAAAAGAGTGTCAGTTAATCACTTTACAGAGAAGTAATAAAATTAAAGACCTTTACAACGTGCTGTAAGCTTATTCTATGGTAGAGAGGAGAATTTCTACTTCATGCATTACAGACCCAGAAGGACCCTAAAGTTTTCTGTCTTGCTTTTTTCCAGAAACTCTTGTTTTTAAGCCCTCTTTTATGACATGTTTTATTGCCTTGCATATATTCTTTGATATTTACCTAATCTTCTGCTATATAAGTCAGTCTTCAAGGCAATTTTATTGGGAGAGTCTTTCATTCTGCATTGGATTCCAGTTCTTTCCCTGTACAGGTTTGGGGAAGGATAAAGGTGATTTTCTGTCTTGTACTTTTGCTTTCAGCTGAGTCTCTTGTCAGGAGCTGCACTTGCTGAAATGAACAGCAAGTTTCTCAGTCAGTGTCTGCTTCTGGGACTGGTAACACTCCATGGTTATAGTTACAGCTGGAGAATGGGGTGCAGAACCAAGGACACTGCTCAGCTCTGAGGAACATTTTGCCCTCCAGAAGGAGAAAAGGAGTAAAGAGGTCCCACCTGCAGCCCTCCTTTGGGGAGGAACAGACAAGATAGATGTCAGAATTGACCAAACAGAGTATTCCATCCCATACACCTCATACTCAGTATAAATTGGAGGGATCACGAGGGTCAAACCCCTTCCTGCTTCCCCTTCTTCCCGTCTCCCTGTTTGCCTCAGCATCCTGGGGGGATTCCATCCCTTCCTCTGCCTGTGCTCCTGATCCATGCCAGCCTGAATCTGTGTGTTCCTGCCTCCAGCTCCCCACTGCTGCTGACCCCAGGAGTCCAGCCTGGACTTTCCCAGGGCTGCCCTGCAGCCTCGGTGGTGATGGGAGAGTTATTGGGGGGAAGGGGGGAGGAACATGGCATCAATTTTCCTGGATATTTGTATATATTTAGTCATTTTTCCTATTTATCATTACTGTTTCATTAAAGCTGTGTAGTTTAGTTTCCAACCCATCAGTCTCTCCCCCTTCTCTCTCCTTTCTTTATCAAGGAGGGGAGGGGGATACATAGAGAGCATCTATCATTTGGTTTAATTGTTGGGCCAGCATTAAACCCTGACAACCCCCTACTTTCCTTTACAGGAGGTTGCATGGTAGTCCTCTGTTTATCACTGTTGGTTTTCCAAAGAAGTATGTATTTTGGGAAAAAAATATATTGCAGATTGTTGACAAGTAGATTGCTGTACATGACTGAACACAACTGCTCATCACACCAGTGTGTTTGACTGCTCTCAGCCATATTAAAATTTCTCTTACTAGTACCAACAGCATTCATTGACTCTGAATTCTCTGACTGCTTTTTAATTTCTTGGGATGAAGTGAGACTGAAGTGAAGCCTGAAGGTGCAGCTGCCTGTGTGTTGAACATATGTACTGAAAGTTCTTTGACATACTAAGATGTCAATCACATTCACTGCCAGCACACTCAGCCCAGAATGTATCTTTACTCATGAGTTTTGTCTTTCCACAGGTGGCTACTGGTTAGGTGCTACTGTTTCTGGTTTCCATTTAGATCACAGAAAGTCTTCAAGAAATAGCAGCAAAAAAGCAGAGCATATTGAGACTAAGAAAGTGGGATCCTGAGTTGGCTGAAGGGTTTCTGTTCCTGGACTTCTGTAAAGTTTGTTCTTTGGCATGCTTCTAGACATCACTGTTTTCAAATCACTGCAGATAATCTTCTCTGGAATAGAAATATGCCCAGGAAAACAGGATAGATTTCTGCAGAGACAGCAGCAAAGCCACTGCGAGTGTCTATTGCCAGAAAGATCCCAAATTTACAAAAGTGAAGATTTTCCCTAATATTTGAAGATATTTACTCTTTGCTCCACTTCCAGACCTGAAGCAAATGAAAGCAATTATTGTGTATGACATTGCCTGGGCTCTGAGAGGTCACTTCAAATGTGGCCCCTCGTTCACACTGAGAGTCCTGGTGCAGATCCCACTGAGATCTATGGAGATCTTTCCATCCAATTAATTGCATTTCGTGGCAGACTCAGAAGTCTCTGCTACAGGCAGGTCAGCACTTGGCAATTGTTAATATACCTGGGCTAGCAGCCAAGGAATCCTGTTTTTTGCTGATGTTCTGAAACCATTTCTATCCTGTGGTCAAAGTTTCCTTGCCTCAGTGATTTTCAAAGCCCCAGTGCACCAATCCACCATCTATCATAATGTACAGATGCTCCTCTACATTGCCACCTAAATTTAAAGGTTCACCTGTGTGCCATGGCCTTCGTAGACTCATAGGATGTTTTGGATTGGAAGGGAACTTCAAAGGTCACTGGATACAGAAATAACATGAAAATTCTGGTTTTTCATGTGATAGAAATTATGCCAATAGATCTGGGAGGCTTTTCCATGACAGTATCCCCTTCCTGCAATGCCTGTGTAGGTTCAGATGGAGATGAGTGCCCACCCAGCTATTAGGGGATGCTGGCATTCTCTTCAAGCTTTGCTCTTGAAGAGAGCAGCACAAAGAACTGTCTGTTTGTTTTCTTCTGCCAAGAAAACTGATCAGTGGCTGCAGTTTATTTCAAAATCTATTTAAGCCTCGGGCACACCTGATACCTTCATCTTGGCTCTTTCTCTTGACCAGGTGGTGTCTTCCAGGTGCTAGATCACATCCAAAATACAAAGCTCATTAGCCTTGCACAGATCAAATGTGAAGGTATGCTCCAAGGGGGATAGTGTTGGAAGTTGTATAAACATTTCAGAACTTGATGTGGGCTTCTAAGAAAGATGGAGACCATGGTTTCGGTAGGGCCTGATGCATTAGGATGAGGGTGAATGATTTCAGACTGAAAGAGGGGAGGTTTAGACTAGATATAAGGAATAAATCTTTCCTGTGAGGGTGCTGAAAGACTGGTCTAAGTTGCCCAGGGAGGTGGTAGATGTCCCATCCCTGGAAACATTCAAAGTTAGGTTGGACTGGGCTCTGAGCAAGCTGACTTAGTTGAAGATGCCCCTGTTTATTGCAGGGGGTTTCAACTAGATGGCCTTCAAAGGTTTCATCCAACCCAAACCATTCTATGATTCTTCCTAGGACACTACAGCAACCTTCATTCCATAGTGTTTTATGATCATTTTTTTTTTCATTGACTCAAAAATATATTTACCATTCTTAAAACTCAGGATGAATTTTGTCTCTGGGAAAATTCTCAGTGCTCCTGGGACCTTGCTGAGATTACTTAAACTCAGTGTTTCCCCCTTCTCTCTGACTGGCCAGCAAACCTATAAAGAGAAGCTACAGATAATAAAAGAATCTTTGTTTGAGTTTGGCAGCAATGACTTGGCTGAGATTGATTGTTTGCTGGCATGTCACCCAACCTACCTGAGCAGTCATTTCCTTTGATTCACCTTGGACTTTGGCAGTTGAAGCACTCCTATATATTAAGTAGCAAGACTCTATGCAGCTATTTCTTTTCAAGTATGATTTTGATTGAGTGACCTTAAGAGTAGAGTGCCAACAAAAGCACACAAAAAAAGTTTAATTGAATTAAGTCTAAATAATATGATCTTGAAGTTTTAGCACACACTTATCTATTGACATTGTCTCGTGGTTAGAATAAAAGAACAAAGTCCTTGTCCTGCTCTTTTGCAAAGCAGGCAAATTTATACACCAAAAGGAATCTGAAAGGCAAAGTCTTCATAGAATCTTTCTCCAGTATCAGCAAGTGAACATTCTTGTACTGAAATTGGAAACACTCAAGCTACAGGGAGTTTGGAGACACCAAGTCAGGACACAGGGCACACGTTCCATATTTCATGTATGACAGAGGAAAATACTGTGATAAGGTCCCATGGCTACCTTTTCTTCATCTGAGCATAGGTCTGACATCTATTTAGGATTATCTTCCTTTACACAGGAAGGAGAAGTTCTTGGAAGGTGATTTAGCTTTTTGGAAGGTTATGGGAAGCAGGGAATAAGAAGAGAAGACTTTGCTGAGTCTTCTTAGCCAAAGATGATGATACAAATCTGGGAAGGGGCTGACACTCCAGAGGGCTGTGCTGCCATCAAGTGTGACCTGGACAGGCTGGAGAGCTGGACAGAGAAGAACTTAATGAGGTTAAAAGAGTAAATTATCCATGAGCCAGCAGTGTGCCCTTTCTGACAGGAAGGAAAATGGAATCCTGGGTTGCATCAAGAAGAATTTGGCCAGGAGGTTGGGGGAGATCATTCTCACCTCCTACTCTGCCCTGGTGAGGCCACAGCTGGAATATTGCATCCAGGTCTGGTCTCTCCAGTTTAAGAGAGACAGGGAGCTACTGGAAGGGGTCCAGTGGAGGACAAGAAGGATAACTGGGGGATTGGATCCTCTCTCTTATGAGGAAAGGCTGAGAGAGCTGGGACTCTCTAAGCTGGAGAAGACAAGGCTTAAGGAAGACCTCATCAATGTCTACAAGTATCTAAAGGGTGGGTGCAAGGAAGATGGAGCCAGACTCTTCTCAGTAGTTCCCAGGGACAGGATAAGGGGCTACGGGCAAACTGGGACATGGGAAGTTCCACTTAAACATAAGAAAAAACTTCTTTACTCTGAGGGCACTGGCACAGCTGCCCAGGGAGGTTGTGGAGTCCCCTTCTCTGGAGATATTCAAAACTCACCTGGATGCAGTCCTGTGTAAGGTGCTCAAGGTGATCCTGCTTTAGTGGGAGAGTTGGACTAGCTGATCTCTAGAGGTCCTTTCAAACTGATAATTTTGTGATTCTGTGAATCTGTACCCCTTGAGTACTTCATCTTCTCCAAATGTACTCTTCATTCATGCTGTATGTATGGTACAGTCTGCTAAACTGTACCATACATGGTAACATGTCAACATGCTGAACCATGCTAAACATTACACATGACAGCCTTTAACTATGCTCTTCACCTGCATACATCTCATTTTTTAGGTTTTACCAGAATAGATGTGTGTCCTTACTGCTAAAAAATCATCAAAGTTTAGTGAAGTTGTATCAGGGTTGACTGTTCACCGTCCCTTCTGCTAGAACTGGGTGAATAAATAAAATAACTGGAAGCCAGATTTGGAATAAACAATAGGACATGCTTCTTAAAAAAAAAAAAAAAAAAAAAAAAGGACTTTCTCTTGCTATATTTTAACCTCAAGTAGGCAGCTCAGCTCCACACTGCCTCTCGTCCACTTCCTCGAAATGGGATGGAGAAGAGAATTCAGAGGGTAAAAGTGTGAAAACTCTTGACATAAAGAGAGATGAATAGGTAAAGCAAAAGCTGCCCTCACAGGAAAAACAAAATAAGAAATTAATTTACTTCGTTTCCATCAGTAAGGAGATCTTAGGTCATTTTCAGGAAAACAGGGCTTCATCACGTGTGATGGTTATTTGAGAAGATGAACATCATCACTCTGAACATCTCTCCCTCTTCCTTTTTCCAGCTTTTATTCCTGAGCACATCACATGGTATGGAATATCTCTTTGGTCTGTTGGGGTGAGCTGCCCCAGCTGTCACCTCCTAACTTCTCCTGTACTGCTGGGGTAGTATGAAAATCAGAGGCCTTGACTCTCTGTAAGAACTGCACTGCAAGAATTAAAACATTGCTGAATAATCACTATTTTTTCGTCACAAATTCATAACGTAGCACAATGCAAGTTACTATGGAGAAAATTAACTCTATCTTTGCCCAAACCAGAACAGCTGTAGAATTAAAGAAGCTCCTCAAGACATTTTTTACTTGAAGTTTGGATTCGAGCCATCCTTGGAGGCTGCATGAACATTTAGAAAATATTCCTGTTGCAGATTAATAAGTAGACAAAATACAAGAGGCTCAGGTGTGGAATTGAAAACAGTTGGAAGGTAGATGAATTGAGTATCTGTCACACCTGCCTCCTCTGTTTTTACTTTGTCCTAGACATCAGGATTTGACTGATGTTGGAAACAAGCTGCAGTGCTTGCTCTGAACCACTTCCTCTGCCCTCCTGTTCTCATGTCTCCATCCCAGGCTGATAGCAGCATACCCATGGAAATATTATTGACCTGATGAGGTGGTTGAAACTTACTCTCTTTTGTGGATTATTTTTCATAGGGATTACTGGAAGCTGCTATTTGTTTATACTCATTTGCCCCCTCCCCCCACGCTGTTACTTTGGGGATGAGGAAGATGAAAATCAAATAATAAAAGTTAACATAAAGGGATTATTACAGTCCTTATAAGGACTTGGGGGAAATTATTACTCAAACAGATGGCACTCTGAAAAAGTGTTAAAAATGCTTCAGATTAATTTGTCTGGATGATAAAAAGAACCAATATTAAAGGAATAGAGAGATATAGTGATGTTAGAGAGAGACGAACCAATTTTTTTTAAAATTCCTCATGGAGCTGCAGCATTCCCAACTTCTTTCTGCTTTTCGCTCTGCTTCCTTTTTCATTTAGGATCTTAGGTTCTGCTAATAATGGAAACATTGCTGAAGTTTTATTAGATAATGTGGTTCTCAGCTATCAGAACAGGGTGTGCTTGCTCCCTTTCTATAATTTCAGTCCCTTGAGGCTTTGCAAGGCTTTTGCCCTCTGTGCTTTTCTACTATCAGCTTCCCTGATTTGCCTGTTTTCTTGGGTATTCATCTGCAACAGCCTCTAAAATTACTTGACTATCAAGTTAAAACCATTTGCAGCATCTTATGGGTGTGATGCCAAATTGCAAGAGGTAATCCCTGCCTTCAGATGTAATTCTGCACTCCCTGATCTCCTGCTGCCATTTGACTGGATGAAAACTGGACGAGGGAGAACAGAGGTCTCCTTCCCTTGTTGAGGCTGTACCACGGATGGGACATTCAAAAGGGAAGCCAGCTGGCCAGAGAGATTCTCCTCATACTCATCTTCTAGTGGTATAAGATCAGAAGGAAAAATCAAGTAAAAATCTGTTTCCACTCGGGTTATAACAGGGTGGATTTCAAATAGATGGGTTTGACCTATTCCCTGTAAAATACTGTCTTAACTGCAGAAAGTAGAAGAGGAATGGGGTCAAAAATCTTACTAGCTTCAAGAAACTTAGAGGAAACACAAATCTGCAAGCCAATGTGAATGATTTTTCACTTAGTTGTCTCAGCCAGGCATAATCCTTTGGACCCAGTGAAATCTCTGTCTTTACTGGATGCTGCTGCTGAACTGCCTCTCTTTCCATGTTATCTTCTTTTTATTTGACTTTTCTGATCTTTCTGGCTGAACTCCCCATCTTGACCCACCTGCTAACAATTCCAGCTAGAGAGGAGATTTCCATGCACCCTTTTGCAACGGGCTGTGTACATTTTTTCCACCACCAGGCATGAGAGACAATTACTTTCATGGGTAAACCATGTCCACCTTTAATCAATTTCCACCGAATTAATTTCTACAAGTGTTGCTTTATTACCAAGGAGGGAGATGAACAAAGGGAATGAAGACAGACAGAAAATCCCAGGACACCCATGCCTTGCTCCGAGAGGCAAACATAATTAATTGTAGTGGTTTAATTTCTGAACCTTCTGCTTGCTCCCATGTCAAGGCCCAGGTAATCAACTGGCATGATAATTAGTTCTGAGTTTAAAAAGGAGAAGACTGCATGATTGTTAAAGGCAGAAAACTCCAAACAGAAGATGCTGCTGCCCTGGCCCAGCTGACAATTACCTCTCATGTTTAAGCAGATCTCTCAGTAACACACAGATCTGATGACAATAAATGTTACTGGGTCCAGGACTCACTTGTTTCTTTGTCATAACTCATTAATCTATGACCTGATGCTATCTCAGAACATCCAGGGAGGGCTTTCCCCTTTCTCTCTTGTCGTCCATTTAACTTATGGCTGTTTCCTAAGTGCAAGTAGACAAGGTGGGAGTGGAGGGAACATGACCAATGTGTGTAATAAGAAGATTTTCTTGTATTTTAATTAGACTTTACGATCTGTCCCAGTTGATGGATTCACCGAAGTTCCCACTGAACCCTCTTCAGTATGTAGGAGATATGAAAAAGGGAAAGACACTTCTATAATTCTCTTTATTCTCAACTTAATATTAAGAGTTGGAGAAATTTCACCCTTAATAGCTGCTGGGGAACTGAGGTAGCAAGTTTTTCAGGGTTTTTTGACACTGTTCCTGCAAAGATTCTGTGACAAGACAATGAACAGACTCTATACCTTCTTTACTCTTGATACCCCTTAAAATACTAACCCATTGTTCCTCTCTCACATTGGAGGAGTCATTCACAAGATCCTTTCCTAGGCACAGGCAAATGAGAGAAAAATTAGTCAGGGATGAAGCTGACCAGCAAAATTTTTGCTTTAATTCAGGAGGAATGCACACTGTCAAATAAAAAAGAAAAATCAGTTAGGGATGAGGCTGACCAGCAGAATTTTTGCTGTAATTCAGGAGGAATGCACACTGGAAAAATAAAAGAGACTGCTAGAATGTTAAAAGACATTTTCCTAAAGTAGGAAATTAATTAGAAAAGCTGAGCTGGCATCTATGGGATGCAAAGGGAATTTTAACCAGTTCCCAAGTTGATGGGCAGAATAAAATAAACTACAAATCTTATTCACACTTTTTAATATCTTCACTTTTCCTGCAATGCACTGCTCATTCTTCAAATAAAAATATAACTGAAAAGGAGCAACTTCTTTTTATTTTCATACTGACGATAGAGTAAAAGCCATAGATGTTTTAAGGAATCCTATATGGAGACCCCACAGGCTTTTTCATGGTGAACTCTCCCATCAGTATGGAAATGAAAACTTTAAATTCATCTTGTTTTCACAGTGGGAAGGAATCAGTCTCGTGGCATTGAGGCTTTATGAAGTATGCAGAAATATACTAGCTGAAAGCAGAACTGGTGTGATATTATATATGTTCCAAGGATAAAACATCCCCTCAGAAATGAGCAATTCAACTCTGTGAAAATCCGAGCAAGGGCAGGAGATATCATATGGAAATCTAACATTAAAAAATGGAGAAAATACTAGTGCCATCTATTGGCACGAAAGCATAAAGGTGAAAAAGCAGCTGGGCTCATCTGTGTATACCCAAACAAGGATAAAGGAAGCTGTTTGTTTTAATCACACCGAGTTAAGGTATTTGTAAATATGCAGTTTTATGTTTCATCTTTTTAATGATGTTGTATTCTGCGTAAATATGTTGATTTTAAAATTAATCAGGGTTGTAATCAAGCAGCGGAGAATGATGGGGATTTGAATGTAACAGGAATTAAGAGTCATGAGTGGATAAATGCTGGCATACTGTCTAATGCTCTCAAGAAGGTTTGCAATGCCATCACAGACTGCATCTGAGGTAATAAGCAGGTTTTAATTTCCCAAGAAATTAAAGCTGGAGGAGTCCTTAGTTCCTAGATATTGCTTGGCTTCCCTGAGCAGCTGTAATTGAGAAATATTTTCATACTTGTACCTGGACTGAAGCCAAAAGGGGTTCCCATTCACAGTGAGTCCATAGGAGGCAACCAGTCAAGATGGGCATCTGACACTCAAGTTCAAAGTGAATGAGTTTTTGTATCAGAGAGGATAGATTAGCACAAAATGCTGCTCAAATTTTCAGATTCAGAATTATTTTTCTCCCTACATTCCCTCTTTGCCAACAGGGAAAATCAGACTCCAGGTACTTGGGTCATCCTTTGGCTTTTCCAAGCCAGCAGGAAGGAGCTTAGGTAGAATATTCAACTGTTGAGGTCTCTGCCTTTGGAATACCAATGTGTGGACCTGCACCCAGAACCCACTTTGAGATGATAACAGAAAAGGAAGCAAGAAGTCAATGATGCATATTCCAGAGGGCAGGCATGCTGATGGCAGGAATACTTTCCCCACAAGTGGACAGTGTATCTCTGGAGAGCAGGAGAATGGGGAGAGAGAAGCATTCTTCAAGCTGACCATCTGCATTCTACTACAAAAACCAAGAGAGTAGCACACAGACAGATCCCTTGAAGAAAAAAAAAAACCTGAGAGGTATCAGGAAGGAATACTAAGATGGACAAAGTGTATCCATGGTGGGATGTCCCTGCAACTACTACATTACTTTAGGAATTATCATGCCTGCAAATAATTCCTTTCTGTAAAAAATCACAGCGTATGATATCAAAATCTTTTGGGTTTGGAGAAAGAAATTTACCTCAATTACTGTGTCTATTACTAATGAAAAGTTAATTAAGTACAACATCTTCAAGTTTGAAAGGACTTTGGGACATGGTGTGGAGCACTGAAGTCATCTGTGAGTCTTTAGATGGAGCCACTACCTTCAGCTGGAAACAACACTTAATTTTTAAGGGTGGCTTAGACCAAAAAAAACTATAAGCAGTGCTGAACATCTTTTCAATACATTGTTTGTTTTTTTTTCCCAAAGAACATTTGCCTTCATAGTTGGAAATGTGAAGCTAATCCCTTAGCCTCCCTTAGATCAATCTTCAAGATCCATTCAACAACTCTTTTGTTTTCTACATTAGAGGAAAAGTTTCTATCTTTGTTTCTATCTTTTTTTTTTTTTTCCTAGTAAGCATTCAGAGCTCTCTGTTACACACTTCATGGCATATAAACTCGATCTCGTGGATCATGTGGGATGAACCCCTTAGAAATGAAACCCTCTCAGTCAAAAGACCTCGGCTGTTATTTTTACAAGGGCATGTAATGATAGGACAAGGGGTAATGGCTTTAAACAAGAAGAAGTTAAACATTAGGAAAAAATCCTTCACAAGGACCCTGGAACAGGTTGTCCAGAAAAGCTGTGGCTGACCCAACCCTGAAGGTGTTCAAGGTTAAGCTGGATGGGGCTTTGAGCAACCTGGTCTAGTGGGAGGTGTCCCTGCCCATGTCAGAGGGTTGGAACTGGATGATCTTTAATGTGCTTTCCAACCCAAATCCTTCAATGATTCTATGAAAAGTCTTTGAAATGTTCACCCTAATGGCATCTTTACAGATGGTGATCAGGAATGTTCTTGGCTTTATACTTGCTAAGGCAAAAAGCTTCCATATCTCCCACTCTGAGATGGACCTTACACACTTTCATGTGGCCCAGATGCTCAAAGTTTTGTGTTCTCTCTTCTGTCAACATTTTATTTCATTTTAAGACAGGACCTTACAGCTGCTTTTGCTCTTCCAGTACCTCAGATGGAGAGATAACAGCTCAAGGCTACAAATCCTTTAAAAAATCCTTCAAAAAAATATCACTCCTTGCAGTTTCACAGGCTGGCATACCAGGAGAATGAAGAATTCAAAGAACTTTTCCTTTTGTCCAGAACATTGCCCTTTGGACAACAGTCAATACTCTGGGAAAAATCTAGTTCTGAATTAACCCAGGATGAGGAGGATTGGGTGCAACATGTAAGGGCTGGTTGAGCAACTCTCCTTTTATTCTGCATTTTGCATTGTGCCCATAGATCCTGCACCTTTCCATTCATCTCCTAGCCTCACAGAATCATGGGTTGTCATAGTTGGAAAACACCTCTGAGATAAACTGTGTCCAGCTGTCAACTCAGAAAAAAAAAAAAAAAAAACACCATCCCACTAGAACGTGTCCTGAGGTGCATCATCTATCCATTCTTTTAATACTTCCAGGGATGGTGACAACCATGCACCACCAGCTGTACCCTGCAAACAACTCATCAGCAATTTGTAACACAAAAAATTTAGCTGTGAGACACTGGCAACTCAATCAAAGATGAGAAATTAAAAATGAGGAGGATAATGGGTAGGATATCAAGTCCTTGGGAGTGTTACATGCGGTGAGACCACTGCAGCAGTGCAAGATGGACTTGGAATATATTCAGTGCAAAGGGGATGTCAAAAGAAAAAACAAAACTTGCTATCAAAGGCTGGTGCCTGCCAAAACTGACTGTATGTGTTAGGAAAATATTTGAAATCAACCTGTAGCACTTCATTTTCTTTATGATAAAAGATGAACTTCTCACTCCAGGCAAGGTGACTTGCAATTTTCTCTACTTCCCTTCAAAAGCCAAAAAAAATTTGAAAGTCACCATTTTTTTTGTTAGGAGAGGTGAAAAAAACCTGAGTGAAGAACCTAGAAAGAAAGACCCCCTCATGTTAATTCAATATTGACATCCTTTTAAAACTTACATAGGAGGAGGTAAAAGCTTTTTGTCAGGACATTAGGAAAGAGGAATCAGGTTTCGTGAAAATAAAGCTGAGTAGGGGTATAATCTTGAAGCCAGTCACCTTAAACAAGTCTAAGCTCTCATATCCCAGTCTAGAAATGGTTGCAATAATAACTTGCTTGACAGGAGTGATGTGGGGTTTTTTTTCTCCTTTGCACTGTGCTTTGCCAGAGGGCTCAATGAAAGGACAAAGATTTGTATCCCACAAAACGTTGTGACATTTTCACATATTTTAATATTTTTTCACATACCCATTCACATATTTCACACTCTCTTAGGAACTTCAAGTTCAGTACTTTTTACAGAAACCCCTAAATTTAATCTTGAAGAGATATCTGAGTCCCTCTATCAGCAACCTGAAACCTTCTTCTTGACTCCTGTGGTCCCAGGACAACCCCACAGTGGTCTGTGCCTCTTTGTGCATTGATCCATACAAATCCAGGGATAAGTATTGCCACTGGGGCATCTCTGCTATGAGGAAAGTTTCAGAGAGTTGGGAATTTTCAGCCTGGAGAAGAGAAGACTCCAGGGAGACCTTATTGCAACATTTCAATCCTTAAAGGGGCCTGTAAGCAAGATGAGGATGGACTTTTTGATAGGGCTTGTTGTGATAAGACAAGGGCTGATGGTTTTAAACTAAAAGAGGGGAGATTCACACCAGGTTTTAGGAAGAATTTTTTTACAATGAGGGTGGTGAGACACTGATTGCTCAGAGATGGGGTAGATGCTGAGTCCTTGGAAACATTCAAGGTCAGGTTGGACAGGGGTTCTGAGCAACCTTATCTTGGTGAAGATAACCCTGCTCACTACTGGGGGGGTTGGACCATAAATGTCTATAAATGTCCCCTAAAATATTCTATGATTTTATGTTTCTTCACCCAACTAAAAAAAAAACTAAAGTTTTTCTTCCCTGTGAAGCAGTCTTTCTTGTCATATCAGTCCTCTAATCTTTTTAATCTATTTTAAAAGAAATAATAACAACAGATCAAAATTCAGAGTTACAAATAAATAGACTTATAGACAAAGGACATGTAACATAAAGTGTGAGACCTGTCATCGGAGTAGAAAACATAAATCAGAGTCAATGAAGGAGATAAAATGTGTCATTCAAAATAAATCAGGTACAGATTGTAGAGCATAAAGCCTCTCCCTGCATGGGAAACACCATTTATGTTTAACTGTTCCATATACAAAATAAAACAAAAAAAAAGAGATAGTTGAGACCATTTTTGGGGGCCGTTCACCCACCTGCTGAGCTCTTAAGGTCCTGAGATCATTTCATGTTTACTGATGGATTCCATTGCTGCACTTCTGAAACTGCAGCATTTCTCTGTGGCCTTTTTATAAATCACAGAGGTGACTTCTCAGTGACAGCCTCACCTTCCTTCCCTCACTGTCCACCACTCTTTGTCCCCACTCTCAGGTCCAATTATAAGGTCTGAGTATGCACTTTGAATTAGTAGTTTTTGAATAGCCTCAGAGCCACGAACTAAGTTTGAGCATCTCTTTTTCTTGCCTTTCTCTTCCCAGTGAGCCAGTCTTGCTCTTAATAAAAGCCAGTGTGTAGACTCCATGGACTAGTGAGATGTTTGGGTTTGATGGACCCAAGCTGAGCCCTACCTAAAAATAGCACAAAAATATATAAAGCCAGAATCATTAAATTATTTGTGTTGGAAGATCATCTAGTTCCAACATCCCTGCCACGGCCAGAGACACCTCCTACTTGGCAAGGCTGCTCAAAGCCCCATCCAGTCTGAGCTTGTAAACTTCCAGGGATGGGCCATCCACAAAATCCCTGGACAACCTGTTCCAGCATCTCACCACCTTCAAGAAAGGATTTCTTCCTAATATCTATGCTAAATCTACACTCTTCAGATTTAAATTTTTTACACTTCTTCCTATCATTCCATGCCCTTGTGAAAAGTTCCTCTCCAGCTTTCTTGTAAGACAGTCTATCCATGTAACAAGAAACATTCTGTGACGTAACAGACAGATATCAGAACTTGTGATGGTGAGTTCTAGAGAGCAAGGTGCTTAGAAGGTAATCAAATCCTAAATGGAGATCAGAAGTAAACCAGGAAATTCTTGAAAGGAGAAAGGAAAGAAAGGGAAAGGAGAAAGGACAAAGCCAGGCAAGGAGGAAAGGGAAAGGAGAAGGACAAAGCCAGGCAAGGAGGGAATAAATGTTCCCTGTTATACTCACCTTGATGCAAGACATCATTGACTGTTTCTTGCAAGAACCCTTGGCATGCACATGGTAAGAGAAAGTCCAAGTAAAACACGTGTGCTGAGAGAGGAGAGAAAATTAACATTTATCATAATAATAATCTGAACCATGTGAATTATCTGAATATAATCTGAACCATGACATGAAGGTCACTGCACCAACGATTTCCCTTTAATTATAACCTTCTCCTCTGGAAGCTGAGTGATGTAAAGGGAGAGCTATAGATGTGGTAGAGTCCTTGAACTGGGGCAAAATGCCCTTGACCTGGCTGAAAATGTTTTGTCTCTTCATTAACCAAGGCTACAGCCTGCTGGGATTGTGCATGAAGAGATTTTCTTCAAGGTTTGTAGACTTCAAAATTTGTAGCTCTGCATCCGTTCCCCCAGAGCAGATTGTATATTGAGTTTGATAAGAAAGCAGGCAGAAAATATTTAGATAAAAGATGGAAAATGCCCTGAAGCAAAACAACTGTGACATAGAATAGAATCATAGAATGGAATGGGTTGCAAGGGACCTTGAAGATCATCTCATTCCAACCCCTACAGGGGCAGGGGCACCTTCAATCAGACCAGGTTGATTCCAGACCCATCCAACCTGGCCTTGAACACTTCCAGGGATGGGGCAGCCACAGCTTCTCTGGGCAACCTGAGCCAAGATCTCACCACCCTCATAGAAAATTATTTCTTCCTAATACCCAATCTAAAATCTTCCCTTTTTCTCCTTAAACCCTTCCCCTCATCCCATCACTCCAGGCCCTTGCAAAAGTCCCTCCCCAGCTTTTCTGCAGCCCCTTCAGGGACTGGAAGATGCTCTAAGGTCTCCCTGGAGTCTTCTCCAGGCTGAATAACCCCAACTCTCTTATCCTGTGCTTCAGCCCTCTGATCATCTTTTTGATTTCCCCTAGACTCTCTCCAACAGCTCCATGTTCTTCCTCTGTGTTGGGAATCCCAGAACTGGACACAGCCCTGCAACTGGAGACTCACAAGAGTGGAGTCAAGGGGGAAAATCACCTCCCTTGACCTTCTGGTCCCACTGCTTTTGCTGCAAGCCCAGGATACAACTGGTTTTCTGAGCTGCAAGCACAGGTTGTCTGCTACTACACAAAGAAGTATTTTGGGAAGTGCCTTTAGCACAACTTCAGACCACCAAACTCTGTGTCTGAGGAGCCCCTGAAGGGGGGTTTTTCTCAGCTTTTTCTCACCTCAGCTGGTTGGTGTCTGAGTTCTCTCGCTCTCTCCACTGCTCTCTGCTCTCCATCTCTCTGTCATCACTATTTGCACAGCTCACTTGCCATGGTCTCCATGCCTGGTGAGCACCTAAACAGGAATTATCACTGAAGGCAGCTGGGATGCAGATAACCAGTGCTTACACACTGATGCTTAAGTGACCTTTCTGAAATCTGTGGCTGTTAATTTTCTATCTCATTTCCCGTGGGAAAATATTTGCATTTTGTTGAATGGGCTGAGCTTGTTGTTACCATGTAGCTACTGTGGTTTACAAAGCATTACCAGGAAATAAAAGGATCATAATAACAACAATCCCCAGTGTTTGCTCGAATTGGATCCTGAGACATGAGCTGTGGGAGCCTGGGGCTCTAACATCAGAGCACAGCATGAGAGCATGGATGTGGCACTCACCTCCCACTCGTGGGTACCACTCTGCTGCCTGCTCCATCTCAGTTTGGCCTAATTCACTCATACACCTTTGGAAAAGATGATTAAATCCCTGAATAGTTTGTGAATAACCCCTTTCAAACGAGGCTGCTGATAATTCGCTGAGGGAAAAGAGTTTGCTGGTAAACAACACTCCTTAATTTATGGATAAGGGAGAGATTTATAATGCATTTCTTGGCACAGAGATAAAGGTGGGAGAGAGGAAGGGAGGGTGACCTTTGGGCTGTCTTCCCAGCAATGTAACATTTCATATCCTCACAGCACCAAAATGGCCTCAACACCATTGGGTTATTCTGTCCTCTTCTTCATTCTGGTTTCTGTTAAATGTTAGGAAGGGGAAAGATAAGGCTGAAAAGGGGAAAAAAGAAATTACAAATAGAGAACAGGCAGTGCTCTCAGTCTGCTCTTGACAAGATTTCTCAGATTGGAGTGTGTTTGCTTGGTTGTACCTAGTGGTGAAAGGGAAAAAAATGGGATGAGGTTTTGTGGCTATATTGAGAAAAGCGATATGGCTTGCAGAATTAGATGGAATTTGAGATTAACATGTGAAACAGAGGGCTCATGGAAAGCCAGATTAATTTTGGTTGAGAAAAGACCTTTGAGATCAAGTCCAGCTGTTATTCCAGCACTGTCAAGTCCATCACTAAATTATATCCCCAAGTATCATATGCACCTGTCTTTTAAATCCCTCCAGGGATGGTGACTCCATCACTCCTCTGGGCAGCAACTGACAATCCTTTCAGTAAAGAAATTATTCCTATTATCCAATCTAAAGCTCTCTTGGAACAACGTGAGGCTGTTTCCTCTTGCCCTATCACTTGTTACTTGAGAAAAGAGGCCAACATCCACCTGGCTACAACCTCCTTTTAGGTAGTTGTAGAGCATGAGGAGGTCTCTCCTCAGCCTCCTCTTCTTTAGGATAAAGAACTCCAGTTCCTTCAGCCACTCCTCATAAGGATTGTACTATAGGACCTTCTCTGGACACATTCCAGCACCTCAATGTCCTTCTTGGAGAGAGGAATTCATAAATCCAAGTGCAACCTCACCAGTGCAAAGTACAGGGGGGCAATCACTTCCTTGGGAGGGCTCGAAAGAAATCTTCCAAGAAGGTTTCTATAGAACCCATCAACAAGGATGTTGACCCTTTTGGCCAGTGCTGTTTTGTTGTGTCTTGAATTTGTACCCACCTGAGAGCAAGTTTGTGGTCATGTCTTTATGGTAGGAATAACTCCACATTCTGCTTCTGCTTTGTGAATACAGAGAGCTGTAAAATCCTACCAGGTATCTATGTTATAGATATCCAATACCCATTTGTTATCCAATAATTACTATATTTTTAGTTATTAAAGCATAGTAATGTCATGGAACTTGAGGACTCTGGAACCATAACACCATCCAGAAGAGGGAAATCTGTGTTTCTCCAATGAAGTATCTGTTGCAGTCAGAGTATTCCTTGATACTGCTGCTTAGTTTATTTGCTTTTTCTGCTCCATGCAAAATGCATATTTTAGCATAACTTAAAGCAAGCAAAAAGGAGTATTTACAGTTTAGGGACTCAATACGATATTTTGAGAAAGCAGTGATCAACAAAGTCATTCAGACCACTCACTTTCCAAAAATTCAGGTCCCTCTTGAGCATGTCACAACTGCAGTAAATGAATAATAAATTGCACTGATTGACCCATATGTCAAGGCTTGAATTATTATCATACAGGACTGGGCCTCCTGCCTCATTCAGATGCTGTGCTGGCCTGCTATGAAGCATGAGATGACCCACAGATGTCAGAGGGTGAGCTTATAGATGCCTTTCAATACCTGAAGGAAACTTACAGAAAGGCTGGAGAGGGATTTTTTGTAAGAATGTCCAATGATAGGACAGTCATAGAGTAATTTGGGTTGGAAAGGACTTCTGAAGGTCATTTAGTCCACCCCCCCTGCAGTAAGCAGGGACACTCAATCAGATCAGGTTGCTCAGGGCCTCATCAAGCCTCACCTTGAATACCTCCAAGTATGAGACCTCAACCACTTCCCAGGGCAACATCTTCCATTTTTCCAGTACCTTCATGGTAAATAATTTTTTTCTAACATCCAACCTAAATCTACTTTTCTCTGATTTAAAACCATTACTCCTATCAAGACAAGGGGAACTGGATCTAAATTGAAGGAGAATAGGTTTAGACTGAATATTAGGAAGAAGTTCTTTAGTTTGAGGGTGGTGAGACTCTGGAACAGATTTCTCAGAGAAGTTGTGGATGTCCCCTCCCTGGAAGTGTTCAGACTTGTCTGGATGAGAGGTGTCCCTGCTGGAGTAGATGATCTCTAAGGTCCCTTCCAACCTCAGCCATTATTCTATGATTCTTTTTCCCCTGATTAAAGGATATTCCTTGAATTTTCTAAAAGTGAGGAGGTACCCTTCAGTTTCTGAGAACATTCAGCTCCGTCTGTTTACACAGTTCACCAAAATGAGGAGTAATCCCCATCAGGTATCTCACCAGCTTCAGCATTCAGTCAACATCACAACAAGGGCCTCAGATCACTGTGTTTGGTCCCTGGGGGGTGTTTGGTGAGATTCTTCTAGCTGCTGGTTTAAGAACACAATGGGTTTGTTTCTAATCCCTCATATTTTCTGCCCAAGGGCCACTCTGTCCAGCAGGGTTATGCATGAAATCCAGGGCTATAAATATTCCAAAGATGTGCTTGCTGACACTCTGTATCCTTCCCTACAGCATCTGGGATTCCTGTGGCCCAATGGTGACAAGGAATTGCCTCTCCTCCTCTAGGTATTCAAAAGTTAGTTCATTTCTATAGAAAAAGTCATAATGTTCCTTCTTGAAGGTCAAAGGCCCATCAAGCTCAAATTGAAAGAGCAGGAGCTACACAAATGACCACAGTTCCTGAAGGAGTCTGCAAAGTATCTCGACTGCTTTTCACAGGTACACAGGAAGGATTTCTTAAAAGGTAATATCCACATCTCTTATATAAATGAAATAGGGAAGGAGTCAAGTGTTTCTGGCATGTCACGAGTAGAGGTCAGGGGAAAGAGTGGCTTTGGTTGGCACCTGGAGTCCAGCCAGGATCAACTTACCACACATGGGAATTTATTTAATTTAACTGGGTGGCCATCACACACAGAGGTTACATGCATAGGGTTGACAGGCTGAGAAAGTTTGGTTTATTCAACCTGCGGAAGAGGAGGATCCAGGGAAACCTTCAGGTGGCCTTCTAGTATGTGAAGGGGGCCTAGGGAAAGCTGGGCTGGGGTTTTTCACGAGAGAGAGTAGTGACAGGACAAGGGGTAATGGTTTTAAATGGAAAGAGGGAAAATTTAGGTTAGATACCAGGAAGAAATTCTTCACCATGAGGGTAGTAAGATACTGGAATCAGTTGTATTCTAGGGAGGTTGCTGATGCCCCCTCCCTGGAGGTGTTGAAGGCAGGGTTAGATGAGACTTTGTGCAACCTGCTCTAGTGGGAACTGGCCCTTGTCCATTCAGGGGGGTTGAATCTTGATGATTTTTAAGATCTCTTCCAACCCAAGCCATTCTATGAATCTATGCATATAGCAAATCACTCCTTGTAGCCAACAGAGTGTCAACCAGTGGAGATGATGGATCTGGAGGGCATAATTCATTTTACCCTCAAAGAGATGACTACTTTTGGGTTGGCCAGAGGAAAGACACAGTGAATTGCTCTGATTCTGCTGACTGCATCTCCATAGCCCACACTGGGAATCCAATCAGCTGGCTTGGATGAAATAATCTGTGTTGTAGACATATGAGGTGTCTACATGGGGATCCTGCCCTGGAAGGTCTCAGAACTTACACAACTTGAGGTGGCATCTGCTCAAGGGAATGTGTAACCTAAAAGGGAGAAGGCAGAATGAGGGTGAATGGGGGCATCCAAGTTGTGCAGATTCAGGGCAGAGCTGTGAAATAACTCAGTTCTCCTCCCCATGGAAGTTGAAGTGGTGGCTACTGAATGAGCTTAAGGTTCACTAGGTCTGGGTTTGTGCCAGGTGTTCTACCTAAATTATAGAGACTCCTCAGGTACCCCAACAAATGAACGCAGAAACAGCAGCACGTAAGAACAGCTCTTGGAGATTGTCCACATATGGCACCTTAAATAAGATGAGGACCTATCCCATATATAATACCTGCTGAGGGACATTAGAAGCACAAGCAGAGCAATTAGAAGTGGAAATGATAAATCCCATCTTTTATTTGTCAGTGCTTATCAGTATTTCAAGTTAAGCTTAGATTTGGGCCTTGACTCCTTCCTATTCAGAAAGAATGATTAAACATTCTTTCCTTTCCCATTGAAAGCAATGCAATGGAGGCACCTACTTGAAGTAAAAATAAGATGAAATGAGTATGTGGCACTTTGCACCTCTCCAGAGGAAAGAAGTGGGGCAATCACCACTCCTGTTACAGCAAATGTAACCATGCATCTTGCATGAGCTGAATGTCTCTCTCTTTCTTTCCACCTTTGCAAGCTATTGTGGAAGTATCTAAATAGGGCATAAAAGAAACTAAATAAGGCACAGGAGATGTTTCACCTGGAGAAGCACTGATGTGAATGGTTCCATGTAGTTTTCCTGTGCTGATTCTGATGCTATAGCTAAACCATCTGGAAGGAAAAGAGCACTCTCAGTTTTCTGACCAAGAAAGGTCAGAGTAGGGATGCAATCCTACCTGCTCCTTATCACCTTGCCCCAATATCCACAAAGCGAAGAGTTTTTTGAAGTCCCCTCTTTGCTTTGGAGTCTCACCTGGAAGAAACTACAGCAAGGATCAACTGAAAGAGTTGTAGAATCATAGAATCATATTGAATCATTAAGTCTGGAAAAGACTTTCAAGATGATCCAGTCCAGCATAATCCAACTACCACCACCACTAAACCATATCCTGAAGCTCCACATCTAAATGCTTCTTGGACACCTCCAGGGATAGAGACTCCACCACCTCCCTAGCAAGCCCATTCTCATGCCCCATCACTCTTTCAGTAAAGGTTTTTTCCTAATATCCAACCTAAACCTGCCCTGGGTTCTGGTACACCATGCTGTAACTGAACCCAGCAATCAACTGAGTAAAAGAAAAGCCATTTATCCATCCTTGCTGTTTTGAAGGCTTTGAAAAGAGGGATTCTGTTTTCCTTTGAGGAAAATGGGCCCATAGTGAACAACATGGGGGAAAGTCATTAATTCTAGCAAAAAATATCCATTTTGAAAACATATATGCTAAAGAATACTGACTTCCAATAGAATAAAGTCTGAAAAATTGGACTTTATATCCATTTATTACTTAATGACTATAGTACAATTGAGTTTCCTGGATCTGGTGAGCCAGGTTTTAAACATTATTTTAATCTGCTTAAAACCAATCATTTTCCTAAAATGACTTTCCTGAAGGACAGATAGGATGGAGGAAAAACAGAGGCAAAGAATTTAGAGAAATGTGAACAACTTTGTTGTTATATGTGGAACTCCACGAAATACAACTTTTTTTCTTGTAGTGACCATTGGCTTGTATTCCCTAAGCAAAACAAAACCAAAGGCTTTCTGCAGACAATTAGAACTGTGTTTTTGTTTTTTTTTTCCCAAAACAACAAGTAAAGAGGCCACTCCAGGCTCAAAAAAATTCCTGAAGATGAAACCAACAACACAACATCCTCTAGTGCTTTGTCTAAAACACCTTCAAGAAAAAGAGTACAAATCATTTAATAGTTATTTTAAGGAAATAATTTGATTCTGCTTTTCATGGTGGATCTGTGGGGTGCTCCGATCTCTGTAGCAAGATTCCCTTTACTTTATGGACTTGGCAGTTAAGGCTGAACTCAAGAAGTACTTACATAAATCTGAGACCAACCTCATGAGCTAATGAAGGCAGAACTGCTGATAGAGCCATCTGTGGCAACTTACAGGAACTCCTGCATCTCTTGGTGGTTGGCCATGAGCACATCCAACTTGTGTCTAACTTTTTCTCTCTTTTAAATAGAATAATTCAGTCCAGACTCTTGATCAAAGACTGACATAAACTTGCAATGCTCCTGTCCAAGATCGCAGTGTAATTACTCTAAGGGAGTTAAATATTGCCTGCCACTCATTCTGTTGCCAGCTTCCTTCTCCCTTCCTGGTGTATGATGCTGGAAAGAAAGATTGATTTTAGCTCCTTTCTTCAAGACTCAGATGGAACCAGCAGTTGACAAGGAGCTAATTAGCTGTTCCAAGGTAAACACAGCAAAGTCCGTGGAGAAGAAGAAAGATGACAGGATAGTTTGAATGACAGCCTGAAGTGACAAGATAACTGAGTAGGGAAAGGCTGCAGCACTTTCTCCTTGTCCACAAATGGTTCTCCCAGCTCCTGTTTCAATATTCCAGTGCTGAGCTCCAGAAGTTGCTGTCAATTAAACAACGCCTTGGCGATGCGTAAAATTGTGAATAGTGCTGATGGCAGAGCAAATAAAACTTTATAGCAGATAAAAACAGAGCTATCTGGGATCAACAATCATTCCATGTCTTGGGAAACAAAACATGCCCTCTCGAGGCTGGATTTTGAAGAGGGCACCATCTGCAAAGAAATCAAAGAGTTACGGGAGGTTGGGCGATCCTAACATGAAGGACGAATCCCTGAGACAGACAACAAAATGCTCAAAGAGTTTGGAGAGGTGTATTTGTTTACCAGTAATTTTCCTCATCTCTTCTGAACAGTAGGAAAACTGGGCAATAAAAGTCAGGAAAAACTGACTGGGTAAAATCTCCACTTTTTCCACTTGAGCATTGAGCCACTGACTGCAACTCTTGGAGTGGGATCATCCAGAGAATTCCTTGCCCATTGAGTGGTCCATCCAAGTCCATGTCTCTCCAATTCAATCCAAGTTTCAAATGCTTTGCACAAGTCCATGCAGATCACATCAGTTGCTCTTCCCTTCTCCACCATTACAGCCTGTAGTGGTAGAACAAGAGGCAATGGTATTAATTTAAAAGAGAATAGACTCAGACTGCTTTTAAGAATGAAATGTTTAATGATGAAGGTGGTGAGACATTGGCACAGGTTGCCCATAAAAGTTCTGGATGCCCCATGCCTGGATGTATTCAAGGCCAGGTTGGATGGGGCTATCAGCAACTTGTGGAAGGTGTCCCTGCCCTTGGCAAGGGGGGTGGAACCAGATGATCTGTAAGGTCCCTTCTAATACAAACCATTCTATGGTTCTCTGATCTATCATCAGCATCATTTCCACAAGTGCAAACAAGTCTGGAGCAGTTGCCGGCACACACAGCCAGGAGTAAGGAAACCTGGAGTAATTTCATAGAATCATAGAATCATAGAATTNGGTGCAGAACCAAGGACTCAGTTCTGAGGAACATTTTTACCCTGCAGAAGGAGTAAAGAGGTCCCACCTGAACCCCTCCTCTGGGGGGCCCGAGACAAGATAGATGCCAGAACTGACCAAACAGAGTATTCCATCCCATACACCTCATATTCAGTAGAAATTTGAGGGATCACGAGGGTCAACATCCTTTTCCTGCCTTTTCCTCTTCTTCCTGCTCTTCCTGCCCTTCCTTCACCGGTTCCCTGTGTGCTTTGGCATCCCGGGAGGATTCCATCCATTCCTCTGCCTGTGCTCCTGATCCATGCCAGCCTGAATCTGTGTGTTCCTGCCTCCAGCTCCCCACTGCTGCTGACCCCAGGAGTCCAGCCTGGACTTTCCCAGGGCTGCCCTGCAGCCTCAGTGGTGATGGGAGAGTTACTGGGGGAAAGGGGGAGGAACGTGGGATCAATCTTTTCCTGTATATTTGTATATATTTAGCAATTTTTCCTATTTATCATTCCTGTTTCATTAAAGCTGTGTAGTTTAGTTTCCAACCCATCAGTCTCTCTCCCTTATTCTCTCTCCTTTCCTTATCAGGGAGGAGAGGGGGATTAATAATAAAATCTCTTATTCGGTTTAATTGCCGGGCCAGTGTTAAACCCTGACATCTCACCTGGAAGAAACTACAGCAAGGATCAACTGAAAGACTTGTAGAATCATAGAATCATATTGAATCATTAAGTCTGGAAAAGACTTTCAAGATGATCCAGTCCAGCTGTAATCCAACTACCACCACTAAACCGTATCCTGAAGCTCCACATCTAAATGCTTCTTGAACACCTCCAGGGATGGAGACTCCACCACTTCCCTGGGAAGCCCATTCTCATGCCCCATCACTCTTTCAGTAAAGGTTTTTTCCTAATATCCAACCTAAACCTGCCCTGGGTTCTGGTACACCATGTTGTAACTGAACCCAGCAATAAACTGAGTAAAAGAAAAGCCATTTATCCATCCTTGCTGTTTTGAAGGCTTTGAAAAGAGGGATTCTGTTTTCCTTTGAGGAAAATGGGCCCATAGTGAACAACATGGGGGAAAGTCATTAATTCTAGCAAAAAATATCCATTTTGAAAACATATATGCTAAAGAATACTGACTTCCAATAGAATAAAGTCTGAAAAATTGGACTTTATATCCATTTATTACTTAATGACTATAGTACAATTGAGTTTCCTGGATCTGGTGAGCCAGGTTTTAAACATTATTTTAATCTGCTTAAAACCAATCATTTTCCTAAAATGACTTTCCTGAAGGACAGATAGGATGGAGGAAAAACAGAGGCAAAGAATTTAGAGAAATGTGAACAACTTTGTTGTTATATGTGGAACTCCACGAAATACAACTTTTTTTCTTGTAGTGACCATTGGCTTGTATTCCCTAAGCAAAACAAAACCAAAGGCTTTCTGCAGACAATTAGAACTGT
>JAAWXA010000011.1:24785092-24839901 GCA_038090715.1 Florisuga fusca
CCCAGCCTGGAGCTCCCCATGGGGTTGTTGTGGCCAAAGTGCAGGACCCGGCACTTGGCCATGTTGAACCTCATCCCACTGGAATCAGCCCAACTCTCCAGTCTGTCCAGGTCCCTTTGCAGAGCCCTCCTGCCTTCCAGCTGATCCACACTTACTCCCAGCTTAGTGTCGTCTGCATATTTGCTGATGATGGACTCAATCCCCTCGTCTAAGTCATCAATAAAGATATTAAACAGTGAAACAGTGAAGATATTAAACAGTGAAACTTTCCTAAAAACTGTACTGCTGGTTTTGAAGGAAGTTAAGAACTGTGGGGTTTGGGAAATTAAGCTCATGATGTAGTATTTTTGAGCCAGCTCTACTAAGAGATCATATTAGCTGGTCGATTCCTGGCCTGAATACAGAAATAGCTTGTTGAACAAATGGTGTAGAATAATATCTCTGCATAAGGGATTTGTAGCAGAATACAGTGACATGGCAGCCATAGTGTTGCTCCGTGTCTTTCATCACTCTCAGTGCTTTGGTTTGAGGCCTTTCTGCTGGAGAACATCTCCCCACAGTGTTGGTCTGGCCTAACTGCAATGGATCACAAGTCTCAGACAATTATCTCCTGGGCTGAGGTGGCCCCCAGACAGCTTACTGGCTGTCCTGAGGTGGATGGTATGAAATCTGAGAGACTTAGTGACCTTTACAGCAAAATAATTCACAATGACTTGCTTCGAGGATAGCAACAGCCTCCTTTTTTTCACCCATTTCTGAAAAAAAAAATTAGTTACTGCCATGGAAGGTCCTGTAGATATCCTTGTGGCAACTGAAACTCACATTTTTCAGTATGGAAGCCCCTGGGATTGACAAATAATTCCTTGATCACTGCCAAAATAGCTCATAGCCAAATGAACAAACCAACCAGTTTGAGGAAGAATTTAATGGAAAATCACATAACGAGGTATTTGATGCTTCTGTGTGTCCAGTTTGTCTGTTGATCTTCAAACTAGTTGTCCCTGTGGGATGGAAACACAAGTTCTAAATACTTTTGACTCAAAGTTTGGCCCTTTAAAGTGTTCAGTCCCACAGCAAAACGTTTGACATCTTCCAATCCCCCTCAGACAGTTTTATCCCACACTTCTGATCCTTCATCTACCATCCCACCTACCAAATTTGCATTTTTTTTTTTTTAATGATCAACTCATTCTTTAAAACACCTGAGTAAATATGGTGGAGGGAGGTAGCAGTCCTCAGCAACCCTGTGTCTGTAGGTTGTGTTCATACATTCTCATTTGGGCCAAAGTAAGAGAAGCAGGAGAGGTTTCCAAAATCCACATCTTTGTCCAGAGCTGTACATCATCCTTATCCTTGGCTGCTACACTGGATTGGGGTTTTTTTTTGTAGTTGTTTTTGTTCTGTTGTTTCGGGGTTTTTGTGTTTTGGGGTTTTTTTATTATTTTTTTGTTTTGTTTTGTTTTTATTGTATTGTCATTCCTTGAATATTACAATGATTTTCAATAGGAAATATATATTGAATATTTAAATATATTTTATATATTTATATATAAATATATTTTTATATAAATTGAAATATATTATATAATGAATATTTCACTGAGAATTTGTCTCTCAGCCAGCAAGAAGTAGAAGGTCTCTATCTCCACCCACGTTGACCCTCAGTGCCCACCAAGCAATATACCTGATAAATCAAACCCAGTGTAGACACATCCAGGCTGTCTGATCCTCAGGAGGGAAGAGTCCTCATCTCCTCACCAGTATCACAGGTGACTCAGCCCTTAGGATCCAGCAGAGAGCTGTTTAATCTTATTTCTGCTGTCTGTGCCAGGGAAACACAAACACAGAGGATGCCTGGCCAGCTGCCAGCCCACTTCAGATGACAGGACACATATGGAACTGAGGGTGACCATACTGAATGCCACAGCATAGCTGCTCTCCTTAATTGTACCATCTGTGCAAGTGATTTGCAAGCCTGATCTGAGCCCAGGGGTCAGGTTCTGAGCCTTACCTGGATAACTTCAGGAGCACTTCTGGTCCAGACACACCTGTAAGATTGCCAAGGCTGGAAGCACATGGCTTGGATGGGTCCACAGCCTGGGGTTAACAACCAGGGTCCAGAAGGCTTTGTAGATGAACTGGTTGCTCAATTTTTATCCCTTGTTTGTGGAGGAAGAGGTTGGGGATGTGATTTCAGGAACATAAATTCTGGTCCTGTCAATCCAGTGGGTAGAAATGTGAGGGTCAAGTGGTCTTGTTCAATCTGTTCTGTCTTGATGGTCTCCAAAGGCTTAATCTTCTTTGTGTATTTATTTGATTCAGGGAGTTTTCATTATCCCCTCTCAACCCTAGATATTAATTTCATAGAGAACAGCAAAAGATAACATCCAACCAGAGGCTTTTTCAAAGGAGAGAGACCCTTTCTACCAGAGTCTTGCTTCTACATCTTTCTCCTGAAAAAAATATTCAGGACAACATCCCTATAGCTTCTGCAGGCCTGGAGCTTCACAGACCTTCTGAGAATCCATGTCATCCTCTAAAGCCCTGAAACCTTACAAAGCTGACATCCTTTGTAAAAGGTTCTTCTGCCCTTAATCCTTACAGATGATGTAAGGAGACAGCATTTGACCCACTCAGTTAAATAAAGCAGCAGTAGCACATCCTGATGTAAATCCATCACTCATATTGGATTATGGTGATCAGCAATTTATTTTTCTTTAGACTCCTTTTTCTTTAGACTCCTTCTCCTCACACTGCAGAATACATTTCCCTGTCTCCTATGGCCTTGTATTAATTGTGAGAAGACAGAATAACTTCTTGTTTCAATGGAGGAATCTGGTTGGAGAAGAGATGCATGTTCACCATGCCATAATCAAAATGTTCTGGAACTACACATCACCTGTATCCAGACCTCAGAGTTCATGGGGTCAACAGTTATTCATACACACTAAAAAACCCTAAGGTAAGATAGTGCCTGAGGTGCTCTCAGAGTTGCTGTATATCTGGTTCTATTTCCGAAGGTCTGAGGTACACCTGGACTTAATCCATCTTTCAGACACGATTTTCAGTCCCCCATCCTGCTCTCCCCTGAAGTGTGGCACTCCACATGGTGCACGTTTGCAGGTTCATTTCTGACTGCACTTTTTGGCTTTAAATATGTGTCCTTCATCTCTTGTAAAGATGTCTTTGTGGTCTTCTTAAGTCCTTTGGATATCTCTTTTTCTTTCATCTCTTCACTACCAGGGACAGATTTCTCTTTTTTTTTTTTCTTCTACTGAACATTTTTCCCCAGTCTCTTATTCTCACCTCAAGCTCTTACTGACTTACATTTCCCATGGTTGCTTATGCTGGAAGTGAGAACCTTGTACCAATCTCCACAGGCACCTATATCTGCTTTGGTTATACCCTCTGGTATACAAATCCTTGTTTTCCTTCAATTCCCTGAAGACCTAAGAAATTGCAAGGCTTGCAGTTTCTCTCCGTCTTTACACTACAGACCTCAAAAATTACTTGTCTTGATAATAAACTCTTCTAATCACAGGGATTAGCACAGGATTATTGCTCACACACCATAGCTACACCAGGGAGTATTATAATATCTGCTGAATGCATGCAGAATGAATCAAAAAGCCTCTAGTACAAAAAAAACCTTTCAAACGAGGCCCATGACAGAAAAGATGACAGATGCTGGTAGATGGTGAGAGAGCAAAATAAAAAACCCAAGCATATTGATCAGCCATGAACCACTCTTCCAAGCATGAGCTGCTAGCACTACTGGCAAGTCCCCTTCCCCATGGGGAAGGATTCACTCTCCTCTTCCAATTTCCTGCCCTTGAAAGAACTCAAGCAGGGCCTGAATTTAGATGTATGACTCTCCTTGCTTCTAAGTCACCTTTTATTCAAGGTCCCCTCTAAGGCAAGTAATTTGGGGGGAGGGAAATATATTTTTAAAAATGCTTTAATAGCCTTCATTAGTAGGTTGCCTAAAACATGCTGTGAAGGGAGAAACTATAGTGCTCATTTTAAGATGCAAACTAGGGAATATTTTCTAGTTCTTCCAAGCTCTCAGTGCTAAGATGACACTTGTCAGTTTTGTTCCAACATGATACTCCTTGACTTGCTTTGGTTACACCTCTACGTCACAACTACTCCCTGAAAATGTCAGGTATTCTCCTTTGTGGAAGCTGTGTCAGTCCAAATGTGATTGAAGTGTTCATATTGTTCACACAGAGTGCTTTGCCAGATTTTTTTTCCTGTAAAGAAAGACTTCTGCTCATGGCAAATGATCAATGTGCTTTAGTAATGACCTAAATGAATCACCTTAAGATTTTTAGACATCTACATAGGAAAGCAGCTCCTAGCTAGTTTGTTCTGATTAAAAAAAAAAAATGGTTCATAAACACTTAGATGGAAGTTGGAAAGCTGATAGAACCTACTGTCCGTTTTGTAAGACAACTCATTTTGTTATACTCATCACTTAATCCTAATAGATTTTTGGTACAGTTCAGTGTAAATACCTTGAGAAACCCTAATGACTTGAATGGAGCTCAGAAGTAGAACAGATTACAGTCTGGGTCAGTCTGGAGAAGCATCAATCTATTCACTACTGAAGAGATACTCTTTAAAAAGCTCCACAAATAGTTGCTTTCCTGAAGAAGTTTGATTTTACAACAGAAAACCAGCATATACCTCAAAACCACAAATGTCTATAGCCATTGGGGGAGTATCCCACAGCATGAGAGATTTCCATTTTTTCTTTTCAATTAGAAAGTTGTTGTTTTTTTTTCTTACTGGGGTGATTCCATCAGTTTTACCTCAGGAAATCCTCCTTAATGGTGCTCACCCCCAGAATCACATGTTCCAAGGAGTTAGGAGGACCAGGGATGGAAAATCAGTTCCAAGGAGTTAGGAGGACCAGGGATGGAAAATCAGTTCCTACTTACCTGTGGACTTTCTCTCTGGAGGCCTGAAGTCTGTTCCTCACTTTCAGGTCAGAACAAGCAGGCTGTAGGGAGTCTACTCAGCTAAGCTTCTCTTCTTAGACTTTGTCCTCCCTATCCTGGAAAGGTAACCTCTGGAATCCATTTGGATTTAGGGGAAGGTGAAAAGGACTTAGAGGACCTCAAGTCAGTAGAAGCAAGGCTAAAAATGCTGAAAAAAATTAGTGTAAAGAGGAGAAAGTGAAGGTTTTCAAGTTATACTACTAGTCCACCTTTCTTGTTTCCAGTAGACAAAAAAAACCCCTTCAGTTTTTTAAATTTTTTTTTAGTTTTATAAGATTTTACTTCATTTAGCCACCCTTGGAATCTCTTCTTTTGTCTAGAGCTACCAGAATGATATAATCATGAACTGATTTGGGTTGGAAGGGATTATAAAGGTCACTTAACTCCAACCCCCTTTCATGGGTAGGGACACCTCCCACTTGACCAGGATGAAAAACCTTTGTAACTCCATATTCAAATCCTCCTTTGACCTACATGATTAATTTGGCCAAATGAACCAAAACTTTCACCCCTTCAAACCCAGACTGCCAATGCCTCCATCTCTCCATGAAATACAGCAGGTGGGGAAGTAGAGGAAAGAGGAATCTGCTTGCACATCAGTCACTGGAGGTTTGGAGGACAAGTGCAATCAGGCACTGTTAGGATCACAGTAGCCCAGACCTCAGCTTGCATTGACTCCCCAAAAGATCATTCTCATTTCAAAGCAGTTCAAGAACATTTGACCATCTCTCCCTTTCCCTAGCACCTCTCTCAGCGGTCCAGCCCAAGCACATCTCCTGTTTCTACCAAAGCACCTCAAGAGGCTTCTCCCTCCTCCTGTCTTCTCTTTCTCTGGTGTAGGAGATGGCAGTTCCATGGCTTCATTCTTTGCAAAAAGTCTTCTAAGCAAGATAACCACTAAATCAACAGGTTTTTAGTGCACCTGCAGATGGAACAGCAACAGCCATTGGCAGCTGCAATTATTTAATGAAGCAAGGAGTTTCTATCGATTTTGTGACTCCAGATGGGAATTAGAAAGCCTGTTATAATTAGCCCTAAAGTCTTCTATTTCTTTTTGAAAACAGCCATGCTGGTTAGAAACTTTGTAGTTGCAAATGATGGTGAGGCTCCTGCCTTCTGTTCGTAATTCAGATTAAATCTACATCATAGGGTGGGGTGGAGGGATCTTGGTTTTTTTCTCCTTTGTCACTGGTGCAAGTAGTGCTTCCAAGGGATCATAGCCATATCCTGACGGAGGATTTAAAAGATAACAAAAAAGTACAACAGCCCTTTCTATGGCCTCTGTTGGATGACCCACCCAGGAAGACTAAAATGCTAGGATGGATGCTAGAGAGTAGCCCCAACCTGCATCCCAAATAGCTTGTGGAAGCAACCTGACTACACAAGGAACCAGCTGTAAGATCCTTGTGACTTGTTTTCACAATGGTACCTCTGGCAGCAAAGGCAAAGATTGGTTTTGTGGGACTTTTCTCAGCGAAAGGGATTCACATGTTAAGCCTGGGTTCTGGAGAGAGATGTCTCGAAGGGGAAAAATAAATTCATAAACTCTAAGTTGGCTGTGTAGACTTTGTCATCAGTGGAGATGAAGATCACAGAATCATAGAATCATAGAATGTCAGGTTGGAAGGGACAACAAGGATCATCTGGTCCAATCCTTCTAATATTGTAGTTTATATGAGAAGTCTCAGCTGAGACTTCAGACCTTCCAAAGATGATCCTTCAGATGAATATAGAGGGAAACACCCTTCTAGGAAGCTCTGGATCAACCCTAGTTTTTTCTGTCTCTTGCCTTTGACTATGGGAGGCTCCCAAATCAGGACTCTGGAGATATGGAAGGGGAACACTCTACATCTCTTCACTATCCAGACAGGAGAGATTTCCCTCAGCCACTTTTAGACAGCATTGGTAAAAATTCCAGTGCAATAGTTGGGATGTAAATAGGAGCTGTCAGCCTGTAAGACAGGCCAAGATTTCTTTGTAGCTGAGGTCTGAGGCACAGTGAGCTGGACCTGAATCTTGATGGACAGGGACACAGAAGAAAAGATGGGAAAAGCCTAGAATGGGATTTGTGAGGTGATAAACTAGGACTTCAAGACACATGAAGGCTCTACCCTTACATTGAATTTCTAAGGATCTTCGCAGGATATTTAGAACTTCCCATCCCAAGTGTACCAGAAGTCTAGAAAACCCTCATCCAGCCTCTGAACCTGAAGCAGGGCTATTGCCAGTTGTAGATCAGGTCAGACATAGCTTTGTTTAGTCAGGTCTTTAAGGTCTCCAAGAAATGAGATTTCATAAGATCTCTGGGAAGCCTGGTGCACTGCTGCCTTTCCCTGCTAGGGAAATAATGTTCTCTTCCTAATATCCAGCTTGGATCTTTCTTAGTAACCTGCTCTAGTGGAAGGTGTCTCTGCCCATGCAGGGGGGTTGGAACTGGATGACCTTTAAGGTCCCTTCCAACCCGAACCATTCTATGATTTTGTAGAAATAGGGGTTCCTCGTGCTGCTTGGAGTGGGGGGGGTTGGCTGGTTTTAAACCAACTTTAGTTTGTATCTGATGCTCAGAGGAAGAACATTTGCAAAACTCTGAGTGCAGTTCACATTTCTCATGATATTGAGGTTAATTTTTATCAAACTGTTGGCAGAGAGCTGTCAGGGTAGAAGTCAATGAAGTAGAAAGAATGTGTAAATTAAATTATGTGCTAGAAATATTAATTAAAAAAAGAGGGAAAAGGGAAAAGAGCTCCTTCCCCACGTGTTAGTGTGTGATGTCCCTGTGTCCACCACATAGAAAGAAGGGTTAGGTGAACAGAAGAGTGAGGTGGGAGGGAGTCATTCCACCTTAACCTAAGAAGAATTTAGTGTCAGAATCATCTTTCATAAGGTGAAGATGCAGATCTAAGAAATCTTCAGGACATGCTTAGAGGTCATGTGGGATAATTTTCCAGTCTCAGGAAACAGCTGACATACAGGAGTTACCAAACAAAAAGGTGAATTGTTGAGAAAAAAAATCTTACTAAAGATACTTCACAACTTTAGTTTTATTAAAAGTTCCATTATTCCAGAATGGCTCAACTAAATCGTGTCCAAATTAAAAAACAAACAAACAAACAAAAAATCCCACAAAACTTACTTCGAGGTATGAGACTCCAGTACGCGTGGTACCCCTTGGTGAGGACAAAACCATCCACATGGCTCAATTAACATGTTTTTGGAATGTTCCCTGGGATGTGTGCTCCCACAGATCTCCCACATCAAGCAGCCAGAACCTATTGTAGCAAATGGTTAAATCTCTTTGGCAAACATGATGCTGATGGGAAAGGAAGCTCCTGGTCCAAGCATGCCACACAAGCTCCTATTTCTTGGAGTCATCACCTTATCTTGCCATCATGACATCTTCAAGCAACCTCAATTCATACCTTGCCAACCCAAAAGAAGTTGTTCTCGGGGGCCTGAGTTTGGCTGCATTTCATCCCATGCTATCCAGAGTTTCACCAGTGCTGTGACAAGAAAATTGGAAAATGTACAGTGCATCATTTAACCAGACAGAAGAGCAATTATGCAGATGCAATTTAAGACTGAACTCTATTTAATCACTTGGTTTTTTTGTGCATGCATAAATGCTGAAGGATTCTGACATGCTATGAGATTAGGACATGATTACTGTGGGGAAAAAAATACTTAGTCAAAAAGAGGAAAGTTGGAGCTTGTTCAGCCTAAAGAAGAGGAGGCTCCAAGGTGACTTTAGAGCAACCTTCCAATATCTGAAGGAGCTACAAGAAAGCTGGGGGAGGGCTTTGGACATGGGGGTGTAGGGAGAGGACAAGGGGAAATGGGTTAAAACTTGAAGAGGGGACATTTAGGTTGGACATTAGGGAAAAAAAAACTTTAAATTTGAGGGTGGTGAGACACTGGAACAGGTTGACCAGAAAAGTTGTGGCTGTGCCCTCTCTGGAAATGTCAAAAGCCAAGTTGGATGGGCCTTGGGCAACCGGGGAGGTTTTCCCTGCCCATGCAGGGGGGTTGGAACTCAGTGATCTTTAAGGTCCCTTCTAACCCAAACCATTCTATAATTAATTTTATGAAATTGCTGTGATTTACACATCTGACTGAGAGATTTCTCAGGGAGCTGAATTGTGGCACTTTTCTGGACACCACTGGGACCATCTCAGATACTTGGGTGGTGAGTCAGGTGGGACAATAACAGGGTTATCCATCAGGTCATCAAGAAAGAACAGTATAAACATGGAAAAAAGCTGGAAAATGGGAAAAAATATCCTCAATCAAAGAGAATATTTTGCAGCTCCACTCATTCCTCAGTACATTGTGCTTTGGCATTTTTACTCTAGGTCAAAAATTGTCATTAGTTAGCACAGTTCTACCTTCCTGCTTCTCCCTTGTCTTCACAAAAGATGTGTGATTTTTTTTCCTGCTTTAAAAAAAAAAAAAAAATAAAAAATCAGGATATCTTGTGGCAATAGAAAACATGGCCAGAGAAAATATACATATAGATTTTTTTTTTTTCTTTAAAAGTGTAACAAAAATAGTGAAACTTTTGGCAGTATCTGTTGGGATATGGTGGGAAATTGATCTGAAGCTGAAAGAGAAGCTCTTTACTGACAGACAATCAGGAGCACAATTTCTTTAGTAAAATAAAATGGAGCTTAGCAGATGACTAGATTACAGGTCCTAATTTCTTATCAGACACTTGCTCATGAGTCAAGGAAAAAAAAAAAAAAAGGGCGTAACAAGTTCCAGTGGCTGGGAATTTAAGTCAGCAAAATTAGAACTCAATTCAAAGTGTACATCTTTAATCATCAAGCTAAATCAACCTTCAGAGCAGACAACCAGTGAACATGATAAATTTACCCATTATTTAGCCTCTTTAGGAGAAGATTATCCATTCTTTCTAAAAAAAAAAAAAAAAAAAAAAAATAAAAAGGAAAGAAATTTCTATGTAGTTTAAGCAGAAATAATTGGGCTAGCTTCTGGATATTACTGAGGCAAAATTTCATACTCTGAAACCTGTAGGTTAGACAAGCTTCTCAGAGGCCCTTTTGGGTTTTTTTTTTAGGTTCAAAGCCAAATCTGGCTTGGTTTGCTGTCTCTCACCATGTGATTGAAAGGAAATTCCTATTTACCAGCATTCAACCTTCAGTAGTAGTCCTTAATTTGTTTACAAAGGGAGAAAGCAAGTGTTTAAGTGTTGAAGATGATAAGGGATGGATGAAGTAGCTGCCCTCTAAACCCCTCTGGCATCTTAGACCCCCCTAAGGCCTCACAACTTTATTACATGGAGTTTGGATGAATTCTTTAACCAATTCTAATGGTCTTCAACTAGCAGCATTCAGTGGGTAGAACCACAGAATCATAGAATAAGCCACTGTGGATAGAACCAGTGACAGAATCAGTGGATAAGCCACCAAGTTACAGATTTGCACCAAGGAGTTTGTATTGTAGAACCAAATCAGGGGGTTTTCCATCTCCATATCTAGTGCAAAGGAGGACTGAAAGAGAAATGTTCTGCCAACCACCAGACCCCAGAGCAAGGATGAGGGATGTGCTCCATGGATGAATTTCACCTGGAGCACAGTTACAGAAGGGTTTCCTCAAGGTTTAACCTTCTAGAACTCATTGGGAGCCCTCCAGTCTCCAAAAGATAATTCATTCTGGATGGTTTTGCAGAGAAGTCAAGGTGAAATCAACTTGGCAGCCTCCAAGAGCTGACAACACTTGCTCCAAGAACAACACTATGCAAGAAATATATGAACATTTTATTCCCTGGTGTTCGTATTTCACTGATATTAGTAGATGTTAGAAGAGAGCTAGAAATTCCTATGCTGTAGCCAGAGCAGTAGGGATGCTCTACAAATTAATAGTTCAAATCTGAAATGGTGAGCAAAAAAGAAGCAGTGGAAATGATCTGCAGAGGGGCCTACATCCACCTGAAGTCCATGTTGCTGGTTTTTGAAAGAAGCAATAGCTGGGCTGCTGCCAAGATCTTAAAAACAAAACTAGGAAAAGGAAGATCAGGGCAAGAGGAGAAATGAATAGATGTGGATGAATGTCTGCTAAAGAGTTACACACAAAGAAGCAAAAGACCATCTGTCTTATCAATTAACTCTCCTCTGTTCTCTTCATAAATCACTTTGTCCTGTGGTATATTAGTCTCGGAAATCCAGAAAAGTGTTTGCACACCTAATTCCTACTTAAGGAACTAAATCCCCTTTGAAATCCTTTGTCTAGTAAATACATCTGTGGATCTGTGCTGTCTGGCTCTCATCTAAGAGAGGAAAACCCAAGCATCACACGTGTTTACTGCCACTTTGTAAGAGGATATGATGAAAGGTGAGCTGGGAGTGAAATACTGAACCAGCCCAGTGGTTTTGTAGTCGATTTTGGATCCAAGTCCCCATGGGGCTACACTGCACCTAAGTGAAGGAAGACTCTCTTAAAATCAGGAACCCACAAGGTCCTGAATGTTGTCACATAGCCTCCCCCCCTCTGGATTCATTAGGCAGAGAATGACAGGACTACCCACTGTGACAGAGGCAGAAGCACCTATGAAAGGGGAATTATTAGTCCAAAGTCTTTTTTTTTTTTTTTTTTCTCTCCCTGATGCAGAAGAGGCTTTAAGCCACTTACCTCCCATACAACCATCTCATTTCTTCACTGGTGTCTGTGCTGTGGACAGAAATGGGCACTGCCCAAAGCCACCCTAACTTCAAAGGATGTCTTTTCCTGCCTGCAACTCATGGGATTATGCTCAGTGCTGTTTTCCCAACCCCTCTCTCTCTCAGCTCATGCCTGTGTGGTATGGTTGGACCTCACTTCGGGTCCCACGTTGGTAGAGGACTTTGCCCAACAGGAATGGCCCTGAGGCCACCTAGTAAGGAATAATTGCTACAACTTTGTCTCCTTGTCATATTAATCATTTCTGTACTCACCACATCTCTCTTAGTCCAGCTCAGCTCATTATATGTAGTCAAATGCTAATAGCTTTCTAGCAGAAAATGAGTTACATTTATGATGAGTGTCAGACCAGAAGAAATGTGAGTTTCTGGCATGAGGAGGAATGTCTGTGATTTACAACCTTGATCTGATCTCAGAAAGTGGGTGAGTCTCCATCAGCAGAGAACATTTCCCCCCTCTTTAACATGCAGATAGTACCCAGCTAAAAGATTTAATGGAGACCTTCAAGACCATGTTAATTTGTCCAATTCAGTTGGAGGGAATCTGAGTCTATCTAATTGTCATTAATGTTTTGATACTCTCCGTGAATAATACTCTTCCTAACACGTGACAATCTAATTAAACCAGCACATTTTAGCCTTATTTCATTTTGGATGGCATAATGCTGAGCTCACTAATTTGCAAAGCTAATGAGAACAGTCTGATCCAGAGCTGGTTTTTTTTCACAGTGTCTATTTACCCAGTAACTATAGGAAGCAGGACTCTTTTTGGTTTGTTTTTTTGTTTGTTTGTTTTTTTTGTTTTTTCAGTATTTGATTTGGATGTGGTGAGATCAAACACCAATTAAAAAAGTGCAGAGAAAAAGGGTTACAAAAATTCTGCAGAAGTCTAACTAAGCTTTCAAAATTTTTGTGCAAAAGTTTTCAGGAAATCCTTTTATGATCTCATCCCTCCTGTTTCTGAAAAACACACAACAGAGTTTAATCCAAGTCCTAAGATTTCATTCAAGAATAGGAAGAAAATGAAAGAAAGTAAAGAAATAATGCATATCTCTTCACAATGGAAGTAAAACTAAAAGAAACAAACAACCCATAGGCATAATTTGCCGTTTTTCTTCCCATCTGAATCACAATTCTGTGATCACAAACACATTTCCTAATTTATTTTTTTTTTCCTGAAACTATCTACTCCAAAATTTCTCCCTTTTTATCTGTCAGGAGTTTGCATCTGTCTCAGAGAGAATGGTGGCTGCCCCATTGATGATGGGAGAGTCAGGATGGTTTTCCCCTTGCAGAGTCTTTTCTCATGACCACTCAAACCCCTTCTTATCACAATAGCTTGGTTCTTGCAGGAATATTTCCTATGGGTCATCATTTTCTTGCCTGACATCATTGCCCGTGCAGTGCCAAGGAAAAGGCTCCAAGGAAATGGTGCTGACTTTCAAGAAACATCAGTCCTTGCAATTCTTCTTTGCATTTTGTGGGCAAGGTTGGGAAATTCACAGCACAGAGCAGCTGCCTTTCAGCACCCTTTTTCCTTCCTATGATTCCACACAGGTAAATCATCTCTTGAGCTAGAGGGAAGGTTTTAAACGAACTTGTAGGAATCACAGAGACCAGAGAGAAGGGGAACACATCAGTTCCACTCCGAATTGCCTGATGTATTTTGCTCCTTTTTTGTTTTGTTTTTTTTAATTCAATCTGAGCCTGAAACAATCTATGTCAAGCAGCATGAGTTTCTCTGCTTTCTGACTCTTTTGAAGTCTGGAAAACTGAGAAGTCATTTGTATAGTGTTATCAGCACTTACTTGATTTCTTTCTCCCCCATTGATATAAAATGAGGCAGATTTTTTTACTAATAGTGCAGTCTTTCTTACATTGCTCTGAAAGGATGTATTTTGTGTTGTTGCTCCACCAGAGCACTGTAAGTGGAGATACTTGAACAAAATTTGATTTGAGCAATTTCCACCTGAAAGTGCGGCTTCATCAATATTGAAGTGTTTTGCAGGAACCACTTTATTTTCAGTGTTTTTTAGCAATTTTTTTAAAGAAACAATTTCATATGGAATTATTTTCCTTTGATGTTCCCCTTTTGTTTTAGCTGCACGTTACGTTCTATTAATCATATCAGAATACACACGTTTATAGAACTGTAATGTTTCTTTCAGGCTATTATTGTGTTTCTGAATTAAGCTTTGAAAATCTGGTCCAGTTAGAGAAGAAAATAATATGTATGGAAAAAAAAAATTTGGAGAGTGTAGAAACTTCACCTTTCAGCCAAGAGTAAATGGGAGCACAAAGAAAAATAAGCATCCAGAATGCAATTCATTTTCTGCGACTTGAACATCTCAACTAGTCCTCTGAATCAGTGGAGAGAAATAAGCTTTCCTAGACAGCTGACACTGGGTTATTTTCTGTATATGATTTAAAATAAGACAAATCATTCAGAAGGAAACCTCTATGCAAGTCAAATGAGATGAGTCCCTTTTCTAAACCTGCTGACAGACAAGACTCCAGACCAATATCTCCCGAGCTGCACCAGCTGGGTGCAAGTACACATCAAATCTGTTTTTTCCCTAGCAAGCAGGGGCACGAGCATTGCTTTCTCTGAATGAATCCACGTAATTCACATGCACAAGTAGCAGGAAAGACATTTCTCTGTGTTAGAGGTGATCAAACTGAAAATCTCAGAGGAAGGATGCTCTCACCGACAGGGGACTACTTTCAACCCAGCTTCATTCTCAAAATGCTCAGAGAGATTTTCTTTTCTCCTCAACTCTGTTCTTCAAGAGGTGGAAAGAACACAGCTCTGATAATGTGGCCACCCAAGAGCATCAAGAAGTTCTTGATGGATCTGAGAATTCAGGTTGGGTTTGGCAAACTGAATCCAGCTGGATGCGATTTCATCCCCCACTTGTTCCTAGCAGTTCAGGAAAAGAATTTCAGGCAACAGGGTCTCAAGACAGAAAGAATCCTAAAACATAAGAAAGGGGGGGTGAAAGGAAGCTCATAGGTCAACATCTGTAAAATGACACTTCCAACAGCATTATGTGGGAAAAAACCACGATGCATGAGTGGCAGCATCACAGAAAAGCACATTGAGGGATAGAATTATGTCCCAGACATGAATACACTAAAAAAAAAAAAAAAAACAACCACACAACAAAAAAAAAACTGAATCAAATCTCTCACACTAATTAAACTTTGACCTGATTTTCAGGGATGAATTTCCATTGCAATACTCTGCATAGAAGTGATTTAATTTCCTTCTGTTGAACGGAATTGCACTGAACACAATCACATTGTATTGATTCTTGTTTTGGTTTGAAAGTTATTTATTTCCTCTGAGGCAAATGATTTTTAATGAAATTCCTAAAATTGCATTTAGATGCATAACACTTAGTAGAAATAGATTGAATTAGGGCAAGCTGAATTAAAAAAAACCAAAACAAAACAAAAACAAAACAACACTGAAATCAGACCTGAATTAAGTTGCGTTGAATTTTGTTATATTGAATGGGACAGTGAATTGCATTTCCAGTGAAGCAAGGACAAGGAGGAAAGGAGAGGAGAATGAAGTCTGAAGTGAAGTCACTGGAGAAGGCCCAAGCTAGAAACAACTGGGCAACTAGGAATGAGGAGCTGAAGGCAATAGCACTATAGAAATGCTGGAATTTATTAGAGATATATCATAGAATCATCGAATGGATAGGATTAGAAGGGGACAATAAGATCACCTGGTTCCAACACCCCTGTATGGGCAGGGGCATCTTCCATTAGCCCAGATTGCTCAAGGCCCCATCCAACCTGGACTTGAACAGTTCCAGGGATGGGGCAAACACAACTTCCTTGGGCAACCTGTTCCAGTGTCTCAACACCCTCAAATTAAAGAATTTCTTCCTAATGTCCAACCTCAAACTCCCCTCTTGAAGTTTGAAACCATTTCCCCTTGTCCTCTCCCTACACCCCCATCTCCAAAGCCCTCCCCCAGCTTTCTTGTAGCCCCTTCAGATATTGGAAGGTTGCTCTAAGGCCACCTTGGAGCCTCCTCTTCTCCAGGCTGAACAACCCCAATCCCTCAGCCTGGCTTCCCAGGGAGGTGCTCAGCCCTCTGAGCATTTGAGTGGCTCCTCTGGACATGTCCCAGGAGCTCTGTGTCCTTCTGATGTTGGGGACTCCAGAACTGGACCCAGTACTCCAGTATTCCTGGTTGGAACCAGGTAGTTTTTAAGGTCCCTCCCAACCTAAAGCATTCTATGAAATTCTGTGATTCTATGATTCTATGAATGTTGGCTTCCAGGAAAACACTATCATTAGGAGGGGATACATCCTAATGGTTCTTAAACTATTATTTATTATTTAAAAACCATTTCCAGTTCAGTCCTTTTACCTTTAGGTCAGAAATCTTTTGACATGGGCATGTGGTGAGACAACAAGGGGCAATGGTTTAAACCTTGAAGAGGGGAGATTTAAGTTAGATATTAGGAAGACATTTTTTCCTGTGAGGGTGGTGAGACCCTTGCCCAAGGAAGTTGTGGATGTCCCATTCCTGGAAGTGTTCAAGGTCAGGTTGGATGGGGTTTGGAGCAACCTGAGCTGGTGGAAGGTGTCCATGGCAGGGTTGTTGGAACTAGTGGATTTTTACAGTCCCTTCTAACCCCAACCACTCTGTGATTCCATGAAATGGAGGAAAATTTCAGCCAGTTTCTTTTGTCAGCAAAGGGTGCTGCCCAATCCTTGCCCAAACCTCACTCATTAACTTCTCTGTCTTTAATACTCCCATTGTGCTCATTGTGCCAATTTTGGAGTGCTCTAAATGTCAGTATAATGTAACAGTAACAGTTAATATCATAATTAACTGCAAGGCTGAAGGGAATAGGAATCGTAGAGCAGCACTTCATTAGCAACACTTCTTTATTTCTTGCTGGTAAACAAGGTTTCTCTCTGTACAGCTCAGTTTAAGAGTGAAGAGGGTGGCCCTTAAAAAGACACTCTTTGAAAGCCTGAAAATAAGGAGGCAGCCCTGGAAGTAAAGAAACACAGCACGAGGGCTCTCATTGCTCTTGCTTTCCTTTGGCCTCAGAAAAGCCTCTGCAGAAGGATCTAGACAGGTTTGGTTGATGGGCTGAGGCCAAACGTCAGGTCCTGTCAGGTCCACCCCCCCCATCAGTACTATGGGTTTGGGGAGCTGAGGGACCTGGGGACATTAGTTGGGAGCCAGCACGGTGTCCAGGTGGCCAAGAAGGCCAAAACCACCCTGGCCTGCATCAGGAATTGTGTGACCAGCAGGACCAAGGAGGTAACCCTGGTACTCAGCCTTAGTAAGGCCACACCATCGGTACTGAGTGAAGTTTTGGGCACTGCAGTATGAGGAGGACATTGAAGTGATGGAGAGGGTGCAGAGAAGGACAACCAAGCTTTTTAGGGGTCTGTTAAGAAGACATGATGAGGGACCTGGGGCTGTTTAGCTTGGAGAAGAGGAGGCTAAGGGGAGACCTCATTGCTCTCTACAACTCCCTGAAAGGAGGTGGTTGTGGAACAGCTGGTGGCTTCTTCTTCCTGCTAAGCAGTGATACGACAGGAGGAAAGAGGGTCAAACTCCTCCAGGAGAGGTTCAGGTTGGATATTAGAAAAGATTTCTTCACAGTAAAAGTGGATAAACATTGGAACAAGGCTGCCCAGGGAGGCAGTGGAGGCACCATCCCTGGAGGGGTTCAAAATACAGGTGGGTGAGGTGCTACAGGGGATGGTTTAGTGCTTAGGGGCTTGTCCTGGTTTGGGCCAGGATAAAGGTGATTTTCTGTCTTGTACTTTTGCTTTCAGCTGAGTCTCCTGTAGGGAGTTGCACTTGCTGAAATGAACAGCAAGTTTCTCAGTCAGTGTCTGCTTCTGGGACTGAGAACACTCCATGGTTATAGTTACAGCTGGAGAATGGGGTGCAGAACCAAGGATACTGCTCAGCTCTGAGGAACATTTTGCCCTCTGGAAGGAGAAAAGGAGTAAAGAGGTCACACCTGCAGCCCTCCTTTGGGGAGGAACAGACAAGATAGAGGCCAGAATTGACCAGAGTATTCCATCCCATACACCTCATACTCAGTATAAATTGGAGGAATCACAAGGGTCAAAGCCCTTCCTGCTTCCCCTGCTTCCCCTCTCCCTCTTTGCTTCAGCATCCTGGGAGGATTCCATCCATTCCTCTGCCTGTGCTCCTGATCCATGCCAGCCTGAATCTGTGTGTTCCTGCCTCCAGCTCCCCACTGCTGCTGACCCCAGGAGTCCAGCCTGGACTTTCCCAGGGCTGCCCTGCAGCCTCGGTGGTGATGGGAGAGTTATTGGGGGAAGGGGGGAGGAACGTGGCACCAATTTTCCTGGATATTTGTATATAATTAGTCATTTTTTTCCTATTTATCATTACTGTTTCATTGAAGCTGTGTAGTTTAGTTTCCAACCCATCAGTCTCTCTCCCTTCTCTCTCCTTTCTTTATCAGGGAGGGGAAGGGGATTAACAGAGAGCATCTGCCATTCAGTTAATTGCCAGGCCAGCATTAAAGCATCACAGGGATGTAGGGTGGGTGATTGGACTTGGTGATCTTAGAGGTCTTCTTTAAGCTTGATGATTTTATGATTAAATACAGTCTCCCAGTGATATCTTCTCCAGTCTCTAGGAGTTAAACAAATTTCACATCAGGCACAGCACTGATGAAGTCAAACATCACTTCAAATCCATTTACATTCCAAGAGGTGGTCAGGGCTATTGAGAAAGGACTTGTTTATTTGCAACATTTCTTCAGATGTTCCCCAAAGCTGTTCTTTATGCAGAAAGCTCGGTAGGAGAACAACAGCAACACCAGCTTTGGAGTCAAATCCCAGTGGAATGAGCAGGCAGGCTAACAGATGGTAGGAACTCATTTTGTTTAAATAATCAGGAATATTAAAAGGTAAGGTGATGTAAGAAGAGCATCAGAGAACATGGACAGATGCATGGATGGGCAGAAATGAGAAATGTGTCAAAAGTAAGAGAGATGTAACCTTGTTTTTGGCCCATGAGACACTACCTCACACAAATGTTGTGGGGTTTTTTTTTCCAATATACCAGATTCTCTGCTTTATGTCTTATAAACTCTGCCTGCAATGCGATCTTGGACACATATAGGAAAGGTTTCTGGCTGACATTTTAAGAAATGAAGTCAGGAAATATTTAAAATAGTCTCTCTTAATAAAAAATAAATTGTCTGCATAACAGAGGAAGCACAAGGAATAAATGAGATTTCTTTGCATAGGAAAGCTTTGCTTTTCCAGCCCTCTAGTGGAAATGCAGCTTGTTGGAGAAAAGATTTCTCAGACTGGTACAAACAGTACCTGATAGCATCAGCCTCAATATCCTTTTCAAAGCCACACTTCACCTCCTTCCCAATTCCCTCCTCCAAAGCTACACCAGAAAACTTCACAAAGAGGTTTTTGGCTTTTTGTGCTGACGTGTGGCACACTTAACATTCCCTTCTGCATGGGTGCATCACCCAGATTGCACTTTTTTTTTTTTTTTTTTTTTTTTTGTGAATCCACGTGTGTGACAAGATATATTCACAGAATCATGGAATGGTTTGGGTTAGGAAGGATCTTAAAAAACATCCCCAGGGACACCTCCCACCAGCCCAGCTTGCTCCAAACCCTATCCAACTTGCCCTTGAGTACTTCCAGGGAGTGGCATCCACAGTTTTTCTGCACAGCCTCATCCAGTGTCTCCCCACCTTTCCAGGCAAGAATTTCTTCTTAATATCACAGCTTAATCTCCCCTCTTTTAGTTGAAAACCATTCCCTCTGAGCCTTTCACTCCATGCTCTTGTCAAAAGTCCCTCCCCAGCTGTTTTCTAGCTCCTTCTAGAGGAGTAGAGTACCCAGGTACTAGAAGATGCTTTAAGGTTTTCCCAGAGCCTTCTCTTCTCCAGGCTGAACAGCCACATGTGGATGTATTTGGCAAATGTGTCCATGAATCTGAGCCCATGTGAAAAGCTGCATGATTTGGGATTAAGGAAAGCTTCTAGTGAAGTTTCTTCTAAACCTTTGCTAGCAGCTGCTCACGGGAGCAGCACTTGGTGGAATAGATTTGGTGTTTAATCTCCTTAGAAGTTACACTAGAGTCCCAGGAATAATTAGAATATAAATATCTTTGATGGAGGCTGCAAAATGTTGATGGCAGGGGTGGGCAACAGGTAAAAATCGAGATAGTGATGGAAGGAAAATCAAATCATCAGATCAAATCATGGTTCTACGGTGAGTTGGGAACAGGGAAAGAATAAAAATCAAAAGACTTTGCTCTGAGGTTGATAGTCCTGAGGAGTGAAATACCACTGACCTTACATAGCCCACCTTGTTGTGGCTTTGCTGTAAGGCAAAAGGAGCTTGAATGGTCTCCCTCCCTCAGAGAGCAAATAAAAGAGATTTAATTCAAATAAAAACTGCTTAGAACAAACAAGGAGGAGAGATACAATGGAAAACAAGGAAGGAAAACTGAAAGGAGATAGGCAGGCAGTGGAAAATGAAAAAAGAAGAGCATAATGGCACTGGGACACTTGTGCTAGGGGTCATAGGAGAATGGGGTAGGAGGAATCCCTGAATGGGAATGGCAGACAGGAATCCAAGTGGCTGAAGTCACTTGGAATGTTCAGCTTGGAGAAAAGGAGGCTGAGGGGTGACCTCATTGCAGGCTCCAGCTTCCTCACCAGGGGAAGAGATGGGGCAGGTTCGGATTTCTTCACTCCTCTGACCCAAGACAGGACTTGGGGAAATGGTAAAAAGCTGAATCAGGGGAGGTTTAGGTTAGATGTCAGGAAAAGGTGTCAGGAAAAGGTTTTTCACCCAGAGAGCAGTTGACTAAGGGAACAAATTCCCCAGGGAAGTGTTCACAGCACCAACCCTGCCTGAGTTCACGGATTATTTGGATGATGCTCTCAGGCACATGGGGTGGTCCTGGGGGTTCCCTACACAGGAACAGGAGTTGGACTTGATGATCCTGATGGGTCCCTTCCAACTCAGCATGTTTTATGATTCTAAGAATTGACTTGGCTGGCATATGGAATTGTCCCCAGGCCATCTTGCTTTTATTTCACCCTTGTGAGAAAATTAGAAGCATCACCTGAACCTCCCAGAACCTCCCTCCTTCAACCTTACTCTCTGGCCACCTTTTATTTCAACTATAGCTAACTACATAAGAGCAGAAGTTATGGGATGTTTGGTTGCATTCCTGGCAGGACCCTTTTCTGGTTTCAAACAGTGCCCTGAGGCTTATGGAAAATTATTGTGTTTAGGTCCAATCCACCTCACTGTGCTTCTTTTTTTTTTTTTTTTTTTTTTTTTTTTTTTTTTTTTTTTTTTTTTTTTTTTTTTTTTGTGGAATAATCCAAGGCACAGCCTGTGCATCAGAAAATTTTCTGCAGGTCTGTTTTTTTGTTTTTTGGTTTGTTTTTTTCTGTTATAAACCACAAAACCCCCCAATTGTTATGAATTTGCTTTTCTCTGCTTCCACCTTATCACTGCATTTCTTCAAGAGGCACAATTCACTTTGCATGCAGCCTCGAGATTTTTGTCTTTGAGCAGTTCCACAAAACAGCTTTTCAGATAAGCAAGCAGAAGCTAGAGAGAAAAACAAATCAGTCACAACTTAGTCAAGCCTGAGAGAGAGAAATTAAAAAAAAAAAAAAAAAGCAGAGGAATAATAAAAGTTCAGCTGGAATCCACAGCCCCACAGCTCTGTGGGTGCTGGTTGTCTATGCACGACTGAGGTGGCAGAATAATTTTCCACAGCAGCCAGAAAATGGTCCAGGTGATGCTGGCAGTTTCCCCTCCTTCTAGGAGATGAAAATTTTTTCCAGGTTTTGGCTGTGTGGTCAGGAGTGCAACCAGGCATTCAGCCAATACATTGGAAAGCTGAGGGGACAGCAGTGCCTCTCCACAAACCATGGGAAAATGACAGAAGCAGAGGAGTTCCTCATGGAGAAACTGCTAGAAAATTAATTTGGAGGGCAGGATGAGGTCTCTGCTCTCACTCTTTGTGGAAAAGGGGGATAAATCTACTAAAAAAATCAAGAATTTAGTTATAATGCTCATAAAGCTCATTCCTCCCAGACTATTTCTTTGCCTCCTTTGTAGCTGGTGAAAAAAAAGTCCCTTCAGGACCTCCACAGGTTTCTGGGACCAAAAAGACTCATACCAGACACCTATAACCCATTGAGCCAGGTGTCCCTTTTCTTTTCAGGCCTTAGGTTGAACTCCAGACCTTAGGGAAAATTCAGTGGAAGTCCTCAGAAGCTTTGTCAAGTCAAACACAAGACCTTATTGCTTTCAACCTGAAAGGAGGTTGTAGGAAGGTGGGTGCTGACCTCTCCTCTCAATTAAATAATGACAGGAGCAGAGGAAATGGACTGAAGTTGCACCAGGGGGGGTTTAGATCAGATCTCAGGAAGAATTTCTTTACTGAGAGGGGAGTCAGGAGCTGGAACAGGATGCCCAAGGAGGTGGTGGAGTCACCATCCCTGGAGGTGTTTAAAAACTGTTTAGATGAGTCTCCTGGTTTGGGCCAGGATAAAAGTGATTTTCTGTCTTGTACTTTTGCTTTCAGCTGAGTCTCTTGTCAGGAGCTGCACTTGCTGAAATGAACAGCAAGTTTCTCAGTCAGTGTCTGCTTCTGGGACTGATAACACTCCATGGTTATAGTTACAACTGGAGAATGGGGTGCAGAACCAAGGACACTGCTCAGCTCTGAGGAACATTTTGCCCTCTGGAAGGAGAAAAGGAGTAAAGAGGTCACACCTGCAGCCCTTCTTTGGGGAGGAACAGACAAGATAGATGCCAGAATTGACCAAACAGAGTATTCCATCCCATACACCTCATACTCAGTATAAACTGGAGGCATCATGAGGGTCAAACCCCTTCCTGCTTCCCCTTCTTCCCCTCTCCCTGTTTGCTTCAGCATCCTGGGAGGATTCCATCCATTCCTCTGCCTGTGCTCCTGATCCATGCCAGCCTGAATCTGTGTGTTCCTGCCCAAACCAGGACAAACATCAAGTGTGGAGGAAGCAGAAGGACCAAAGGCAGGAGAATAACAAGCATTGCTGACACCTGGAACCCCAGGTCATGTAGATCCTAGTCAGATCCATGCAGCTTCTTTGGAAACCCACATGTACAGATAAAGGAGTGAGTAAATCCCACTGATGTGGATCTTGATACAGCTCACCTCCTGCAGAGGAGATAAAGGCAGATCTAAATCCAGCATGTGGTCATCTTTCTAAGAAGGACTCAGGAGGTGAAAGTTGTCTGCTAAGTTGATGTCCCTTGTCATCTGTGTTGCCATAGGCAGAGCAGTTGGATGCAAACATCATCCACGTGCACAAGAAAGCTGGGATAGGGATTTTTACACAGGGGTGTAGTGAGAAGACAAGGAGAAATGGTTTCAAACTTAAAGAGGGGGGATTTAGGTTGGACATTAGGAAGAAATTCTTTAATTTGAGGGTGGTGAGACACTGGCACAAGTTGCCCAAGGAAGTTGTGGATGCCTCATCCCTGGAAATGTCCAATGCCAGGCTGGATGGAGCCTTGAACAACCTAATCTAGTGGGAGGTGTTCCCTGCCCATGCAGGGGGGGTCGGAACAAGATGATCTTGAAGGTCCCTCCCAACCCAACCCATTGGATGATTTGATGATTCTATGATCTTTGTATTTTGCATGCTGGACAGCTTATAGGGACAAGATACTTGTGTGTGTGTAAGAGTGTAAATGAGTGAAATGGCTTTTTGTTGTTTTTTTTTTTCCTCACCTCTCTTCTCCCATGAAATCTCCATTAAATCTTCAATTCCCCGGACTTGGGAGCAGCATTCCTGACCTCTGGAGATGAGTACTGCAGTGTGTCAGTACCTTCAGAGTCCACACAGATTTCCAAAACTTTTAAAACATTGTTGAAAGCTTAAGAAAAATCATAAGAACATGAAGTAAATATCCATTTTCTGAACTGGCCACCAACTCTAAGCGTTTCTCCACCAGTTCTCCAGCATTGCTTGGCTGATCTGTGTCTGATTCAGTTATTAAACCAGTCAGTTTTCTTCCTATCTTGGGACATTATCTGCTCTTTAGTGAGCACTCAAGCAAGCTGCAGATGCACAGCTAATTCTCATGGTGCTGTGCTGAAAAATGTGCTAGAACATCCATTCACAAAGTGGAACCACAGAGAGGTGCCTGGGTTACACAGGGTGTCTTTCCAGAAAGCTAAAAAGCAGAACCAGGTCCACAGAATCCCAGAGCATTCGAGATGTATTCAAGTTTATTTTCAATTCAGTAACTCAGGTACCAGAGTCTGAACTCAGCCAGGGTGGAATGAAGCATGAGTTGATTTATCCTTCATGTGGGATTTTGCAGAGATTGGTGCTGCGTGGCTGCTTTGAGCTCTCTCTGATATCTTTGTGCACCCTGACAGTGATGCTGCAGCTTTTATCTCTTGCTCCATCCAGTGCTCATTTGTCTCTTCGAGGTAGGGCTGTGACCTTGGAGACCTAGACAGAGAGAAATTCATGCTGTTTGGGACCTTTCCTGCCATTTCCTAGGAGCAGCTGTCCCCGTTTCACCTGAATATCCCTCGTGACTTTGGAGAATTGGAATTTTATTCAAAACAAACAAACAAACAACAAGAAAACAACCAAACAAACAAATAAAAACAAACAAACAACCAAAAAAAAAACCACTAAAAGGGCAGAATAATAGTAAAACACAGGCAGGGTAAGAATAATATCCATGTACAGAGGGAATTTGGTATGTAAGTGGCTGTTTAACCAGCTGGTAATTCTGACAGTGAAAGTTCCCTTAAAAATAATGAAAAATAAAAGAATTTAAATTTAAAAAATAAAGTGAGAAGTTTTAAATTTGGCAAGGATGATGAAATGATGTTGCCATTCCACTCCCCAATGAGGAAAAAGCCAAGGAACCTTGAAACTTAAAATGTCTGTTTTAGAAGTTAATCATCACATTTTCTCAGTGATCTCAAGAAATGACTTCTTCTTAGCCAATTATGAAATGAAACCATAAAAAAAGGAAAAAAAAAAAAAAAAAAAAAAAAAAAAAAAAAAAAAAAAAAAAAAAAAAAAAATTTAAAATCATTCTTCTAGAGAGGGGGAGTACACTCAGGCTGTAACTTGAAATATGCATTCTCCAAAACCCTAAAATACCTAGCATTCAGCTTTTCTGCTTGAGTGTACAGGAGGCTGATGGTCTCATTGGAGTAGCTGCAGTTCTTATCATTTTGTCTTCAGATCCAGATCTCTCTTCCCCTTGAGGTCTCTCAATAGTTTAGAAGAGGACCTGGTAAGCAGCACATCCAGCACACTGCAGAGATTTGTGTCTCTCTGGAGCTGTCAAGGTGATAGCAAATTTTTCCAAATATTTTAGTCCGTGCAGATCTCAGGGTAAATATTCTTTAATAGTTGTTTAACCTTAAAGAAGATCTGAAATTCATTCAGGACTCATGGCAATAGGAACATGCTGGTTTGGACATCCCAAGGACATTCAGAATCCTTAAGAGCCTGGAGGAGAAGGGAAAAGTGGGGGAGAAAGTGTCCTCACTTGTCTCCCACGTAGATTGGGTCTCCAAGGAGAAAAGGTAAAGAGTGGAATTATGAATAGTTTTTAAGAGAAGGTTCCTAGAGTAGGGAGATAATGGCAATGCTGAGCACAAGTAAGAGATTAGTCACTTCATCAGTTATTTTATCATATCATAAACCAGTGTTACATAGTACAGCAAAATGATAAGCTTAATCCAGGCCCCAGAAGTGATAAAGAACACAGCAGGGTGAATATATAAGAAGGGAGGTGTTAAAGAAGACAGCTTGGAGAATCAGTCATACAATGATTTGGGTTGGAAGGGACATTAATGGGATCATCTAGTTTCAATTTGCTTGCCATGGGCAGGTACATCTCCCACTGGCTGCTTAAACTGGCTCCTTAAACATTTACAGGGAATGAACACACAGGATTTTCCTGGGCAGCCTGTGCCAGTGTCTCAGCACCCTCAGAGACAAGTATTTCTTAGGAATATCTCATCCAAACCTCCCCTCTTTCAGTTTTAAACCTGTTTTCATGTGTTTTTAAAACAGTTTTAAATCATACCCTTGTCAGGAGTCCCTCTCCATCTTCTCTGTAGTATCATCAGGGAGTAGAAAGTTCTCCAGGTTGAACAACTCCAACTCTCTAGAATGTCTTCACAGGAGAGGTGCTCCTGCCCTATGATCAGTTTTGGGATCCTCCTCACTCCAACAGGTCTGAGAGAAAATAAATCAAGTTTGTGACCAAAGAGTATTAAATATAATAAATCTTTATAACATTTTTTTTTTAACATACTGCTCAGCTCTGTCACTATCTATAATTCTATGTCAACCCTCCATGTCCCACACTGGGTGCCAAAAAGGACTGCCATGATTTCACCCAACAGGCAGCTACAAAACACATGGTGGGATGGAGGAGACAATGATGGGGAAAAAAGGGAAATGACATTTTATTGAGATAAAGCTGGCTTAATAGGACAGAAAAAGATGGGAAATGATAATCATGATAAAAGAGGATGCAAAGCAAGTGATGCACAATGCAATTTCTCCCTGTCTGCTGACTGATGCCTCTGAAATCACTGCCCTACAGCCACCTCTTCCCAGTTTTATTGTTCAGCATGATGTCATCATGGTATGGAATATCACAGGTTTGTCACAGTCGGATAAAGACCTCCAAAATCACCGTGTCCAGTTGTCAACTGGAAAAGTAAAATAAATATATAAATTTAAAAAAGATATAGTAAATAAAAAATATATATAACAATATATAACAAATATATAAATAACAATATCTGTAGCACTCACTAGAGCATGTCCTGAAGTGCCTCAGCTGCACAGTTTCTCAATACCTCCAGGGATGGGGACTCCACCACCTCCCTGGGCAGCCCATTCCAATGCTTGACGACTCTCCCAGGAAAGAAATTCTTCCTCAGATCTAGTCTAAACCTCCCCTGGTGAAACTTCAGGCCATTTCCTCTGGTCCTGCAATTTATTAGAGGGAAGAACCCAGCACCCACCTCCCTACAACTTCTTCTCAGGGAGATATATAGGGCAATAAGTTCTCCTCTCAGCCTCCTCTTCTCCAAACTGAACATTCCCAATTCCCTCACCCTGTCCTCACAGGATTTGTTCTCCAGACCCTTCCCCAGCTTGGTTCCCCTTCTCTGAACTCATTCCCCCACCTCAATGTTTTTTCTTGGAGTGAGGGGCCCAGACCTGAACCCAGCACTCGAGGTGCAGCCTCCCCAGTGTTGAGCACAGGGACACCATCACTTCCCTTCTCCTGCTGGCCACATCATTCCTGATCCAAGCCAGGATGTTGGTGGCCTTCTTGGCCACCTGGGCACACTGCTGGCTCATATTCATCTGGGACTCAACCAGGACCCCCAGGTCCTCTTTTCCCCACTGAAAACAGGATGCACAAACTGAAGCCACTCAATCCAAGTTCAGCTCGTGCTAAATACTTTCAATGAGATTTAAATCTGTCTATATACAAACAGAAGTTATTATTAGCTTTTCACTCCAGCTTGCATTAGGAGGTGTTAGAGAGTGGGACAGTGGCAGTAATTTAATGCTAAACTGGATTTAAGACAGGTGCCATATTCAGGCAGCTGTTGACCAGCACCCCCAGGTCCCTTTCTTCTTGGCAGCTTTACTGCTGCTCCTCCCCAAATATTTCACGGGGTTGTTGTAACCAAAGTGCAGGACCTGGCATTTGGCCTTGTTGAACCTTATTTTATTGACCTTGTCCCCCTTTACAGAGCCTTTGATCCCTCTGATCACTTGGGTTCAGGTGTCCTGGCTCTGTCCTCTCCCAGTTTCTTCTGCTCCCCCATGCTTCATGCTGGTGGGGCAGTCTGAGAAGGTGAAAAATCTTTGATTTAATTCAAGAGATGCTCAGCAACAACCTAAACATCAGTCTGCTATCAACATCCCTCTCACCCTAAATCCAAAACATAGTGTTATACCAGAGACTTGGAAGAAAATTAACTCTACCCCAGAAAAAACCAGGGCAGTTTGCAAGAATGATTATTTTATTCTTCTTTAATCCTCTGAGAAGTCTCTCTCTATGCATAAACAAATCATTGTATCTATATATCTCCATAATGCACACAGATAATAATGACCATAATGCCTGGCTTTACAGCCTCAAGACATTTCTTTTTCTTCCTTTTTTTTTTTTTTTTTTTTTTGAGGAATTTAGGTCATTGCATCTTGATGAAATCAAATGATAGGGAAACTATCTTCTCCCTGTGTAATTTATTCAAAAAAAAAAAAAAAAAAAAGGAAGAAAAAGAAATGTTTTGAGGAATTTAGGTCATTGCATCTTGATGAAATCAAATGATAGGGAAACTATCATCTCCCTGTGTAATTTATTCAACCATCTAATTATTTCGTCTGTAAAGTGAAAAGAAATACACATTTGAAGCCCTCCTGAATCTATTTTGCCTCTGTTAAGCACCACTCTGATATCAGACACAATGGACTGCAATTCTTTCATGATGGGGAGAAATGTGCCAGCTTTATATCACTGCAGAGAGGAGGATTTTTACTGAAACGCAGTGAAATGTTTTCTTCCCCCATAAGGATGTTTTGATGTTATTCATACCAGCCCTGGGATATAAACAGGGTGTGTAAACATTTACATTTGATAAATCATCCAGAGTAAGCTAGTTTAAGCCCTATCTTTACTCAAAGTGCATCTTCTTCTTAAGTCAAAACATATTATGCAATGACTGTAATATGCCTCAGGTGCACTTTAAAATGCATATATATGTTCTCATGGAATAGTCTGTTATTTATTACATGTAAGCAATTGCTGGTCTTTCACCACCACGGGTGCCTGATGCATTTTGATATGATTTATAAACAGCTAATAAAACGAAGAAGTTTATAGAGGCTGCCTGGGAGGAATCTGAGGTCTAACAACTGCCTCTCAGTCAGCTGGCTGCAGGAGAAGACAAACAGTGCAGCTTGATGTGTCATTAAGAAGCAATTTTGCATAGATGTGGTTAGATTATATAAGCACAAGTCATTCCAGCCTGTATTTCCAGCCTTTCTGCTTGGTGGGCAAAAGCAGGGAGCATTAAAAAAGAAAAGTTATTTCCAGTGCATTGGAGCAAAGCACCTGGTTCTTCAGTTCAAGGGACCTTTCGTCTTCTCAGATGCTGCTTCTCCCTCAAAACTCATCTTTTGAAGCCTGAGTGTTCCCTAAAATATTCCTGAAACCACTGGTAGAAGTGTCCTGGTTTGTCCTGGCTAAGTTTCTTGTAAGTAGCTGCACTTGCTGAAATTAACAGCAAGTTTCTCAGTCAGTGTCTGCTTCTGGGACTGATAACACTGGATGTTTATAGTTACTGCTAGAGATTGGTGTGCAAAGCCAAGGACACTGCTCAGCTCTGAGGAACATTTTACCCTGCAGAAGGAGTAAAGAGGTCCCACCTGAACCCCTCCTTTGGGGAGGACCAGACAAGATAAATGACCAAAACTGACCAAACAGAGTATTCCATCCCATACACGTCATACTCAGTATAAATTTGAGGGATCACGAGGGTCAAACATCCTTTCTGCTTCCTTTCCAGCCCCTTCCTGCTCTTCCTTCACTGGTTCCCTGTGTGCTTCAGCATCCTGGGAGGATTCCATCCATTCCTCTGCCTGTGCTCCTGATCCATGCCAGCCTGAATCTGTGTGTTCCTGCCTCCAGCTCCCCACTGCTGCTGACCCCAGGAGTCCAGCCTGGACTTTCCCAGGGCTGCCCTGCAGCCTCAGTGGTGATGGGAGAGTTACTGGGGGAAAGAGGGGAGGAACGTGGGATCAATCTTTTCCTGTATATTTGTATATATTTAGTAATTTTTCCTATTTATCTTTCATGTTTCATTATAGCTGTGTAGTTTAGTTTCCAACCCATAAGTCTCTTTCCCTTATTCTTTCTCCTTTCTTTAACAGGGAGGGGAGGGGGATTAATAGAAAAATATGTTATTTGTTATTATATGTTTAATTGCCGGGCCAGTGTTAAACCTTGACAAGAAGATATTTTGCTCTTCCCAGGAAAGGAAAGAAAAGGAAAAAAAAAAAAAAAAAAAGGAGTGGAAATGTAGCATTTTGTTCTGCATGGGATATCCACCACATCAGAGCAGTGCTGAGCAGAGACCTCCATGTTTGCTACTGGTCTGGCCAAGCCCATCAAAATGGGATGACCTGACTTCCCACTTCAGCACATCTCTGTTGTGGGTACAGATCTGATGTCACCAACGCCCTTGAGACCCATTTCTCAGAGTCCTGGGTGATTTTCCCAGCTTGTTTCACCCTGGTCTTAATTTAGAGACTTCCTAAAACAGAGCCAAGAGGAGATGCTGGCAGGAATGGTTTCATGGATACTGGTTCTGAACTGGGGAATGTCAGCTTTCCTTCCCCCCTAGGGTCATTGCCAGAGGAAACAGAAGAAGGTGAGATGTTCTGACATCCTTATCAAAGTAGGATAATGCCAGCAGCTGACTTGACTCTTTTCCCCCTCAAGCCAAAGCCTACAGAATAATTAAAAAAAAAAAATCAGAAACATGTCAGCAACAGGAATTTCTTCCATCATCTTGAGCTTTCCTCTTGTCTCTGTTCTTTTCTTATGTCTCTGATTTTTAGCCACCCAGAGAAGAAGACATTCACCCTTCAATGGTCAGAAAAAGAGAGTTTGGCAGAGGGACTGTGTGAAAAACGCTGATTTCTCCCAGATCAGCTGTTGTGGATGGGACTTTGCTGAGCTTAGGAATAAACAAACAGCCTGGATACCTCAGATGGGTTGAAAAAGCAATATGAATGTGCCTGCTGTTTCACTGGGGAATAAATCAGCATTTCTTCTTCTCTCAGTGCACACCAAAGCAGATGCCTACTCCTTGGAAGCCACTGCAGAAGCATTGATTGAAGTCAGTGGAGTCAATCTATCACCTCCTGGATATGGTAGTTTGGGAAGAGAGCATGGCCAAAACTTTGACAACTCCTTTAATCACTGGATTGAATTTAGGAAGTATATATACCCACACTTGGACATGGATGTACCAGGAAAATAAAGGAAAACCAACCCAAGGGTCCTGATTACTGAATAACTCAGTGGGCTGTACCTTCAAGTATTCAATCAAATTATTTTGTTCTGCAGTCAGGTTTCAAGCTGAGAAAGGAAACCTGCTTCATTCCTCTTATCTTAAATACACCACGTGGAAGTTAAAGGTGGGAACGTTCTCTTCCCCCTCATGGTGTGAAAGAAACTGCTTCTGAGACATCCTGTGGCTTCTGCTGCTCAGGGATGAATGGTATTTAGACCACCTATTAATTCCAACCCACTCTGATACAATTTAACCTGTATCAGAGGAGCCAAATGGTAATAAATGTGGTATTAAAGTGACTGGTAATGCCACAGTCAAATTAATTATCATAAATGCATTTGAAAAGGTATTTGGCCTTTCTGATAACTCTGTCAACATAATCTGGAATTCATTGCCAAGCATCAGACAAGGGACACAAGGGTAGGGAAGACACCAGGAACTGATTTTATCTTCTGCCACTCAGTGAATAACCCTGGAAAGACTCCAGACCTACTGCTGCTAATGGATCAAAGGAGAAACACAAGTAGTGTGTCCTGTCTGGGGGTCTCCAGTTGAAAAAAGGCACTGGAATCGGGGACTGGGTCAACTGGGATGGCTGGGGGAGATGGTCCACAGGATATTCAAGGGAGGAAAAAGGTGAAGGGAGATGTTACCACGGTGGGAAGCTACCAAAGGGGAGAATGCAGAGAAGATGGATCCCAATTCTCCTTCACACAACAAATGAATGAGAGGTGGGAAACTGAAGCCAAGAGATTGGGATCCAGTAACTGTGCAAGGAAAATCACTTCATATTGGGGATGGTCAAACAGTGTTACATGTTAACCAGAGAGCCTGTAGAGTCTACATCCTCAGAGTTATTAAAAATTTGTCTGGAAAATTCAGTTGAGTGACCTGAACTGTTTGCCACCACTTGGAACAGGGTTTTAGTTCAGATACCTCAAAAAGTGATATCCAAACTAAATTGTTCCGAAGCAGAGGTCTCCATCTGAGCTGACCACCAGAAGCCTCCTTCAGAGCCAGTGAATTTTGTATTTTGGACACAAAAACTACTGGCTGCATGGATCAGCCCTCCACTTTTTGAGATCTTTGAAGTTTAGCTCAGAGGCAGAAAGGCTGCACAGTAGAAAACAACTTCTTCTGTTTCTCCATTCTCCCTACTTTACCTTTGCTGTCCTTCATTTTGTTCAGGGATTTCTCAGAAACCTCTCCTGCTTCTGTCCTGCACTCCTTCCCCACTCCAACAAAGCATTTAATTTTTTCCTGTCCTAATATTAACATCTGTTTTGGTTTGGGGGTCCAGGACATGCACTCAGGAAGATTACAAATTAGTTTGTTTTTCTACTGCTATCTCCTGGAATGATTTCCCTACAGCAATAGCTGAAACAGTTAATGTAAAAAAACATTTATTATCCATTTACTATTGTGCTCCTGATGTGATGATTCTTTCTTCACCCATATGGATAGAGAAAATGACCTCTCTGAGAAGGCAGAAGGGAATAAAAACTGCTCTGAAGCTCACATATCCTGGGTGAAAATGTGAGAAGGAAGAAATTACTGAAATACCTTCATATCTGCCTCATCTTAACAAGAACTGTCGTGTTCTCTCAACAGGACATTTCAAGCCATGAAGCCATAACAGAGGAAAACAGTCACCTGTAGATCTCATTCTTCTACTATTGAATGCCCTGGTATTTTTGATTGAGACTTACAAGATAAGAAAGTCCTTTTAATCTTCTCTTGCTGCTAAGAAACTGAGGAACAGACAAAAAGTGGGATTCATCTGTAAAATTTTGGTTGTCCATAACTTAGTTGTCTCCATTTGGCTAATTATCTTCATTCTCATTATAGACATACAGACAATCCAATCAACAAACTGAATGGAGCTGAGGGTCCAAATCACTTGAGAAAGTGCCTGTCTAGGATGAAATAAATCTCTACAGTTTACTAAGTGTAATTCCCTTCCCCAAACACCAGCATTTACAGAAGCTTTAGGCAGCAAGGGTACCTAATACATCTCCATACTACTGGTCAACAAAAGACAACCAAGAAAAGACCCATTCCCTCTTACAGCTCACACTAACCGAGTGATCAGGCCAAATAACACAATAGGCCTCTTCTGGAATGATGACAGACAGCCCAGAGAGGTTGGTTCAAATGTATGTGTCCTGATTTGGGCCACGATAAAGGTGATTTTCTGTCCTGTACTTTTGCTTTCAGCTGAGTTTCTTGTCAGGAGCTGCACTTGCTGAAATGAACAGCAAGTTTCTCAGTCAGTGTCTGCTTCTGGGACTGATAACACTGGATGGTTATAGTTACTGCTAGAGACTGGTGTGCAAAACCAAGGACACTGCTCAGCTCTGAGGAACATTTTACCCTGCAGAAGGAGTAAAGAGGTCCCACCTGAACCCCTCCTCGGGGGAGGCCCAAGACAAGATAGATGCCAGAACTGACCAAACAGAGTATTCCATCCCATACACATCATACTCAGTAGAAATTTGAGGGATCACGAGGGGCAACATCCCTTTCTGCTTCCTTTCCTGCCCTTTTCCTCTCGTCCTGCTTTCCTTCACCGGTTCCCTGTGTGCTTCAGCATCCTGGGAGGATTCCATCCATTCCTCTGCCTGTGCTCCTGATCCATGCCAGCCTGAATCTGTGTGTTCCTGCCTCCAGCTCCTAACTGCTCCTGACTGCAGGAGTCCAGCCTGGACTTTCCCAGGGCTGCCCTGCAGCCTCCGTGGTGAGAGTTATTGGGGGAAAGGGGGGAGGAATGTGGGATCAATCTTTTCCTGTATATTTGTATATTTGTATATATTTAGTCATTTTTCCTATTTATCATTACTGTTTCATTAAAGTTGTGTAGCTTAGTTTCCAACCCATCAGTCTTTTTCTCTTATTCTCTCTCCTTTCCTTATCAGGGAGGAGAGGGGGATTAATAGAAAAATCTGTTATTTGGTTTAATTTTCGGGCCAGTGTCAAACTGTGACAGTATGTTAAAAACTCCCAGATTTTTGTACCTTGAACAACTTTCCTGAAGTTAACTCCAATACCAAAAAAGACTGAATCTGTGTCTTCCATGAGGAGATTTACACTGGATGTTAGGAAAAAAATTCTTTACCATGAGTGTTGTGGAAAAATGGCAGAGGTTGCCCAGGGAGGTGGTTGAAGCCTCATCCCTGGAGATGCTTAAGGTGAAGCTTGAGGAGGCTCTGAGCACCCTGATCTAGTTGAGGGTGTCCCTGCTTCCTGCAGGGGGGTTGGACTAGAGACCTTTAGAGGTCCCAACCCAAATGACTCTATGATTATTCTATAATTGGCTATTCACTGGCCCCTGTGATGCTTGAAAGAGAATTATACACCTGAGAAAGTAATTACCCAGCAAGTAGTCACTCATTACCATAATGGCTTGAGGAAGAAGACCTCAAGAACACAACAGCACAAAATCCCCCAGCTTTCTGGCAGGTTGTCACTCAGCTGTCTAAGCTGCTAGCACAAGGTACTTGGATGTCTGTTTATTTGTATTATTTATTAAGCAAACGATTTCTAGGCATGGCATCTGGAAATGAGCCATAAATAAAACACAGCAGAGCCTTGAGTTTAGCTGCTGTACACACAGAGCCCCTACAAAGATCCCTCAGTCTCCCCTGCACTGCCACAACTCATCTCTGGAAATAACATCCAGAGCTTTCTGTCAGTGCTAATGGAGAGATGTGTCACAGGGCAAGTTCTGCCTCCTGTCATTTTCTGCGAGGGAACTTGGCAAAAGTCGTTGAGATCAAAACCCCAGCTCTGAGCTTCCAGGAAAAATGACAGTGGAGCACAGAAAGAGAAGAGTCTACTTTACATGGGGATTGACCAGAAGACCCCTTCCACCTTGATCTCTCTTCCAAATGACATTTAGCAAGGCTCTGAAAGTGAACTTTTCAGATAAGAGAAGTTTCCTATGGAACCAAACATGATCTACAGCACAAAAATCTATATTCACCAGCACCGACTGGAATATTTAATATTTAATGCTTAAATATTTTACAGTACCACGAAATAAGCCCAGGTATTCATTCATGTGCTTTGGATGAGCCAAGCAGGCTGTGAGCTTGTTCATCCCAGGCTCTGATTTGTAAAAAAAAACTGTTCAGGTAATATTCCCAAAGTGTAAAAATCAATCTCCTGCACTATTATATTGTTGGAGTAGCCCATTTTCTGGGTGTTTTTGTTCCTGCTCCCTTCCTGCCCCTTCCTGCTTCTTCCTGCTTCTTTCTGCTCTTCCTGCCCTTCCTTCACCGATTTCCTGTTTGCTTCAGCATCTTGGGAGGATTCCATCCATTCCTCTGCCTGTGCTCCTGATCCATGCCAGCCTGAATCTGTGTGTTCCTGCCTCCAGCTCCCAACTGCTCCTGACCCCAGGAGTCCAGCCTGGACTTTCCCAGGGCTGCCCTGCAGCCTCCGTGGTGAGAGTTATTGGGGGAAAGGGGGGAGGAATGTGGGATCAATCTTTTCCTGTATATTTGTATATTTGTATATATTTAGTCATTTTTCCTATTTATCATTACTGTTTCATTAAAGTTGTGTAGTTTAGTTTCCAACCCATCAGTCTCTTTCCCTTATTCTCTCTCCTTTCCTTATCAGGGAGGAGAGGGGGATTAATAGAAAACATCTGTTGTTTGGTTTAATTTTCGGGCCAGTGTCAAACTGTGACAGTATGTTAAAAACTCCCAGATTTTTGTACCTTGAACAACTTTCCTGAAGTTAACTCCAATACCAAAAAAGACTGAATCTGTGTCTTCCATGAGGAGATTTACACTGGATGTTAGGAAAAAAATTCTTTACCATGAGTGTTGTGGAAAAATGGCAGAGGTTGCCCAGGGAGGTGGTTGAAGCCTCATCCCTGGAGATGCTTAAGGTGAAGCTTGAGGAGGCTCTGAGCACCCTGATCTAGTTGAGGGTGTCCCTGCTTCCTGCAGGGGGGTTGGACTAGAGACCTTTAGAGGTCCCAACCCAAATGACTCTATGATTATTCTATAATTGGCTATTCACTGGCCCCTGTGATGCTTGAAAGAGAATTATACACCTGAGAAAGTAATTACCCAGCAAGTAGTCACTCATTACCATAATGGCTTGAGGAAGAAGACCTCAAGAACACAACAGCACAAAATCCCCCAGCTTTCTGGCAGGTTGTCACTCAGCTGTCTAAGCTGCTAGCACAAGGTACTTGGATGTCTGTTTATTTGTATTATTTATTAAGCAAACGATTTCTAGGCATGGCATCTGGAAATGAGCCATAAATAAAACACAGCAGAGCCTTGAGTTTAGCTGCTGTACACACAGAGCCCCTACAAAGATCCCTCAGTCTCCCCTGCACTGCCACAACTCATCTCTGGAAATAACATCCAGAGCTTTCTGTCAGTGCTAATGGAGAGATGTGTCACAGGGCAAGTTCTGCCTCCTGTCATTTTCTGCGAGGGAACTTGGCAAAAGTCGTTGAGATCAAAACCCCAGCTCTGAGCTTCCAGGAAAAATGACAGTGGAGCACAGAAAGAGAAGAGTCTACTTTACATGGGGATTGACCAGAAGACCCCTTCCACCTTGATCTCTCTTCCAAATGACATTTAGCAAGGCTCTGAAAGTGAACTTTTCAGATAAGAGAAGTTTCCTATGGAACCAAACATGATCTACAGCACAAAAATCTATATTCACCAGCACCGACTGGAATATTTAATATTTAATGCTTAAATATTTTACAGTACCACGAAATAAGCCCAGGTATTCATTCATGTGCTTTGGATGAGCCAAGCAGGCTGTGAGCTTGTTCATCCCAGGCTCTGATTTGTAAAAAAAAACTGTTCAGGTAATATTCCCAAAGTGTAAAAATCAATCTTCTGCACTATTATATTGTTGGAGTAGCCCATTTTCTGGGTGTTTTTGTTCCTGCTCCCTTCCTGCCCCTTCCTGCTTCTTCCTGCTTCTTCCTGCTCTTCCTGCCCTTCCTTCACCGATTTCCTGTTTGCTTCAGCATCCTGGGAGGATTCCATCCATTCCTCTGCCTGTGCTCCTGATCCATGCCAGCCTGAATCTGTGTGTTCCTGCCTCCAGCTCCCCACTGCTCCTGACCCCAGGAGTCCAGCCTGGACTTTCCCAGGGCTGCCCTGCAGCCTCCGTGGTGAGAGTTATTGGGGGGTAGGGGGAACGTGGGATCAATCTTTTCCTGTATATTTGTATATTTGTATATATTTAGTAACTTTTCCTACTTACCATTACTGTTTCATTAAAGTTGTGTAGTTTAGTTTCCAACCCATAAGTCTCTTTCCTTTATTCTCTCTCATTTCCTTATCAGGGAGGGGAGGGGGATTAATAGAAAAATCTGTTATTCGGTTTAATTGCTGGGCCAGTGTTAAACCGTGACACCCACACATCTCTTTCAGGAAACTTTCCTCCTTTTTTTGGCCAATTGTGGATTTTGTCCCTGTTCAAAGTTTAGTTTTCCTTCAAACCAGAAGTCAGCACAGCCTGATGAAGAAGGATAAGGCTGGAACCTTTTATTCTGGATCTTCCTCAAATCATCTGCCCCCTCCATAATATTCTTCTTCTTCCTTGCATCTACCTGGAGTAACTACTGAGGTTGTACTCCTCCAAGGGAGTAAAAATGAGCTTTTTTTTTTTCCCTTCTTTCTGGGCATCCCTATGATGATGCTTGTTTAGTTCCACATCTGCTTTTCTCTGGACCTGGTTTATTTGGTGCGTTTTGAAGGATTTCTTCCTGCTCTTAGTCCCTGTGCCTGCCTTGCCCACTAGATGTCATGAAATCACGAGCTCTCTGAGGGTGAAGGGAACTTTCAGCCCTTTTTGTAGCAAATTGCTGGGGTTCCTCCCTGGCCATCTGCTTTCTGGAGGTAACCCACTCAGTTGGAAACTGTGAGCAAAAGCATCAGCTTCTGACAGCATCAGTCTATTTTCAGCTCTGAGGAATCACGACTGTTGGTTGCAGAGCCAGGAACGGGAGAAGTTGGCATTTTCTGCGTGTTGGTGGGTAAAGGAGCAAAGCCACAGAAATGGGTTTGGCTTCAGCTGATCCACTCTTAGGCAGGGACAGTTGTGTATTCCTTCCAGGTCTTCCTATCTGCTACAGGATGGAATTTGCTCCCCTTGTTTGCAAACTGCTTGAGGAAGCAAGTGTGCCAGAAGCAAAAATAACCACAAACCCAAAAAAAACACAAACCCAGAAAAACCCCACCAAAAATTAAAAATTGTTCTTGGTCTGGGGAAGAAACCTTCCTGGAAGGACACACTTGACTGGAAGAGAAAAAAATACAAAGTCTGAAGTCTTGGAATATGACTCATCCTCTGATCAAGAGGTGTGAGCTCCATACAGCTTCATATATAAAGATCTTGAAAGTTTAAGAAATCCTTAATAGTTTTCAGAAGATTTTCCTGTTGTTCAGAACTACTCCTTCATTTTTCTTTCATTCTTCATTTTATTAGCTTTCATCCACTCTCTTCTCCTTATTTTTTTTAAGAGCTCTTCTTTTTTGCGTGGCCTTCATTCAAGGAGGTTCAAGGATATGTTGAATTAGTTTTTTGACTTAAGAGAAGATGATTGTCAGTGTAGATGACTGTTTAGTTACAAATGTTCCTTTCCTTTTTCCTTTCCTTTCCTTTCCTTTCCTTTCCTTTCCTTTCCTTTCCTTTCCTTTCCTTTCCTTTCCTTCCCTCCTATTTCAAAGGAAAGAAGAGGGAGAGGATTTCAGCTCTTTGGTTTTCACCTGAGGGGTTTTCAAACTGGAGTTACTCAGCTTGCTTTCCACAGAGGGTAAGGTTTGTTAAGGTTTTTTTTTTCACTTTTATTAAGGTGCAAGCCAAGTTTGTGAAGATTTGGACATCATTATACTAATGTCAGGGACAGATTGCCAAGGGATAACCTGTCACCACAGCAGGACACTTTATTCTCATGCTACATTGATGCCCAAGAGTGCACCAGGCAACCTTACACCCTTGGGCAAGGTCATTTAGTTTGGAATATCCTCTTCCAGACATGGAGGGAAAAGCAAAACTTTCCCAGTCTCACATAAATAGCTCAGAAAATGGATGATTTTTCTGAGCCAACAGCTTTTTAAACCCAAATAAAACTTCCACATTTCCTCGTTCATCACCGACAACAAATCCCTTAGGATGTATTGCAAGGTTTTTTTTTCCCTTCCAGCCTCTCTCTGTTGATTTTCTGGCCAAGTTTGGAAGCTAGTTGAGTCCAGAGACAAGTCCCAGGAAGTGCTAGGGATGAGACCCCACTGATGTGAGGGTGGGAAGGAAGGTGGGAGTTTGTCCATATTGACCAAATGTCCGCTAAGGCTCTTTGGTTCAGGGATAAGGATGACAGATCATTTTCTCTTGTCTTCTAGATGCTGGCCTGCAGCTGGAAAGATTCAACAAAAAAGGAAGACTGTCCCAGGCAGAATTAACACACTGAAGGCCAGGAAGTGATTTCTGATAGAAAAAAACCTCTGAATCCCAAACCTTCACAAGCATGGCCTTGTGAAACCATTACGAAGCTCCATTACTTGGCAGCTGTGCAAACCCTCAAGCAAACCTGTGGAAGGTGCATGCCAGAGCTCCATGAGCCCCTGTTTCTCCACCTTGGAGAAACCTGTGAGACCTTTACAGACAGATCCTGCCATCCCCGCAAAGTGACAAAACCCCCGGGAAGCAGGAACCCAGTGGCTCTCAGGATTTTGGAAGAGCATCTGCAGGTGGGGTGGAGGAACACGTTTCCCCCCCAAAAAAGCATCATCAAGCTGTACATCCCTGCAGACTCTGCAACCATCCTCTTCTTCCCTCAATATTTTTTTTTTTTTTCCTGTTTTTCTCTGCTTTGAAGCCAGGAGAGGGCAGCAGTGCTCAAAAACATCCATGTCAGCCCCGGTGCTATCCAGAGCTCCTCTCTGGGTGTCTGGCATCCAGCACCCTGCCCATGGTTGGGTGCTATATATCCAGGTACCTCTGGAACGTCTCACTCAGGTGGAACTATGTGATAAAAAAAATACAAAAAACCAAAAACTTTTAGTGCAAAGAGAATTTGCCCTCTAGGTTGGTTTGCAGAGAGCTGTGATTTAAAGGTTGCATCTAATAGTCCAGGCTGTGGCCCAGCAGCCTCTCCTCTGACTTCTCATACACAGAAAACCATGGAGACCTCTAAGGAAGTGTCTTCTGACTTCATTTGACCTCTCAATCAACACTGAAAGCCCGTCAGGCCATCAGAAAGATGGAGCCAGACACTTCTCAGTAGTTCCTAGGGACAGGACGAGGGCAATAGGCACAAGCTGGAACATGGGAAGTTCTATTTAAACATAAGAAAAAACTTCTTTACTCTGAGGGTGACAAAGCACTGGCAAGGATGCCCAAGGAGGTTGTGGGGTCCCTTTCTCTGAAGATATTCAAAACCCACCTGGGTGCAGTCCTGTGATGCTGCTTTAGTGGGAGACTTGGACTAGATGATCTCCAGAGGTCCCTTCCAACTCTGGGATTTTTGATTTACAAAGTTAAATAAATAAAACCTCTGCTTCCTTCCCCAGTAATAAATGAAAAAATGAGCAGGGGGGACAAGTCAGAAGTCAGAGCCATCCTGCATAGGCACTTGGACAAGCTGGAAGAGTGGGAAAGCTAGAACTGCATGAAGTTAAAAAACCTTCTCCTCTCCAGGCTGAACAACCCCCAGCTCTCTCAGCCTGTCTTCAAAGCAGAGGTGATTCAGCCCTCTGAACATCTCTGGACTGCTTCCAAATCCGTGGGGTGAATATTTAACATCTATTCTAATTTTTGTACTGATTAGTGTGGTACCTAGGACCCTGGAGATGGTCCTCTGAATGAGAACCCTTTTGTGAAGGAAATGTCCTCCAACGTGCCTGACCTGGGACTGGGGCTCCACCCTTGTTCCCAGTAGGTGGTGGTGACCATAGAATCATAGAATAATTTGGGTTGGAAGGGACCTCTAAGGTCAGCTAATCCAACCCCAACACCCTCAACTAGATCAGGGTGCTCAGAGCCTCCTCAAGCCTCACCTTGAATGTCTCCAGGGATGAGGTCTCAATTACCTCCATAGGCAACTTATTCCATTTTTCCACTATCCCCATGGTAAAGAACTTTTTCCTGGTATCCAACCTAAATCTACTCTTCTCTAATTTAAAACCATTGCCCCTCATCCTATCACTCCAGGCCCTTGCAAACAGTCCCTCTCCAGCCTTCTTCGTTGCTCCTGTCCTCTAAAATCTCCTAAATTCTGAAGTCACTTGGCTGGATCAGAAACTTCCCTGTCTCTTCTCCTTTCTCCAGCCAGGAGAAGCCAAAATGACATTTGCTTTTGTGATGGAGCAAAGGAGCTCCACAGGCATAAAAACTGAGTTATGAATCTCTGCCAAATCCAGAGGCAGGTAAGGTGAGAGGGAAATGGCAAATGCCTCATTGATTTGAAAACTGCTACACGATCCTGCCTGGGAGCACGAGAAGCTGTTTAAAATAAAAATAATGCTTTCAAAGGCCATGCTGTTGATGGGAAGTTGGCAGGTTGCTTTTGTGCTGCCTGTTTAGCTTCATACAAAGCAATCCAGAGTGTGGTTACCCAATGGAAACTCCTTGGCATTGTACCTGCTATTTTCAGCCTCATACAGCTCATGCCTCACCAGCTGGAGCTCTGTAAAACACGTTTTTTTGTCACCAGTGTCCACCCACAGCCAGATGCCACTGGTCCTCAAAGAGCTCGAGGAGCAGGGGTTGATAATCAGACCTTCCAAGGCAACACCTAAGGCCCCTGACTTGCTCTTCTGGTCTTTTTTTTTTCCATATCTGTCCTTAAGCTAATAAAAGGAAGGAGGAACATTGGCTGGGTGGTATTTTGGTCCTCAGTTTCCTGGTGTTTTGTTGCCTCCTGTGATGCTGTTTTCTCCCGTGACAGTGACTCATGTCATTAAGGCCATGTCATAGAACAATAGAATCAAAGAATCATAGAATGTTAAGGGTTGGAAGGGACCTCAAGAGATCATCTACTCCAAACCCCCCTGCCAAAGCAGGATCACCCAGGGCAGGTCACACAGCGACACATCCAGAGGGGTTTGGAAAGGCTCCAGAGGAGAAAATTCCACAACCTCTTTGGGCAGCCTGGGCCAGGGCTCCAACACCCTCACAGCAAAGAAGTTTCTCCTCATGTTGAGGTGGAAATTCCTATATTCTGTTTCAACCCGTTCTTCCTTTTCCTATTACTGGGCACCACTGAAAAGGGATAGACCTCATCCTCTTGACACCCACCTCGCAGATATTTCTAGACATTGATAAGATCCTCTCTCATCCTTCTTTTCTCCAGGCTGAACAGCCCCAAGTCTCTCAGTCTTTCTTCACAGGAGAGATTGTCAAGTCTCTTCATCATCCTCATAGCTCTCCATTGGACTCTCTCCAGTAGTTCCCTGTCTCNAGTGATGAGGTCTCCCCTGAGCCTCCTCTTCTCCAGGCTGGTGAAGGGACTGGAGCACAGATCCTGTGAGGAGAGGCTGAGGGAGCTGGGGCTGTTCAGCCTGGAGAAGAGGAGGCTCAGGGGAGACCTCATCACTCTCTACAACTCCCTTACTGAGAGCAGCCAGGGGGGGGTTGGTCTCTTCTCCCAGGCAGCTCTCAGTAAGACTTAAGTTGTGCCAGGGGAGGTTTAGGTTGGATGTTAGGGAAAAAAAAAATTCTTTCCTGCCCAGGGAGGGGGTGGATTCTCCATTCCTGGAGGTTTTGAAGAAGAGACTGAATGTGGCACTCAGTGCCATGGTCTGGGAACCACGGGGGGAGTGGATCAAGGGTTGGACTTGATGATCCCAGAGCTCCTTTCCAACCCTGTGATTCTGTGAGCTCCTTCATTTGCTGGATTCAACTCTTTGGCTAGGAGGAACAGGGCTCTCAAGAATGTGCTGGGTTTTAAAACTGTTTTTTAAATCTTCAAAATTAAAACTGGGGAAAACAGGAAAATAATCTAGGATGTGGGATTTGATTGCAATGATGATAACATTGTAGCCAAAAAGGACTAAGTGGCTGAGAACTACCTAAAAGTGGTAATTTCTCAGCTGGTTACCACTTTTCACCCAAAACACAGTAACTAGTCAGGTGAACATGGGTTGCTCCTCACATTGGAAAGAAAACTTCCAATATGTTTTATCTTACCTACTGGTACTTCCCTTTCCAACAGAAACCAAGTGGTCAGGTTTCAGATCTCATCTTAGCCAGGTAAACATTCTTTCCAACTTTACTAAGACTCTGCTTGCACCTGGGCAAAGGTATAAAAATTGCAGGACCATTTTTTCAAGAGAAAGAAAGGTCTCAGGTCATCCCATCCAACTGAACACAAAGGGGAATGAAGTAGTTGACACTGATATTTATTTCTCTGAGGTATGAGGATAACATTTCCACTGCCAGGAACATACTAACACTGTGGTGCTGTATAAAAACTTGTCAGTAAAAGAGATAATGTCAAAGAGTTTGCAGCATAAAAGTTGTGGAGTCACAGCTGCATTGGAAAAAAAATAATTTTTAAAAGATTGGTTTGAGTTTTGTTGCTGCAGCTGCTGTATTTTTTGCTTGGTTGTTCTGTTGAGGCTTGAACTGGACTTCTCCCTGGATGCTTTAATTCCCTGGATGTTATGGAAAGAATATGAAGGTAGCAAGATGTCTTCTAGTGAGCTGCTTGGGTGTGTGGAGAACTTCTCTGGGCAGCCAAAGTCCCTCTGGTTAGCAAGGAACCACCTGAACACTTTTGTCTTGTTTTTATGAACTCAATGGTGAGAACTTTTCAAGGCAGACGTGAGGCTGGAAGTTCTCTGCTCAAACGTGAGGAAGAGGCACAATAATTTAATTATTATGAGAGCATGGACTGAACCAGGGTAATTCCACAAATCAACAGAATGATAGAATGTCAAGGGTTGGAAGGGACCTGGAGATCATCTATTCCAACCCCCCTGCCAAAGCAGGATCACCCAGGGCAGGTCACACAGCGACACATCCAGGGGGGTTTGGAAAGGCTCCAGAGGAGAAAATTCCACAACCTCTTTGGGCAGCCTGGGCCAGGGCTCCAACACCCTCACAGCAAAGAAGTTTCTCCTCATGTTGAGGTGGAAGTTCCTATATTCTAGCTTCAACCTGTTCTTCCTTTTCCTATTACTGGGCACCACTGAAAAGATATTGTCCTCATCCTCTTGACACCCACCCCTCAGATATTTCTAGACATTGATAAGATCCTCTCTCATCCTTCTTTTCTCCAGGCTGAACAGCCCCAAGTCTCTCAGTCTTTCTTCACAGGAGAGATTGTCAAGTCTCTTCATCATCCTCATAGCTCTCCATTGGACTCTCTCCAGTAGTTCCCTGTCTCTCTTGAACTGGGGTGCCCAAAACTGGATCCAGTATTTCAGATGTGGTCTCAGCAGGGCAGAGCAGAGGGGGAGGAGAACCTCCTGGACAGACTTTTCCTGATGCACCCCAGGATACCATTGGCCCTCTTGGCCACAAGGGCCAGTTTGCTGACCCATGGAGGATTTACTCTCCATTAGGACTCCAAGGGCTTTCTCCAGGGAACTGCTTTCCAGCAGGACACCCCCTAAGCTGTACTGGTGGTTGGTGTTATTCTTACCCAGATGCAGGACCCCTACACTTGTCCTTATTGAACTTCATGAAGTTTTATCCTTGTGATGATGAGCAGTGATGAAAACAGGGCTTCACACCCACCAAAAGCCCAAAGCTTAATACCAAAGTGCCAAATTTTGGTCAATCTCCTCTGTCTCTCAACGTGGCCCATAAGCCAGGGTTCAGGACCATACGAACCACAGCCATGAGATGGCTTTTTATCAGCCAGAATTTGGGCAGAAGCAGATCACAGACATCCTGAACTGATTTTGTTACCAGTTTGGGGTGATTCTTCATCAGGATAAAGTTACTAAGGATGCTGAAATGTCATAATCTCCTCTTGGTTCTGTTTTAAGAAGACTGGAAATTAAGACCAGGGTGAAACAAGCTGGGAAAATCACCCAGGGCTCTGAGAAATGGGTCTCAAGGGTGTTGGTGACATCAGATCTGTACCCACAACAGAGATGTGCTGAGGTGGGAAGTCAGGTCACCCCATTTTGATGGGCTTGGCCAGAGCAGTAGCAAACATGGAGGTCTCTGCTCAGCACTGCTCTGATGTGGTGGATATTCCATGTAGAACAAAATGCTACATTTCCACTCTTTTTTTTTTTTTTTTTTTTTTTTTTTTTTTTTTTTTTTTTTTTTTCTACTATAGTAATAGTAGAACTCTAAAACCTCTGTAATGGGGAGTGTGTGTATATAAAACCAATGAAGTGAGGGGTGAAAGAGAACCCAGGCTAGATCAGTCCAACAGATCTACCTTCCAACCTTCAGCCATGTTCCTGGAACTCCTTAGGACATCAAATCTTCTTCCTTTTTGTCCCAGCCCCTCTCCTTCAGGAATGGCTTTTGAGCTGAGATCCTCAGGGTAACCAGACTTGGCCATCAGCCCTCTTATTTCTGTCTTTGATTCCTTTTTCTAAAGATTCCCTCTCTTTGCACCAGCCTGTGAACACCAGGGCTATTTAATAGCTTGTTACCAGTGAATCTCCTTGAAAGTAAGGAGATTATTAAATTAATTTGACTCAAAAATTCAATTATTTTAAAATCAAGTTAAATTAAAATTCAATTAAAATTCAATTAAAATGTAATTAAAATTCATTGAAAAGTAAAAAATCATTTGAACTTTAAATCTCCACTTTCCATAAAGTTGAATATTTATTTTCATGGCTTTTTCCTGTTCAGATACATTTTGTTAGTCACTCTGGTTGTTCTCCAAGTTCTATCCCTTAGCTCTATTTCACTTCCTCTGAGAATAAAACCTCCTCTTGTCATTTTGTATATCCTCAGCCCTTTTTCTGGTCCTTGCTGTTCTCTCGCTGACTCTCTGAAAGGCAGCAGATGACCTTCCTTGGAGCATCTCTGGGGAGTTACTCCCTGCTGCACTGAGCAGGAGATGAGAGGAAAACCAGAGTTGTTTCACACAAACATCAACTCCTGCATATGTCAGTGTTGACTCATCCAAAGGCTCTTGGATAAATTCCAGCATTAAAAAAAAAAAAAAAAAAAGGAGGTGACAAAGCAGGGGGAAATGCCAGAAATTACTTTGTTTTCTTTTTCTTTTCTGACTGCAGCAGCTCTTTTATTTTTCCTTGAACTTGAGCATCTCTCCTGTGAAGAAAGACTGAGAGACCTGGGACTGTTCAGCCTGGAGAAAAGAAGGATGAGAGGGGATCTTATCAATGTCTAGAAATATCTGAGGGGTGGGTGTCAAGAGGATGAGGTCTATCCCTTTTCAGTGGTGCCCAGTAATAGGAAAAGGAAGAACGGGTTGAAACTAGAATATAGGAACTTCCACCTCAACATGAGGAGAAACTTCTTTGCTGTGAGGGTGTTGGAGCCCAGGCTGCCCAAAGAGGTTGTGGAATTTTCTCCTCTGGAGCCTTTCCAAACCCCCCTGGATGTGTCGCTGTGTGACCTGCCCTGGGTGATCCTGCTTTGGCAGGGGGTTTGGAATAGATGATCTCCAGGTCCCTTCCAAAACTTGACATTCTATCATTCTGTTGGTTTGTGGAATTGAGCAGAGAACTTCCAGCCTCACGTCTGCCTTGAAAAGTTCTCACCATTGAGTTCATAAAAACAAGACAAAAGTGTTCAGGTGGTTCCTTGCTAACCAGAGGGACTTTGGCTGCCCAGAGAAGTTCTCCACACACCCAAGCAGCTCACTAGAAGACATCTTGCTACCTTCATATTCTTTCCATAACATCCAGGGAATTAAAGCACCCAGAGAGAAGTCCACTTCAAGCCTCAACAGAACAACCAAGAGAAAAATACAGCAGCTGCAGCAACAAAACTCAAACCAATCTTTTAAAAATTATTTTTTTTCCAATGCAACTGCGACTCCACAGCTTTTATGCTGCAAACTCTTTGACATTATCTCTTTTACTGACAGTTTTTTCTACAGCACCACAGTGTTAGTATGTTCCTGGCAGTGGGAATGTTATCCTCATACCTCAGAGAAATTAATATCAGTGGCAACTACTTCATTTCTCTTTGTGCTCAGCTGGATGGGATGACCTGAGACCTTTCTTGCTCTTGAAAAAATGGTCCTGCAATTTTTATACCTTTGCCCAGGTGCAAGCAGAGTCTTAGTAAAGTTGGAAAGAATGTTTACCTGGCTAAGATGAGATCTGAAACCTGACCACTTGGTTTCTGTTGGAAAGGGAAGTACCAGTAGGTAAGATAAAACGTATTGGAAGTTTTCTTTCCAATGTGAGGAGCAACCCATGTTCACCCGACTAGTTACTGTGTTTTGAGTGAAAAGTGGTAACCAGCTGAGAAATTATCACTTTTAGGTAGTTCTCAGCCACTTACTCCTTTTTGGCTACAATGTTATCACCATTGCAATCAAATCCCACATCCTAGATTAATTTCCTGTTTTCCCTTGTTTTAATTTTGAAGATTTAAAAATCAGTTTTAAAACTCAGCATGTTCTTGAGAGCCCTGCTCCTCCTAGCCAAAGAGTTGAATCCAGCAAATGAAGGAGCTCACAGAATCACAGGGTTGGAAAGGAGCTCTGGGATCATCAAGTCCAACACTTGATCCACTCCCCCCGTGGTTCCCAGCCCATGGCACTGAGTGCCACATTCAGTCTCTTCTTCAAAACCTCCAGGGATGGAGAATCCACCCCCTCCCTGGGCAGGAAAGATTTTTTTTTTTTCCTAATATCCAACCTAAACCTCCCCTGGCACAACTTAAGTCTTACTGAGAGCTGCCTGGGAGAAGAGACCAACCCCCCCCTGGCTCCAACCTCCTTTCAGGGAGTTGTAGAGAGTGATGAGGTCTCCCCTGAGCCTCCTCTTCTCCAGGCTGAACAGCCCCAGCTCCCTCAGCCTCTCCTCATAGGATCTGTGCTCCAGTCCCTTCACCAGCCTGGTTGCCCTCCTTTGGACCTGCTCCAGCACCTCAATCTCCTTCCTGACCTGAGGGGCCCAGAACTGGACACAGGACTCGAGGTGTGGCCTCACCAGGGCTGAGTACAGGGGCAGAATCACCTCCTTGGATCTGCTGGCCACGCTGTTCCTGATCCAGGCCAGGATGCCATTGGCCTTCTTGGCCACCTGGGCACACTGCTGGCTCATGTTCAGTTTCTTGTCAATGCAGACTCCCAGGTCCCTCTCTGTCTGGCTGCTCTCCAGCCACTCTGTGCCCAGCCTGGAGCTCCCCATGGGGTTGTTGTGGCCAAAGTGCAGGACCCGGCACTTGGCCGTGTTGAACCTCATCCCGTTGGAATCAGCCCAACTCTCCAGTCTGTCCATTTGCAACAGTTTTCTCAAAAATCAGATGCTCTAGTGCAACCAGCAATGAGATACTCGTCCCCAAACTGCTGCTGAACAGAAAGAACTGAATTTACCACTGTCATCTGACTCCTACTGTGTGCTCATTCTGCACATCAAAATATCAAGTGAGTAGTGGTAAACTGCAGAGGATGGTGTAGAACAACTCCAAGTATTTAAAAAGTCAGGAGGGAGACAAGATTAAAAGGAAATAATATGCATAATTTGTCTAATCTATGACTAAGGGGACCAGAACTGTCTACAAGCATTTGCAGAATGTGAAAACAACAAAGAATGAGAAAAATTGGTTTAGAGTGGAACAAAGAGTATTATTAGGAGCAGTGGGAAGCAAAAGAAAGTAGAGCCTGAATTGCTTAAGAGTTTAATGTATTCCACTGTAGTCATTCATATTATATAATGGTCTTTTTAAACACTTTATATATTCATGCAGAACTCTGGCCTTTTCTAGAAATATCTCTTTTTTTAAGAATACTTGATCATAATTCCTATTTTTAATTTTTTTAAATGAAAATGATTAAAAAAAGAAGTGGTTCTGACTTTCAGTGGCTGACATGGAAAGCATGTAGATTCAGCTTCAGTAAAAAGGATTAGATGGCAAAAAGCTTCTGGACGGAGCCTTCTCTGATGCCAGGGCTCCTGGAAAGGCAGGAAAGCTCCAAGAGTTTCTTTGGAAACAGGGAATCAGTTTTCATAGAGTCACAGAATCCCAGAATCATAGAATCACAGAATGCATTGGCTTGGGAGGGACCTTTCAAGCTCATATATATATATATGTCTGCCTGTGTGTATATATACAGATGCAGATAAAGATATTTAGAGACACACAAGCATATACGTATGTATAGACACACACATAATAGGAAACTGGTGCTTTTCACAGGGAGTTTTATAGGAAATTAATATCAAACTTGCCAAATGAGGCCTGCAGGTGGCTGGATGGGTCGGGGGAGTATTTCTTTTCTGGTGGTTTAAAGTGGAAGATTCCCCCCTGCAAGCCAATGCAAATTGTTCCAGAAGTTTTTCTGAAGGTCTTGAGGAGAAATATCAGCACAGCTAGACAGGGAGGCAGACACGGAGATGATGCTTGTTCCAAAACCTTTTCAATGGACACCACTTTGAAATGTTTCACAGGAAAATAATTGTTCTTTTTCTGATCAGCTGTAGCGTTTGGATCCACAGGAATTTGGCTTTGACTGAAGTCCAAATATCCTGCAAGAGGTATCACCTCTTGGCCAAAAGGCTTCAGGACAGCCTTGGGTCCAAGGGAAGTTCAACTAAGGCTCTGTTTTTTCTCACTTAAAAATGATGTAGCTAGGATATGGCATGAGCCATGAGTTCATCTTAAAGCACTGGGCATTGAAATAAGAGTTGAGAACATCTTTTCACAGCTGAGAACCTGCTCCTGCTGCCCTGAAGACAGGAAAATCCCCTAAACCCACAGAGAAGTTAATAGTACTCTTCCATTATAGTGGTCATCCAGCAGGTAACTGCAGGTAGTGTTGAAAGGAGGGAATCACTCATCTCCACAAGTGCAGCACTCCTGACAACATTGCAAGCTGAGCCTGGCTCCTAAAGCTCCCTTCAGCCCTTCAGTTCTGTTCCTATTGACTCTGGAGTAAACCCCATCAGAGCTGATGTGCCTGTTTTCTTCCTCCTCTGCTCTCAGACAGATTTTGCTAACTCCTTCTCTGGGAGCTGGTCCAACTCTAGAAGAAAATTCTCTCTGCCATCCCATGCTCCTTGCCACTTTCCCACTGGTTTCCCCCACCCACAGGATGATACCGAGATGTAGGACAGATTTGATTGGTATCACCCTTTGAATCAGGGTGTGGTGGAAGGAACTCAAAGTACCCCATCATCCCACAGCCCCAAAACGTGGGACATCACAGCAAAAAGCAGCTGTTCGCCTCCTGTTGTCCATGTATAGCCACAGGACAGTGTAGGATCATAGAATAATAGGATATGGTGAGTTGGAAAAGGCCCATCAGGATCATCAAGTCCAACTCCTGTCCCTGTGCAGGGCTAGGGATCACCCCATGTGACTGAGAGCATCATCCAAATAATCCGTGAACTCAGGTGGGGTTGGTGCTGTGACCACTTCCCAGGGGAATTTGTTCCCTTAGTCAACTGGTCTCTGGGGGAAAAAAACCTTTTCCTGACATCTAACCTAAACCTCTCCTGATTCAGCTTCCTACCATTTCCCCAGGTCCTGTCTTGGGTCACAGAAGTGGAAAAAATCAGAACCTGCCCCATCTCTTCCCCTGGTGAGGAAGCTGTAGCCTGCAGTGATGTCACCCCTCAGCCTCCTTTTCTCCAAGCTGAACATTCCAAGTGACCTCAGCTGCTCCTCATAACCCATCCCTTCCAGACCCTTCACCACCCTTGTGTCTCTCCTTTGGATGCTCTCCCATAACTTGATGTCTTTTTTATTTTGTGATGCCCAAAACTGCAGACAGGACTCAAGGTGAGGCTGTACCAGTGCAGACTGGGGCACTCACCTCCCTGGACTGGCAACGTTGTTCTTGATGCACCTCAGACCATGGTTGTCCCTCCTGGCTGCCAGGGCACACTACTGGCTCATATTCAATCTTTCTTCCATCAACCAGGACCCCCAGGAGCCCTTTTGCTCTCCTGGAGTCTGATATGCACATGAAATCTCACGGTATGTTCAGAATTAATCCTTTTTTTTTTTTTTTTTTTTTTTCCCCCCAGTTAAGGCCTCATTTCCAAATAGGTGGCAATAGTTCCACCCAAATGAGCAGGAAGGTTTTAAGGGGGAAGAAGAAAACACCAATTGTAGGTGTTTACAGTGCAGGCATTGCTGTTTGAACCAGTTCTCCAGCCAGTTAAGGGAAGTTGGTGTGGTCTGCTCAAGCTTCTCTTCCTTCTGGACCTTTTCCCTCAAATCTCCTTGGTGGTATCCAGACAAATCACCTCCCACACAGACTGACTGATTAGCATTCTTTGCCTAATTAGCACGCAGCAATCCTCCAGCAAAAGCAAAACATCTGCACCCACTGAAATGATGGCCACGAGCTGAATCCGGAATGTGTCTCCACTTTCCAGTTCTCCTTGTAGTAAATCTGTGGTAGTCAGAGCTGTGCTTTCCTACTCAAGCACATAAGCAAACAAGAGCTGACAATAAACACACCCAACTGTGTTTCAGCTAATGCAGCCCCCTGAAACACAGTGTGGAGCAGAGGAGCTGACACAAGAAAGCCAAAGTGATTTCAGTCCCAAGGTTTATTATATGCCTTGCTTAATTGCTTGGATTGCACATGAGGAAAATAATCATTACTCCTTTCTTTCTTAATTGCACTCAAGTATTAAGAATCCAACTGCATTTTCCCCCTTTCCATTCATTGGATACAACTGTTATTATAACAGGGTTTTTTTTTTTTTTTTTTTCCCAGTATTCTGCTCTTGATTTGCATGGTGCATGGTTTATATTGCTAATTAGCATCTATTAGAGCTGGCATCCCATTCAGGCCTTGATGAATGGAGATGAAAAAGGAATGAAGTAGCAGAACAAATCAGAACATGAGCAACTGAGCTCTCTTTTCCTTCCCGTTGGGAAACACTTGAGATACAAGCATGTGTCTGTTGGTGTCAGTAGTAGAAATACACCTTGTGTCACTGTTACCATAGCAGTTAACATGTCTCTCAAGGATGTCATCCAAAGTCTGAGTACTAAAAAACACAAAAATCATCATCCTGGGTTCGTACGTGTACAGTATCCTTTCTCCAGGATGCAAATCACAGAATCTTTGATGGTGGAAGGGACCTCTTGAGTTTATCTAACCCCAACCTTCCCCCTCAGAGTCAATTAGAGAATACTTTGCTCCCAGGTTAGATATTTTTTGTAACTAAAATGATATACATTCCAAATCAGAACAATCTGGATGGATAAGAGACTCCAAGGACTCAAAGACATGAATTTAAGAGGGGCTGAACAACCCACTGGAAAGGACCCTTTTATGCAGGATACAGAGGGATCTTGGAAAAGCCCCACCTAAAGTTCAAGCCTTTGTGCTTATGAGATCTCCAGTAACCGTGACTGACATGCACATCATATTGAAGCTGTTTCCACCTGGATGCAGATCCCTCCAGTGTGATATTACCACAGCCCCAGACACTCCATCAGGGACTGCAAAGCAGAGGTCAAACATCTGCTGGAAAACAGAGGAGGACATCACCTTTGTCCATCACCTGCTCTGAAGATGCTCTTTGAGCCCATTTTTGAAGATGTCATCTATCCTGATGTTGTTGTGAGCTGAATTTCCTATGGATTGATGTGGTCATCCTGTCTCTGTGGCTGTTGCCCTTTTTTATGTCTCCTCCCTGTAGCTTTGGAATTCAGTGTCTGGATTTGCCATCCAGCAAAAGAAGAGATCTCAAAGTTTCTCAGAGGTGGTATTTCCACGTGTTTCAAAATCAATAAGACTCAAGTCCGTAAGAAAATAAGCTTCATCAACTGTGATAACTGTTCTTCTCTCTTTGCTACAGAACAAAAAGGGTGAATAAGGTAATTTACTTTTTCAAACAAGGATAATAAATCCTGTTTTGCACTCTGCCAGGCAAAGGATAGGAGAGAAAAACTCTGACCACTAAACTTGGCTCTATTCAATGGAGGATTAATAACCATATTTTCTTAGGTAGACATGTTCCTAAGATGAAAGACAAGTCTCTGATCTCTTTTTGGAAGTCATAATAGAAAAATAACTGCGTATCAAGGGTAATGCACATGTTTATCACTGCAAAAGTAGATAGCTTGTAAGTCTGGGTGATTGGAAGAGCAGAGTTATCCAACTTCTGCTGTGTCAACCACTCGTTATTCTGCAAAAGCATGAAATGATACTTGAGAAATGAAAGCAAAAAAAAAATCCATCAGTGGGGAGAAAGGATGATTCAGTAGTCTGCATGACAATGAATAGCCCCAAACTGTAATGATATAAACCAGCACAGGGATAGTTAAAACTGAGACTCATTTTTAGGTGTCTAACAACCAAAAGCCATTGCAGCAACACTATAAAAAAAAAAAAAAAAAATTGTCTGAAAAAGGGTAGTAAGCTGTTTTGTTAAAGAAGGTTATGAGTCCCTGGTGTGAAAGAGCAATTATTGTGTTCCTTTGTTCACAGTCCTTATGCTTCTTAGAAAGCTGTGGGCAGAAAAGCTGGAAGAAAATCAGTTCTTTTTGTCTCTGGTCTGCTCATTAAAACAGAGAGAAAACAAAGGAGACCTGGTCAGGTGGGAAAGTCCAGAATGAGCAGCAGGTAGGAAACTCACAGAAAACATAAGCAAACTTGATGAAATATGGAAGGAAAGAGGCTTCTCCCTAGGTAACCCCAAAATGCAGTTTTGTTACAGTGCAGAAAATACTGGAAACTCTTGAGCTGCTTATAATAAAGGACCTGGGTTTTAAGGCAATGGTCAAAGGACATTTCTGTTTCCAAACCTATTTTTTTTTTCTCAGCAGCTCCAAAGTTCTTTCTTTAAACAGCACATTTAGAGATGCAAAGGAAACTTAATGTTTGGTTATTTTTTTATGCTCACTTTAAGTCAGGTTTTGGAAAGAGCTCATCACCTGCACTGTAAGGACCTCTCCAAACTCTTTCAGCCCCAGTGTCACCAATTCTATCACATTTTAGGGGTGTTCAGCATGTTGCTTTCCTTTTCAGCTGGTCAAGTTTGGTGCTTTGAGATGTTATCAGGACGAGTGACATCTGTCTATTAGTATTTAAGTCAACAGTGCCATGGCTGTTCTTTATGCCTGTACATCAAAGGGCAAAATCTGTGCCTGTACAGGGGCTGTACAAGGTAACTGGCACAGAAATCTAGATTTGATAGCTTAAAGATAATTTTTAGTGTTGTGGAGTAGGGAAGAAAGAGGATTAGGTGGCAAAGTTTGAAGGGCAAATGCTGATATATATATACTAGACTGTACCTAAAAGTTTGCAGAAAAAGGTATTTGTGAGTTTATTTGTACAAATACCTCAGTGGATCCCCAATCCTTTGAATAACTTGGTACATTTATGTAGTCTCTTAATGGGTAGATTTTGTGAGCTTTGCTTTTTCTTTTGATTTTCTTTTGTGTTGTAGTAGAGACTCATCTGTGACATGACCCAGTCCCTGTGAGACACCAGAAGAAATCTTCCCCTTGGTCTAATGCAAAAAAAAAAAGTAATAAAATAAAAAAGTAATAAAAAATAATAATTAAAATAAATAAATAAATAAATAAGTGATTCTCTGGACTAATTGCTTTGCTTCCTGCATTATAGAGACAGCTTTTCACCTCATCAGTAAGACTGTCATTCTTTATTGCTTGCTTTATCTCTCTTTCTTTCTTCATTGCTTTTTGCTTGCTTTCTTTATTTCTTGCTTTCTTCTTTTTTTCCTTTCTTTCTTGCTTGCTTACTAGCTTTCTTTCAATCTTATTTTCTTGCTTGCTTCTTCATTGCTTGATTATTTCTCTCCTTCCTTCCTTCCTTCCTTCCTTCCTTCCTTCCTTCCTTCCTTC
>JAAWXA010000011.1:24847953-24879735 GCA_038090715.1 Florisuga fusca
TTGCTAATCCAACAGAACTCCTGGATGTTGGATTCAGAGGGCCCAGCAGTTTTTAGAAGGATTTCTACTTCTGAGAAGGATGGAGTGTGTAAATGTTAGAACCATTTTGGTTGGAAAAGGCTTGGATTATCAGATCTAACTTAACCTAGCACACTGCCACACTAAACCGTGGCCCTCAGCATCACATCTGCATGGCTTTTAAATTCCTCCAGGGATGGTGACTCCCCCATTTAACTGGACAACCTGTTCCAGTGCTTGACAGTCCTTCCAGTAAAGAAGTTTCTCCTAATACCCAATCTAAACCTCCTCTGGAGCAACTGAAGGCTATTTCCTCTTGTTCTATAACTTATTACTTGGGGGAGACATTGATCCCACCTCACTACAACCTTCTTTCAGGTAGTTGTAGGGAGTGAGGTCTTTCCTCAATCTCCTTTACTCCAGGCTAAACAACCCCAGTTCCCTCAGCCTCTCCTCCTAAGATTTCTTCTCCAGATCCTTCACCAGCTTCATTGCTCTTCTCTGGACACATCACCTCGATGGTTTTCTTGCCATGAGGAGCCTAAAACTGAACTCAGGTTTCACCAAGGGGAACAATCACTGCCATACTCCTGCTGGCCACACTATTGCTGACAAAAGCCAGGATTCTGGTTGCCTTCTTGGCCATCCAGGCACTGTGCTGCTCATATTCAGCTGCTCTTGATCAACACCTGAAAATTCTGCTCCTCCAAGCACTTTCCAGCCACNGGTAAAAGGAAGGGGTTTGACCCTTGTGATCCCTCCAATTTATACTGAGTATGAGGTGTATGGGATGGAATACTCTGTTTGGTCAATTTTGGCATCTATCTTGCCTGTTCCTCCCCAAAGGAGGGTGCAGGTGGGACCTCTTTACTCCTTTTCTCCTTCTGGAGGGCAAAATGTTCCTCAGAGCTGAGTCCTTGGTTCTGCACCCCATTCTCCAGCTGTAACTATAACCATGGAGTGTTCTCAGTCCCAGAAGCAGACACTGACTGAGAAACTTGCTGTTCATTTCAGCAAGTGCAGCTCCTTCCAAGAGACTCAGCTGAAAGCAAAAGTACAAGACAGAAAATCACCTTTATCCTGGCCCAAACCAGGACAGCTGATGGGTGGTTAGACTGGATGATCTTGAAGGTCTCTTCCAACCAAAGACATTCTGTGATTCTGGGTGTTTGCAGGTTTGCTTCCTAAATATTTAAAGCTCTTAGGTGACAAGTCTCAGTATTGGGTCTCCTGCATTTAGATCACAACAATCCCATGAAATGCTCCAGGCCATTAGGGTTTCCAGAGTGGCTGGAAAGTGCTTGGAGGAGCAGAATTTTCAGGTGTTGATCAAGAGCAGCTGAATATGAGCAGCACAGTGCCTGGATGGCCAAGAAGGCAACCAGAATCCTGGCTTTTGTCAGCAATAGTGTGGCCAGCAGGAGTATGGCAGTGATTGTTCCCCTTGGTGAAACCTGAGTTCAGTTTTAGGCTCCTCATGGCAAGAAAACCATCGAGGTGATGTGTCCAGAGAAGAGCAATGAAGCTGGTGAAGGATCTGGAGAAGAAATCTTAGGAGGAGAGGCTGAGGGAACTGGGGTTGTTTAGCCTGGAGTAAAGGAGATTGAGGAAAGACCTCACTCCCTACAACTACCTGAAAGAAGGTTGTAGTGAGGTGGGATCAATGTCTCCCCCAAGTAATAAGTTATAGAACAAGAGGAAATAGCCTTCAGTTGCTCCAGAGGAGGTTTAGATTGGGTATTAGGAGAAACTTCTTTACTGGAAGGACTGTCAAGCACTGGAACAGGTTGTCCAGTTAAATGGGGGAGTCACCATCCCTGGAGGAATTTAAAAGCCATGCAGATGTGATGCTGAGGGCCATGGTTTAGTGTGGCAGTGTGCTAGGTTAAGTTAGATCTGATAATCCAAGCCTTTGCCAACCAAAATGGTTCTATCATTTACACACTCCATCCTTCTCAGAAGTAGAAATCCTTCTAAAAACTGCTGGGGCCTCTGAATCCAACATCCAGGAGTTCTGTTGGATTAGCAATTGGTCTGTCGTGTCATAGCAGCTCTCATGTCTTTATCAAAGACATTCTGCATTGCTACTCTGCTCCTCATTACAGAATTAATACATTCATCTGCTAACAGAAGAGGATTTTGCAAACTCATGCTGAATCAGCATCTCTCTGTATTTATGCTGCATTATGTTACAGAGCACCTTGAAATATCTTTAGGATGTCATTATGTTTATGGAAAATCACAATTAAGGCTGGTTTTGCTTAACAGAAAGGGTTTGCCAATAGGACTGTTCTTGTGCACATTGTGGGTTAAATCTAAGTCTTCTTTTATGTTCATTATATGTCCTGTACTTACATTGACAGTAAAAGTTGCTGCAGATTTCCATTCTGTATCTGAGGGTTTTATTCATACAGAGTAGAAAGAACATGGGTTTATTTTCTCTACTAATTTGTTGCTTTTAATGCTTGTCAGCTAGAGTTTGTTTTCACAACTAGAAAAAAAGAAAGAAATCCATCTTATATTTCTGGAGGTTTTCCCATGTCAAAAGGATTCAGAAGAAAAAGAGAAAAAAAGAAAAAAAATAAAAAGAAAAAGAGAAAAAAAAAGAAAAAAGAAAAAAAATCTGAATTAATTTTATTTGGAAGGAACTCAAACACACTTCAGTATTTCTTTGCATAGACATCCTGCTTTTCCCTCAAAAAAACCCCTCCTGTAACTCCTTACTTTTTTTACCTAGAATGTCTTCATGCGTTGGAAAACCAAAGTATTTTTTTGGACATAGCTGCCAAAAAACCCAAACTGCTTACCTTTCTAACCTGAAAATTCTCTCTTTCCCAAATCTTTGAAATACAATTCTCAAACTTTCCTGGTTTTAATGAAAAAATTGAAGAGTACTGGTAGCTATGAATAGTTTGCACAAAAACTTTGATTTTCTGAGGAAGACAAAAAAAAATATTTTCCATCTCTAAATGTTTATTATTTCTTGCAGCAGTCCTTAAGTTGTAGGTGGGAAAGGATCCCTCTTACTCAGTATTGTGCAAAAGCAAAGGCAGTTTCTAGAGAATTTGGTCAAGTTTTTTTCTTGTTTGCAAAGAGGGAATGTAATGTGACATCCTGCAGCCTGTGAAACAGCAAGGGACCTCATTGCTCTAAATATTTTATACCCCATTGCAAGATTTCTTCATGCACTCCCCGAGGGTACAGCCTAAAGAGAAAGACCAGAAAAACATCTTTTTGTCCTTTTCTGTCTCCTGTTTCTTGATGACGAACAAGAAGCTTTGGGTGATGAGACATCCTATCCATAACTTTATTTTTCCCTCAGTAATCAGCAAGAAGAGTTAGAAATATCACTTTTCTTCTGCCCTCAAACACCTTTTTGAATAACAGTGGTGGGTGCAGGCTTTCAAGAAAAGAGAATGACAAGCAAATTACTCAGGTTTTTCCCACACTAATTTTTAGTTGTCCAGCTTTTGGGATTTTTTTGTTTTTTTGTGGGTTTGTTTTTTTTTTTTGTTTTTTTTTTTTTTTTGCTTTTGCAGGGCTTTAACCAGCCAGTCTGATGAATTGCAAATTCAAAGGCTTTTTGTCCTTCTGCAAGCAACATAATAGGCTCCTAAGTGACCTTAGAGCAACCTCCCAATATCTGGAGGGGCTACAGGAAAGCTGGGGAGGGATTTTGATATGGGGGTTTAGTGAGAGGACAAGGGGAAATGGTTTCAAACTTGAAAAGGGGAGATTTAGGTCAGACATTAGGAAGAAATTCTTTATTTTGAGAGTGGTGAGACCCTGGAAGAGGTTGCCCAAGGAAGTTGTGGCTTCCCCATCCCTGGAAGTGGTGAAGTCCAGGTTGGATGGGGCTTGGAGCAACCTGGGCTGGTGGAAGGTGTCCTTGCCCATGGAAGGAGATTGGAACTGGATGATCTTTAAAGTCTCTTCCAAGCCAATCCATTTTGTGATTCTATGATTGAAAAGCCAATTTACCTATGGAAACAGTCCAGGATCTTAACCCTTCCCACCTTCCCCAGATTGGACTCTTTTTCTTTGAGGTGATGCAGGTGTAGCATGCAGATGGGTCACCTTAAATAAGAGTTGCTTTTGAGTTTATCTTCCAGGAAGAATTTCTTTCAAGTTCCTTTTGCAGACTTTGGTTATGTTTTCTTGTTAGATTAGGAACTGTGCTTCAACTTACTTCAATACTCCCCAAAGAGGCATCCCTGCTGTGCTTTTGAGCAGTAGGAAAATGTTTACCCAGGCCTTTACACAAATAAAAAGTTTTTATTGCTTTCATTGCTAATAACACTTATACAATTTATAAACGGCCTTTGGATTATATTTTGTTTGTTTTTTCAAAAGAAGATGAAGAAGTAACCTTACAAAAATCCTGATAATTGGCAAAAGCACAGTTGCAATATCTGCTTCCTGAAAACACAGGCAGGATTGTGAGTGAGGAAACTGTGAAATCCAAAATGTTTGTATCCTGCAGATTAACTATTTGTTGTATTTTCATATCCCCAGGACAGTTTGCAAAGGAGATTCTTATTCTTCACTTAAAAGCCTTATACTTAACTCAGCCCTGAAATGCAGCCAGCTCTGGGGAAGGGTTCATGTCATCATGGAATGGGCCCCACACTGAATGAAAAGAAAGAAAACAGGAACAATGCAAGAAAGAATACTCAAATCATAGACTCATAGAAAGGTTTGAGTTGGAAGGAGCCTTTAAAAGTCATCTAGTCCATCCCCCCTGCAGTAATCATGATCATCCTCATCATCCTCAAAGACATTCTCAGAGCATCTCCAAGCCCTTGAGGATGCTTCCAGCATGACTACACAGAGCATTCTCCACCTTAACCTCCATGGGCTTCTCATAGTCCAGCTCAGAAGTGGATCACATACCAGCCCAAACCTGCTGAGTGCTTTGAGAGGCTGTTTCAAAACATCTTTTGGATTTGGGGCTTCGAAATGTTTGCATTTCCAGCCAACATTCATTTGAGAAGAGTTTTTAGCTCTTTGTCCTGGTGCCAGCTTTATCCTGGCAGCTAAAATAACTGTTCCTCCTCCCTGCTGCTTGTCTAGAGGAAGAGTCTGTCGACCAGGCATACTCCTACTCAGCTTTCAGTTCAAGCCAGGTTCTTCTAGTCTTTTCTATTAAAAGAAGCTCTTCTGAGCTCTGACACTTTTTGCAGGCTTTTCCTGCATTCATTTCATGTTACAACGGTCCTGCCTGGTGTCTGACATCCCCAATAAGCTCTCAGCTTAGACAAATATGAAATCTTTGCTCTCTCTCCAACAATATTCTCTCCTTATACAGTGTTACAGCATCACATTCACCTTTTTCAGCCCCTCAGTACATGTGTGGTTCATAACTGCCCTCTGATTAATTTGAAAATACAGGACTTTTTTTCTTCACCTTCTTTTCTGAATCACAGAAATAATACGAGAATCATAGAATGACTTGGTTGGAAGAGACCTTGAAGATCATCTAGTTCCAACTTCCATGACATGGGCAGGGACACCTCCCACCAGACCAGGATATTCCAAGCCCCATCCAACCTGGCCTTGAACACTTCCAGGGATGGGGCAGCCACAGCTTCCCTGGGCAACCTGTTTGAGTGTAAAAGTGTTAAATTTTGTTAGCACATAACATGAGAGTGTATACACACACATGTATGAGCACAAAGAGAAAATACTCCTGGAATGTGTAGGTAGGAATTAACTGAGAATGACACAGTGCATAGGGAAGTGCTCCAGGCAGGAGCATCTCTTGGGTAAGTAACAGGAATTAATCCTTTCTATTGTTTCTCTGTCCCTTTTTAGATTCTAACTTTATCATTGTCTAGAGATGGATTCACAAACCAGAGCTCTCAGTAAACTACATTGCCATCAACATGGGTGCCATCTAACTCCCACCTCTGTGATACTCCAAGTGTGCTTGGAAGTGTTGATGTCCAGGTTGGATGGGGCTTGGAGCATCCTGGTCTAGTGGGAGGTGTCCCTGCCCATGGCAGGGGGGTTGGAACAAGATGATCTTTAATGTCTCTTCCAAATCAAATTATCCTACAGTTCTATAAAATCTGTACTTCAAAGTAGACTAAGATACTCTACCTGAAAATAAGTTGCAGCAAGGTGGAGGCTGGTTTCCTCTCCCTGGTAACAAGCAACGAGGCAAGAGAAAATGATCTCCAGTTGTGCCAGGGGAGGTTTAGAGAGGATGCTCAGAGAATAAATCATGGAATCACAGAATGTCAGGTTGGAAAGGACTTCAAGGATCATCTGCTCCAACCCTTCTAATATTATTGTTTATATTAGATGCCTCAGCACCCCATCGAGCTGAGACTTCAAACTTTCCAAAGTGGGGGAATCCACCACTTCACCTGGGAGACCATTCCAATGTCTGACTGTCCTCAGAGGGAAAATTTTTCCTCTTGTGTTCAATCTGAATCTCCCCAGGAGCAACTTGTGCCCATTGCCCCTTGTCTTGTCCATGGGACTCCTTGTAAATAGGGAGTCTCCACCTTCTTTGTAACCCCCTTTTAAGTACTAGAACATTGGAATAAGGTCTCCCCTAAGCCTTCTCTTCTCAAGGCTGAACAAACCCAGAAGAAACTTCTCCACTGAAAGGGTTATTAAACACTGTAATAGGCTGCCCTGGGGGGTGGCTGAATCACCATCCCTGGAGATGTTTAAAAGATGTGTAGATGTGGTACTTAGGACTGTGGTTTAGCACTGGACTGGATATAGCTACGTTAATAGTTGGAGTAGATGAGCTTAAAAGTCTCTTCCAAACAGAATGATTCTGGGATTTGGAATCACAGAATTTTTTTCATGATGGTATTTGTGGATGAAATTAATTTGTCCTCCACTTGTGACTCCTTTCTCTTTAAAAACATCTGCAGCTAGCCAGCACATGTTGTTTTGGTGAGAAGAGAAGATCTTAGGATGTGGAGTCACACAACCATCTCTCTGAGGACCAAGGTCCCACCTTTCCCACCTATGTTATTTGTGTTTGCTCCCAAATCCTCCTGGCTCCTCACTCACAGCTCCATGAAAACGAATTCCTTCAGTGATCACCTCTCTGCCACCCCCTTTTGCATGGAGGTCACTATGCAGTGGCCACTGAAAATACTTTGGAAAAGGTGAAATGGAAGAGTTGCCAACACACTGGTGTCTGTCAGACACCTCAAAAGATGGCAGGAAAGTGAAGCAGAGACCTGTCCCCAAGACTTAGTGCTCCCTTTTTAATTCAGCAAGAATTTTTACAGAGCTTTTTTTCTTGCTCTGTGTATAAGGCTGACTTGAGTCATGATTTTTTCATGTCACAGGAGGAAAAGGCAGTCTTTCATTTTTTTTTTTTTTTTTTTTTTTTTTTTTTTTGAGCTGAGATAAATAAAATAAGCTTTCTAATTCTGGACTGAAGTTTGTTGTTTTGAACTCACTTCCTCCAGAAATGATCCTGGAAGAGATATTTTTCCACCAGACAGCTCGATTTCTGTGAAAACCAAAGTCTTGGGAAAAGAAAAAAAAAGGGCAGTTATTTAATTTTTGCTTTTTATCACCTAGCCACAGGAGATATGACTGTGCAGGCAGTGCTGCTCCTCAGTGCCACCCCTTGAAAGTCTCAAATGCCTCATGAAACTCAAACTTATTGTCCCTACAATGCCATTTCTTTTGGGTTCCACCTAATATGGTACTTTTACTTCTCATTAGCTCAGGATTATGTGAGTAATGAACTGTAGACAGCAGAACTTAAGTTCCAAGGCATTTCAAGACTGTAAACAAAACAAGCAAACCCTCTAAAATATGTATATATATATATTCTTGAATATAGATATCCAAATTCTTCTTACATGACCCTTTTGGTAGATATATGCTTTTTTTTTCCTTGTTCTATAACTAATCAGTGCCTCAGTTTCCTCTCAATTTAAATGAAGAGAAATAAGAGACTTAAGAGGAGGAGGGAAGAAGGGCAAGGATACTTTGAGCTCCACAAAAGGCTCTGAAGTCCACAGAGATGAAAATTCTCATTTTATCCCTTTTCCAGAAGTTTCCATGATCAAGAAACCTTGTTCCAAGCGTGGGTCTTTGTCCTCTGTGATTCTTCAGCCACACAGAACAAATCTCCTTCTGTTGAGCCCAGTCCAGAGATTCCAACCTTCGATCAGAGTAAAGCTGTAGACGTGAACCAGGAAAATCCTGGAAAACAGTGCTCAGCTAAAACCCAATAGTTTCATAGCCTTCCCAGGAAAAGCTGAAGGAAAAGAACACAGCTCATTCCTGCTTCCCATCAATGCCACCATGAGGAGCAAAGAAAGACCAAGTGCAACCCTTGGCAAAGGAAGGAAGATCTGGAAGGGCACAGGAAAATGTAGAAAGGGGAAACCTAGGGTGGGAAAAGACATGACCTGACTTAGCCCTCCAAGACACCCAAGGTTCCCAGTTCCATACCTTCCTGCCACTGAGAAAGAAGCATCGTCACTTCACAAATAAAACCCTGGTAAGGAAAATCTTACCACCATCCCCTATTTCCAGCTCTCATTCATCCTCACTGAAGAGGCTGGAGAAATACCCAGGGCTTTGGAATGGAGAAGTGGCTTTGGAATGGAGAAGTGGCTTTGGAATGGAGATTATATTTCTTGATATTTTCTATTTTCATCAGCATTGTTTTCTATGGGTTACCTAGACACCCCTCTGGGCTTGGATTTTTATTTTTTTTTTAGGGCAAAAGAGCCAATAGCAGCTATCTCATAACCAGAAAGGAGAGGAACTCTGAGGATGTGCTCTAAAGATTGGAAGGGGTTGCAGATCTTGGGGGGGAAAAGCCAGGGCCAGGAGATGCTTCACCAAATTCATCTTCTACTTGTGCAGGGGGAGAAGGGGGAGAGCATTTGCATGGGCAAAAGGCAAAAAGAGCCTGTGGACACGGGACTGCTCCTGGGTAAGTCAGAAATGTAGGATGGAAGGAGCTGCCATGGCAAGCTGGAGCTGTGATTTTCCTTCTTGAGAGGTTGGGACAAGTACACTGGAAGATGAAATGAGGAGACATCAAGGGTAGCATCCTGCTGCAGGGTGCTGAGGTGTTACAGGTGTGTGAAAGCCTAGAAAATACACTTGTAAAGTATGATGGTATTGCTGATCTATAAATATAATGTTACCAACAAGAATATCTATGCCCTCTCGTGTCTTTTTTTCATTTTAATGATAACCTCTGGTTCGGTGTCTGTATTTGTGGGATCAAGTGAATCTAATTTCCTATCAGCTACCATAAATTATTTCCTTAACCTACAAATTCCATGTCCTGTCTACAGAAATCACCTATGGGTTTTCCATCATTGCTGGTGAGAGGGATGTAATGTGAGAGAGAAGTTCAACTCACTGCCATGGGAACACAGCTCAGGATGAGAGAGCTGCTGGGTTCTCTCCATGAGTGGCAGAGGGAGTCTGTAGGATTTTTTTTTCAAGCATTAACTCTCCTCAGACTAAAGGCAATGCACATGAATCAGCAAATCTCATCAGCAAATTTGCAGACGACACCAAGCTGGTGGGAAGTGTGGATCAGCTGGAAGGCAGGAGGGCTCTGCAGAGGGACCTGGACAGACTGGAGAGTTGGGCTGATTCCAACGGGATGAGGTTCAACACGGCCAAGTGCCGGGTCCTGCACTTTGGCCACAACAACCCCATGGGGAGCTCCAGGCTGGGCACAGAGTGGCTGGAGAGCAGCCAGACAGAGAGGGACCTGGGGGTTTGGATTGACAGGAAGCTGAACATGAGCCAGCAGTGTGCCCAGGTGGCCAAGAAGGCCAATGGCATCCTGGCCTGGATCAGGAACAGCGTGGCCAGCAGGTCCAAGGAGGTGATTCTGCCCCTGGACTCAGCCCTGGTGAGGCCACACCTCGAGTCCTGTGTCCAGTTCTGGGCCCCTCAGGTCAGGAAGGAGATTGAGGTGCTGGAGCAGGTCCAAAGGAGGGCAACCAGGCTGGTGAAGGGACTGGAGCACAGATCCTATGAGGAGAGGCTGAGGGAGCTGGGGCTGTTCAGCCTGGAGAAGAGGAGGCTCAGGGGAGACCTCATCACTCTCTACAACTCCCTGAAAGGAGGTTGGAGCCAGGGGGGGGTTGGTCTCTTTTCCCAGGCAACTCTCAGTAAGACAAGTGGGCATGGTCTTAAATTGTGCTGGGGGAGGTTCAGATTGGATATTAGAAAGAATTTTTTCACAGAAAGAGTGATCAGACATTGGAACGGGCTGCTCGGGGAGGTGGTGGACTCTTCGTCCCTGGAGACATTTAAAAAGAGACTGGATGTGGCACTCAGTGCCATGGTCTAGTGACTGCAGTGGTAGTTGATCAAGGGTTGGACTTGATGATCTCTAAGGTCCCTTCCAACCCAGCCCATTCTATGATTCTATGATTCTATGAATGCCCTTTCCCATTGGTTTTCATACCTCCATTGCTGTGTTTATGCCAAAAAAAAAAAAGAAAGAAATGAAAGAAATGGGGGAAAGGAAAAGCAGAGAAACAGAGTTAAAAACGAGCCAACTCTTCATTAGGTAACTCATTAAGCAATAAAGTAATGCTGGATGCTTGAAGCAACAGACCTCAACCCACATAGTGAGCAATCCCCATTTGAAACAACTTTTCTTCCTTTTTTTTTTTTTTTTTTTTGGCTCCCTTATTGCTTTGTTTTTGAAGACAGTCTGTGAAAAGAGATGAAACCAAAGAACTGTGCTGCTGTGAATGCCTGGGCTAACAAGGGTCAGAGGCTGGGAGTGTGGATGAGGAGTGCAACTGCAGCTGAACAGCTTGGAGAGCATGGGTGGAGGAGGAGAGAGTGATGTTTGCATCAGGAGCCATCAAAGATCATGGCCTTTTCCTTGAAAAGTCAAGGAGTGAGGAAGAGGAAGGGAACTAGTGGAGGAACATCTGTACCTTTTGCTTTTAACTCAAGCATGCTGAATTCAGAAGGAACTGAAATGTTCCCATTGTCTTGTTGGTGTTCCCTCATGTCTGTGAGTGCCACGTTGTCAGGGTTTAACACTGCCCCAGCAATTAAACCAATAACAGATGCTCTCCATTAATCCCCCTCCCAAATAAAGAAAGGAGAGAGAAGAAGGGAGAGAGACTGATGGGTTGGAAACTAAACTTTAATGAAACAGTAATGATAAATAGGAAAAATGACTAAATATATACAAATATCCAGGAAAATTGATCCCACGTTCCTCCCCCCTTTCCCCCAATAACTCTCCCATCACCACCGAGGCTGCAGGGCAGCCCTGGGAAAGTCCAGGCTGGACTCCTGGGGTCAGCAGCAGTGGGGAGCTGGAGGCAGGAACACACAGATTCAGGCTGGCATGGATCAGGAGCACAGGCAGAGGAAGGGATGGAATCCTCCCAGGATGCTGAAGCAAAGAGGGAGAGGGGAAGAAGGGGAAGCAGGAAGGGCTTTGACCCTCATCATCCCTCCAATTTATCCTGAATGTGACACGTATGGTCTGGTCAATTTTGGCATCTATCTTGTCTGTTCCTCCCCAAAGGAGGGCTGCAGGTGTGACCTCTTTACTCCTTTTTTGCTTCCAGAGGGCAAAATGTTCCTCAGAGCTGAGCAGTGTCCTTGGTTCTGCACCCCATTCTCCAGCTGTAACTATAACCATGGAGTGTTCTCAGTCCCAGAAGCAGACACTGACTGAGAAACTTGCTGTTCATTTCAGCAAGTGCAGCTCCTGACAAGAGACTCAGCTGAAAGCAAAAGAAAATCACCTTTCTCCTGGCCCAAGCCAGGACACATGTAAAGCTTTTAAAGATGGCGTAAGCCTCAGTGTGGGGGAGTTGACAATTTGGCCAATTATCATGTTCAGCTTCCTCTGGGAAAAGCATCCCTCAGGAACAAAGGTCCAGATCTCCATATGGCCCCAGCCAATACCCCCAGTGAGTGACTGAGGTGGGAAGATGTGGTGGGAAACCACATTCCTATCTTCCTCCAGCCTGGAGACAAAGTAAAGATGATCTGATGGGATAGAATCATGGATGACCACATGTCATGGTACCTTCAGATGTCATAATCAATTTGCTTTGACTCCATGCATTTGGTCCTGGTGTCAGCATCAGGCATCTGGAAGTGAATGGTATAAGCTGAGGAGCAGCTTTCTTCAAGAGATGATCTTCACTGTGTAAGAACAGGCAAAAAAACATGGAGCACTCCAGCAAGGGCTCCCTCTGGCTTTGTGATGACCAAGGGACAAACCTTTATATGGTGAAACTCATAATTACTCACATATTAAGTCTCAGAGCAATCTGCTTGTGAGCAGCTCCTACCTGGGAGGTTGTTGGGTCTAAGAAGACACTGCCAATGAGTTTTTGTAGCCAAGGATGGGAAGAAGATGTGGTTTTAGCTCTGTTCTGTCCCCCCCAGAACATATAGGATGTAAATCTTCAGCATCAGAGGTGTTCTAGTTTATGTATAATGCCAAAATGGTGTTAAATTCAACGTTGGAGAGGGACTTTTTATAAGGGCAGGTAGGGAAGTGGGGAGGGTTAACCATTTTACACTGAAAGAAGGTAAATTTTAGGTTAGGAAGAAATTCTTGCCTGTGAGGGTGGTGAGACATTGGTCCTAGGTTGCCCAGAAACATTTTGGATACCCCATCCCTGGAAGTGTTCAAGGTCAGGATGGGGCTTGGAGAAACCTGACCTAGTGGGAGATGTTCCTGTCCATGCAGGGAGTTTGGAACTAGATGAGCTTTAAGGTTCCTTCCAAGGCAAACCAATCTATGATTCTAAAAACTGTACATTGATTTCTAGCTTCCTCCTTGCAAAGGACAGAGGAAAATCTGTACAAATTCTCCTAGACCTCTGCTCCCATCCCCAGAGTGAAATGCCACTGGGCACAGAGCAAAAAAAAAAAGTGATTGGAAAGTGGATAAAGGTCTGAATGGCAAAACTCAGCTGCTAACACAAGCAACCTGATATCTCTGGAAGATTGAAAAGATGAAATATTCACTGACCTCAGACATGGCACAGCGTGAAAAGAAAGCTGTCAGGGCAGTCAGACAAACCAGCAAAGAAATCTGGAGTGCTTGATGGGATCCATCAGACTTTGACCTGACAGAGAGTGGCATGAAGCTGGGTGTATCTTTGTTAAACATTAAATGAAACACAGATCAGCTCTGTAACAGCAAAGAAAGATTGTCAAATTGGATCAAGGGTGGCTCTGAAAGGATGGCAGGCAGCTTTGCCTGAAATCCTTGTTTCTACTTGTTTACTAGCAAATGCAAAAATAAATAGGGCTGGCATGATGCTATCAGAAATTCATCCTCCAAGGTGAATTTCAGTGAGAAAGGATCCATAAAGTAACACTATGCCAAGAGAAGTTCATTGGGATATTCCATAGCACCCTTTACCTGACAGTCCTTAAAATCAATCCTAGGGGCACGTCACCCCAGCTCATTCTTGTGTTGTCCTCTGTCAGCACCTGGCATGGGTGTTTTTGTGAGATTTACCTCAGCTGAAACACCTTGAAGATGGTTTAAGCTGTTTTATTTTACTTCATACCTCGGGCTGAGTCAGAGCACAAATAGGGTCGGGCACCTGGGTTCAGCCGTAATTTGAATTTTCCAACTATGGTGAAGTGATCACCATGGAGCACCTGGTGTCAAACCAAGCATAAAATTACTTCAGTCCTTTCACTCTGAGTCATTTCCAGCTCTTGTCTATCACCAAAGCTCTTGATTCAGTCATTTGTGAAGGGTTATAAATCACTCCTAGAGGAATGGCACCATGACACCCACTGTAGTCAGAGCTGAAATGGACACTGAGTTAAAGCAGTCCAGCCAAAACAGATCTAACCAGGGGTTTTCTATCCATGCTGTCAACTCTGCTTCTAAACATACAGCTTTACCACACATATACTCTGATCTCATGTTCTCTGCCACAATTTAATGCACTTTATATTTAAGACTGTACTGAAACTTGGGAGTGGTGGGGGACCAGAAGCTTAACATGAGCCATCCATGTGTGCTTGCAGCCCTGAAAGCCAACCAGGTCCTGGGCTACATCAAAAGAAACACAGAGAGTTGAAGGAAGGGATTCTCCCCCTCTACTCTGCTCTTCTGAGACCCCACCTGGAGTACTGGGTCCAGTTCTGGAGTCCCCAACATCAGAAGGACACAGAGCTCCTGGAAAATGTCCAGAGGAGCCACTCAAATGCTCAGAGGGTTGGAGCACCTCCCTGGGAAGCCAGGCTGAGGGATTGGGGTTGTTCAGCCTGGAGAAGAGGAGGCTCCAAGGTGACCTTAGAGCAACCTTCCAATATCTGAAGGGGCTACAAGAAAGCTGTGGGAGGGCTTTGGACATGGGGGTGTAGGGAGAGGACAAGGGGAAATGGGTTAAAACTTGAAGAGGGGAGATTGAGGTTTGACATTAGGAAGAAATTCCTTACTTTGAGGGTGTTGAGACCCTGGCACAGGTTGCCCAGAGAAGCTGTGGCTGCTCCATCCCTGGAAGTGTTGAAGTCCAAGTTGGATGGGGCTTGGAGCATCCTGGTCAAGTGTAAGGTGCTTCTGCCTGTGGCAGGAGGGTCGGATCTAGATGATCTTTAAGGTCTCTTCCAACCCAAACCATTCTATGATTCTATGAAACTACTTACAGCAAATGGCCAATAGATCATAGAATCATAGAATTAGCCGGGTTGGAAGGGACCTCAGAGATCATCAAGTCCAACCCTTGATCCACCGGTGCAGTTGCTAGACCATGGCACTGAGTGCCACATCCAGTCTCTTTTTAAATGTCTCCAGGGATGGAGAATCCACCACCTCACCGGGCAGCCCATTCCATTGCCTGATCACCCTCTCCTTAAAGAAATTCTTTCTAATATCTAACCTAAATCTCCCCTGGCACAACTTAAGACTGTGTCCTCTTGTCTTGTTGAAAGTCGTCTGGGAAAAGAGACCAACCCCCCCCTGGCTCCAACCTCCTTTCAGGGAGTTGTAGAGAGTGATGAGGTCTCCCCTGAGCCTCCTCTTCTCCAGGCTGAACAGCCCCAGCTCCCTCAGCCTCTCCTCATAGGATCTGTGCTCCAGTCCCTTCACCAGCCTGGTTGCCCTCCTTTGGACCTGCTCCAGGACCTCGACATCCTTCCTAAACTGTGTATCTAGATGTGCAAGAGCATACTACTGAGTGTAAAGTTGGAGACTGATGAGTAAGTCTCCTAAAGAGAGAGGCCAGATCTTGGATCCCTACTCAATCAGCACAGACAGGGACCCCACAGTGAACAATTTGTGTCTGGGGGATGGGGTCATGGTTGTGTAGTGCAGAGAAGAGGATTCCAGTTTGCCAGAGCTCTCCTGTTCAGCTTTTGCAGCTGTTGAAACTGCATTTCACTCCAACCCATTGGTTTATTGAAGACAAAATGCTCCTCAGACATTCTTTTTGATAGGAAGTTGTTTCAGTAGATTATCTGATTAGGTTGGTAGCTAAACACTTGAATCAAAAGCCAGCTGTTCATCAACCTGGTTTCTGGAATCAGAAGAGGTTTGTGGAAATCCAAAATCCTCCTGATTATGATTCCAGAGGTAATAATCAATCATCTCTGCAGGAGGGCAGAAGAGAGCTGGTAGGACAGAGTAGTGTCATATGCCAAAGACAGCCCCAGATATGGTCTTGCTGGATTTTTTTATTTAAACTGAAGTCTTGTAAATTTTTCATTTCTTTTTGAAGCCTGCCTTACAGCTTGGGAATTCAGAAAAAAAAAAAAAAAAAAAAAAAAAAAAAAAAAAAGGAGGGGGTAGCTTTTGCTCCTTTTTCTCACAGGAAGCAAATAAAGAGGACAAGCTGGAATACAAGCAGGAGATTTGATTGAGGATCTGGCAGAGCAGAGGTGAAGCTCTTCATGTCTCAGTGCAGAAATGCAACATCTGCCACCCTGCCCTTGGACCAGAAGCTAATTCCAAGTCAGAAATCTGTTTGGGTGCCTGCTCCTCATGCTGTCCCTGGAGGTATTTAAAAGCTCTGTAGATGTGATGCTCAGACACATGGTTTATTGGTGGCCTGGGCACTATGTTAGGTTAAGACTTGGATTTAATAATCTTAAAGGTCTTTTCCAACCCAAACAATTCCATGACCTTAAAATTCATTCCATGCTGGCTCTAAAGCTTGCCCCTATTTTTCTGGTTGTCTTGCACGTTCTCCCAGGCTTTCCATGAAGGCTGCTTTGGTGGTAAACATGGGGAATACAACCAGGAGCAGGCACTGATTTACCAAACTTCCAGACAGGGAAGCCAAATCCACAGCTTGCACCCAGCAGCAGCTTCTCTTTATTATTATGGATTTTACAGTCAAATTCAGCTCTGACTGGGGGCCTGTGGACACATGGCAACTTAGGAGAGATTCCTCAGACAAGTGTAGCCATCTGTGACAGTCACCCTGAAATCCCTTTGCAATCAACAGGGTGATTCCTCTTTTCCTAAAGTACCCATCTAAACAATGAGAGATGAATCATGTTCTAAACCACTTGGCTTTCTCCCTCTGTTGGGGGGTTTAGCTCTGTGATAGAGGCTTTCAGTGCATTTTTTTTTTACATGTATTACAGATAAATCACATCTTATTCTCCTTTCCCAGGTGCTGAACTGGGGTGTGACAACATTTGCTGTAGGCCACACAGTGAGGAAGTGACAGGCAAATGTTTTGCTGCCTCTTCCCAAGGTGGTAAATTGATCCAAGGCTGCCTTTCTTCTTCCCAGGAAATAACTTTTGTCCAGGCAACTCCAGAAAGTCTGCAAATGTGAAAAAATGATGCCCTCTTCCTCTGGAGGAAGCACTTGGTGAAGACCCAACAGAAAATTATAGAATCATAGAATGGTTTGTGTTCTGTCAGGGTTTAATGCTGGCCCAGCAATTAAACCAAATAACAGATGCTCTCTATGAATCTCCCTCTCCTCCCAGATAAAGAAACAAGAGAGAAGAAGGGAGAGGGACTGATGGGTTGGAAACTAAACTACACAGCTTTAATGAAAGACTAATGATAAATAGGAAAAATGACTAAATATATACAAATATCCAGGAAAATTGATGCCACGTTCCTCCCCCCTTCCCCCAGTAACTCTCCCATCACCACCGAGGCTGCAGGGCAGCCCTGGGAAAGTCCAGGCTGGACTCCTGGGGTCAGCAGCAGTGGGGAGCTGGAGGCAGGAACACACAGATTCAGGCTGGCATGGATCAGGAGCACAGGCAGAGGAATGGATGGAATCCTCCCAGGATGCTGAAGCAAACAGGGACAGGGGAAGAAGGGGTAAAAGGAAGGGCTTTGATCCTTGTGATCCCTCCAATTTATCCTGAGTGTGACATGTATGGGATGGAATACTCTGTTTGGTCAATTTTGGTCATTTATCTTGTCTGTTCCTCCCCAAAGGAGGGCTGCAGGTGTGACCCCTTTACTCCTTTTTTGCTTCCAGAGGGCAAAATGTTCCTCAGAGCTGAGCAGTGTCCTTGGTTCTGCACCCCATTCTCCAGCTGTAACTATAACCATGGAGTGTTCTCAGTCCCAGAAGCAGACACTGACTGAGAAACTTGCTGTTCATTTCAGCAAGTGCAGCTCCTTACAAGAGACTCAGCTGAAAGCAAAAGTACAAGACAGAAAATCACCTTTATCCTGGACCAAACCAGGACATGTTGGAAGGGACCTTCGAGATCATCTAGTTCCAACCCCCCTGCATAGACAGGGACACTTCCCTATGCTCAAGGCCCCATCCAACCTGGCCTTGAACACTTCCAAGAAGGAAGCAACCACAACTTCATTGGGCAACCTGTTTCAGCATCTCATCACCTTGTTATCAATTGGAGCCAGGTAGAAATGGTCATTTTCTTGAATCAATCAGCTGAAGTGTGGGTCTCTCTGCACCTTCAGGTGTCTCGAAAGCTGCAAGACCCTGAATTGCTGGTCAGCCAAGAGTTAGGTGTTCTGAAAGGAGGCATGGTGGGCTATTGGATGTCAGGAATCTAGGTGGAGTATCCTTGAAGGCAAAGACAGAAAGAGTTCTGAACATTGGCTTCCCAGTGGGCAAAGCAGGAATAACAAATGAGGACTGGATTTGAGCTGGATGGTTGTGAGAGAGAATTACAAAATGCCTGCTGGGGCTTTGAGCAAGAGATTAGGGTGGGCAGTAAGCAGAGCTGGGCAATTCCCTTGCCCTGCTGGTAGAGCTGAGACTCCCTTTTATTGCATTCAAGTGACACATTTTAATGAGAAGTAGGTATGTTAATTTATTGGGATGTTCCTTCCTGGTAATCAGAGCTGCTTAGCAAATGGGTCCCCTTTCAAGCCACATAAAAGCTTTCAAATATCCTCATATACTCACTTGCTGTTGAAGAAGAAACCCACTGCTAAAAAAAGGCTGCTCACTCCCCAGGTCTATCACCATTGCAACCCCCAGCCCAATTTCAAGCCACACTTATGATGACATTTTCAAACCACAAAACTATCTACAGCAGTGCAAAGGGATCTTGCCTGGGGGTAAGTCTGTGTCACAGGACCCTGAGAGATGAGGATGAACTTGAAAATTCTGCAGTTTATGGGACTGACCTGATTATCCCAGCTGGTTTTGCATCCCTGCCTTTCCAGAGCAGGAAAGATCTCCTTGAAACTTTCCAATACGTAAGTTTAAAGACAACAGAATTATCCACAGCATCTCTTGGTTTATATACATTTGTAATTTTCTCATTCCTTACCGCATCTTATTAACATCACAGGCAATTAAGACTCAGATTTGGCTGTAACCGGGAAGAGAAGCACCTCCTCCACAAGCAGATATGGCTCATTTTCTCTTCCTGCCCTTCTAAAAAAATATGTTTTTAGTCTAGAAAATCCAGAGGAATGGCAAAGGATGGTGTAACCTCAGCTGCCAAGCAGCCCTACCTATCTGCAACCCCAAGCCTGAGTTACAGTTTGCTTTCATCTTCATTTCAGAGCCCGTGGAAGGTGTTTTGTTGTGCTTAGAGTCCAGGAGGTACTGTACCAAGAGGAAAAAAAATAAAATAAAAATTGCATCAAAGCTGTCATTCCCTTTAGCAAGGAATCGTATTATAAATGCATGAAGGGTGCTCTAAAGTCTCTCCCCATTTACTTCTCTATCTTCCCTCTGCTGGGAAGTTCTCCAGTTCTCATCTATAATGAATTCTGCAGTTTCATGGAAATGACCCATGTTGGGCTGTGCCAGGATGGGGGTGTCTGTTTGGATTACCTTTGGGAAGGTGCTAATGAGAGGTGGCAAGGCTATTACAGAGCCCAGCAGCTCTGGGGAAGAGTTAGATTTCAGCTGAGCACACCTGGGATGCCCAGAGATGACAGTGAGCACATCATGCAATTAAAAAAAGCAAAGTTCAGGAGGTGTCAAGCCATACAGAGCTTGGTCTGTGAAGCATCCAGGAGAGTCTCCTTCACATCCTATTTAGTGTGGGAGGGATAGAGCTTGGGTGTGACATCCCTTTTTACTCCTCTGCATTCACAGAGCTGTCACACTTGGAAAAGACCTCTAGGATCACCATGTCCAACTCTCAACATCCCTCCCTCCCAATAAAATATTGTCTTCAATAAAAGACAATAAAATAATAAAAAAAAAAGTCCAATAAAATATTGTCTTCATCACTCACTAGAGCATGTCCTGAAGTGCCTCAGCTGCACAGTTTCTCAATACCTCCAGGGATGGGGACTCCACCACCTCCCTGGGCAGCCCATTCCAATGCTTGACTACTCTCTCAGGAAAGAAATTCTTCCTTACATCTGGTAAAAACCTTCCCTGGTGCAACTTCAGGCCATTTCCTCTGGTCCTGCCATTATTTATTAGAGAGCAGAGCCCAGCACCCACCTTCCTACAACCTCCTCTCAGCTGTATAGGGCAATAAGATCTCCTCTCAGACTTCTCCAAACTAAGTATTCCAAACACCCTCACCCTATCCTCACAGGATTTGTTCTCCAGACCCTTCCCCATCTTGGTTGCCCTTCTCTGAACTCACTCCACCACCTCAATGTTTTCTCTTGGAGTGAGGGGTCCAGACCTGAACCCAGCACTCGAGGTGCAGCCTCCCCCGTGTTGAGCACAGGGACACCATCACTTCCCTTTTCCTGCTGGCCACATCATTCCTGATCCAAGCCAGGATGCTGGTGGCCTTCTTGGCCACCTGGGCACACTGCTGGCTCATATTCATCTGGGACTCAACCAGCACCTCCATGTCCTTTTTTCCCCACTGGAAACAGGATGCACAAACTGAAGCCACTCAAACAAAGTTCAACTCCTGCTAAATACTTTCAATGAGATTTAAATCTGTCTATATATAAACAGAAGGTTTTCTTATTAACTTTTCACTCCAGCTTGCATTAGGAGGTGTTAGAGAGTGGGACAGTTGCAGTAATTTAATGCTAAACTGGATTTAAGACAGGTGTCATGAAGAACAGAGGGAGCTAGCACAGTTCAGTGGGGTGAGAAAGATTTTATTTGTCCCATAAAGCTGAACCCAAATCCTAGGCAAGCATAGATACAAGCAGACTGAAAATACAGTAAAAATATAGCTTATTAGGATAAATAACCATAGGAATAAAATAACTTTCCTGTCAGCTCAGTCTTTCTGAAAAGGCTGAGTATTTAAAAAGATAATTCTTACAAAAGCTTTTCTGTTGGAGAGACATAGAAATTGTTGGGAGAATTTAATAACCTGTCCATTGAAGTAGGTCAAGCCAAAGTTTGCAGAAGTTAGGAGAGGAGCTGTTATGTAGTCAGCAAGTCTTTTATAGCCTTGTATTTTCCTCAGGCTGGATTAAAATGGTTCAGACATGAAGTCTGTGATCTGTAATAGTCTTTTGAGGGAACCACTTCAAAATGACCGTACACTTTTTTAGGGCACATGGGTCAAATACATCTCCTAGTTCATAAAATAAGTCAAATCCAATTCTTCTGTTTCTCTTGTTTGCTTGTGGGTTGTTTTCTTTTGTTCTAATGTTAACACAATCTCATGGTTTAACACGGGCCTGGCAATCAAATCAAATAACAGATGCTCTTTATTAATCCCCCTCCCCTCCCTGAAAAAGAAAGGAGAGAGAAGAAGGGAGAGAGACTGATGGGTTGGAAACTAAACTACACAGCTTTAATGAAACAGTAATGATAAATAGGAGAAATGACTAAATATACACAAATATCCAGGAAAATTCCAGGGGTTCTTCATGCAGGAGAAGAGAAGGTTCCAGGGATACTTCAGAGCCCCTTCCAGTGCTTGAAAGGGCTACAGAAAAGCTGAGGAGGGATTTTTTACGAGGGTATGGAGTGATAGGGCATGGGGTAACAGTTTGGAATTGAAAGAGGGGAGATTTAGGTTGGAAATTAGGAAGACATTTTTCACTGTGAGGGTGGTGAGGCACTGGAACAGGTTGTCCTGAGAAGCTGTGGCTGACCCATCCCTGGAAGTATTGAAGGTCAGGTTCGATGGGGCTTGGAGCATCCTGGTCTGTTGGGAGGTGTTCCTGCCCATGGCAGGAGGGTTGGAACTGGATGATCTCCAAGGTCCCATGAACCCAAACCATTCTTGCCTCTGATTTTATGAGTCAGTGGAGAACAAAAAGCTGATCAGCTGTTGAATATAATTTAAAATACCAGGTAGATTGTGTTTCCCTGCATTTCCCAATGAAGAAGGTTCTGGGTGGTGACTGAACTGACTCCCTAGATTCAGCACAGAATACTTTTTCAAGGAAAGCCATGGATCAAGGACCCTTCTGGGTAACCTTCATCTGAGCTCACAAAAGATATTATGTGGAGAGACAACACCACCTCACCACCTAATGTAAAATCAAACCCAGTTTTAGAGCTTTCTGGCAAGCTCATTAGTTAAAATAGGCACAAAATGATGGAGGATTATGTAGTAGAAAAAAAAAAATCAAATTTTTGGTGAGGAAAAACTACAGTTCAAGTTTCCTACAGTATGTACATTGTTGCCTTAATTTTACTTCTGAGATCCCATGAATAGAAGGCTGCAGTAATAATAATAATAATTTCCTTTACCAACTCTCCTTCTACCAAACAGTCCCTACATTTCCATATGCATAAGATGCCAGCTGGAAGTGTGTGTTGGGTACTGACACAGAAATTACTAGCACAGCATGTATTTTTCTTTCCCCCACAACATCTATATCCAGCCTGGAACAGAGTGTACCATTCCTGTTTGTATTTATCTCATTAGTGCACTTACATGTTGAGTGTGCTTCCTTCTCAAGAAAACCTTGCAAAAGAGAATACCAGGGCCAGGTTCTCCCTCTTTCCTATAATTCCAGATTTACCCTTAAGAACAGGTTTCTGGAATTTACAAAAACCAATTTCATCAGGATGAAACCTTTTGATTCAACGTTGCCTTTTCATTGGCGTGCTGTGAATGCCTTTCCTGAGAGGAGCTGAAAGAAAATACATTTAATATTGTGGAAAACTCAGGAAAAAATAAAAACTCGGAAAGCAACAACAGCCAGGCTTAATTTTGATTAAGGATTCAGCCAAAAAAAAAAAACAAAAAAACAACAAAACCACCCAAACATTCTGGCTGACAACAGATGAGTTGGCACCTCCCGGTCACTGCTTCATTTCAAATCTCCCACATCCTTCCTTTTTCCTACCGATTAGATTGAAAATTCTTTTTGCAAAACAGGGTGTCTTTGATGTTAAATTAACCATACCAACATCCCAGCTGAGTCTGGATACCCTACTGTATATATATATATATATGTTTTAAAATTACCTTTTGATTTAATCTGCAGTCAGAACCAAGCACATGTAGGCTGTGGCATGAATTTTGTAGCAGTTTTCTTTTCCTTCAGAGGAAATGAATAGGAAAGGGAGCGTTTTTTTTTTTTAACTTTCTTCTCCCCTTCAGCAAAATTATCTAAAAGAAAAAAAAAGGAGTCTGGATTGTGTACTAAACTTGGTTTCTGCTAGTTCACAGGTTTGTCTACTCTAGCTAACCTCTGTAGACATCTCTAAAAAAGTTTAAGTCTATTTTTGGTGTCGTTTTTTTTTCGTTTTGTGGGTTTGGGTTTTTTGTTTGTTTATCTGTTGGTTTGGGGTTTTTTTGGATTTTGGGTTTTTTGTTTGTTTCTTTGGTGGGTTTTTTATTGGGTTGTTTCTTTTTTGTTTGGTTTGTGGTTTTTGTGGGTTTGGTTTTTTGGGGGGTTTTGGTCTTTTTTGTTGTTTTTTTTTGGGGGGTGCAGATTTCCTTTTTCCTTGTTGCCTTTCCTTACCAGCATGGTTTTTGATGAGAAGCACCAGAACTAATGTACATTTATTCAAAGATTTAATGCATTCCCTTATGAGCCCCAGATGGAAATTACTCCTTTGAACAAGGCACAGGTGGATAAGGTTGCACTAAACAAACCCAGTGGTGGGGGAGAAGTTGAATGGCTCTGGGTCATACCCAAAGACAGAAAACCTACCTCTTTTTGTTGAATTTTTTTTTTTTTTTTTTTTTTTAGAGCCAGGAATTTTCTTTGTTTTTCCTTGTCATGAAATTTAAACACCTCTGCTGTCTGGGACTGTTCTTCCACGTACAGACAGAGAGAGCATAGAACCATAGACTCATGGAATTGTCAGGTTTGGAAGAAACCTTGAAGATCATCCAGTTCCTGCAATGGACAGGGACACCTCCCACTAGATCAGGTTGCTCAGAGCCCCATCCAACCTGGCCTTAAAAACTTCCAGGGATGGGGCTTCCATCACCTCTCTGGGCAACCTGTGCCAGGGTCTCAGCACCCTCATGGGGAAGAACTTCTTCTTGACTTCCCCTTTAAATAGAGTTTAAATATCTCCAGGGATGGAGAATCCACCACTTCCCTGGGCAGCCCATTCCAATGTCTGATCACCCTCTCAGTGAAGAAATTCTTTCTAATATCCAACCTAAAACTCCCCTGGCACAACTTGAGACCGTGTCCTCTTGTCTTGCTGAGAGGTGCCTGGGAAAAGAGACCAACCCCCCCCTGGCTCCAACCTCCTTTCAGGGAGTTGGAGAGAGCGATGAGGTCTCCCCTGAGCCTCCTCTTCTCCAGACTGAACAGCCCCAGCTCCCTCAGCCTCTCCTCATAGGATCTGTGCTCCAGTCCCTTCACCAGGCTGGTTGCCCTCCTTTGGACCTGCTCCAGCACCTCAATCTCCTTCCTGACCTGAGGGGCCCAGAACTGGACACAGGACTCGAGGTGTGGCCTCACCAGGGCTGAGTACAGGGGCAGTAGGTACCAGGCAACAACTGGAGCTGTTGGAGTGAGTCCAGGGAAAGGCCATAAAAATGATCCTGGAGCAGCTCTGCTCTGGACACAGGCTGAGAGAGTTGAGGTTGTTCATCCTGGAGAAGAAAAAGCTCCATGGAGAGCTTTGAGCATCTTCCAGTGCCTGAAGGGGCTACAGGAAAGCTGGGGAGGGACTTTGGACAAGGACATGGGGTGATGAGATGAAGGTGGATGGTTTTAAACTAGAAGAGGGAGGATTTAGATGATATATTAGAAAGAAATCCTTTCCTGTGATGGTGACACAGGTTGTTGTGAAGATGTTGTGGATGTTCCAGCCCTGGAAGTGTTCAAGAGGCCACACCCCGAGTACTGTGTCCAGTTCTGGGCCCCTCAGGTCAGGAAGGAGATTGAGGTGCTGGAGCAGGTCCAAAGGAGGGCAACCAGGCTGGTGAAGGGACTGGAGCACAGATCCTATGAGGAGAGGCTGAGGGAGCTGGGGCTGTTCAGTCTGGAGAAGAGGAGGCTCAGGGGAGACCTCATCGCTCTCTCCAACTCCCTGAAAGGAGGTTGGAGCCAGGGGGGGGTTGGTCTCTTTTCCCAGACGACTTTCAACAAGACAAGAGGACACGGTCTTAAGTTGTGCCAGGGGAGGTTTAGGTTGGATATTAGAAAGAATTTCTTTATGGAGAGGGTGATCAGGCATTGGAATGGACTCCCCGGTGACGTGGTGGATTCTCTGTCCCTGGAGATATTTAAAAAGAGACTGGATGTGGCACTCAGTGCCATGGGTTGGGAACCACAGTGGTGGATCAAGGGTTGGACTTGATGATCTCTGAGGTCCCTTCCAACCCAGCTAATTCTATGATTCTATGATACTTCCCACCTATGCTGCTGAAGATATTTTTATCTGTAGAGATAAAAACACTCCCAGTGTCTTACAGAGGGTGAAGGAATGATGCTGTTAATTGCATACAGAGGGATGTGCCCTGATTAACCACAGGCAATCAAAGCAAATTCAACTAAGGCCAAGAGTGTCTGCATAGCCAGCAAGTGGAAAATCCTAACCCATCCTACTACCACTGTTTGATGATTATTTGCTTTATTTTGGCTGCTACCACAGTGAAAGTCAAGCGTGTTGATTTCAGCCTTGTAGTGGCACTGCCAAGCACAAACCCCTCACTTTTGGGGTAAGTTTCCAACCCTGAGCACCTGATTTGCAAAAGAGTAGGTTGAGGGTAAGAAGGGCTTGAAGGAGACACCAGATTACCAGTCTGGGTGCTTGTGATTTGTACACAAACATCTTTTTTCAGCATCACTGTGAATATTTCATGAGCAGTCAGTGGAGTCTTCTCAGCATCATTTTCCCAGTTTGAGAACCATCCCCATGGATCAGCACTGGGAAAGGTGTGTGATTAACAGGTCAATAAAGCAACATCTTGTTTGAGTCCAAACAGGCAGCTCAGCAGTTCAGGGACTTGGGAGGAACCTTGTGTTCTCCAACACAAAAATCCCTGTCAAAAATGGAGTCATTATGGTTGCATTAATGATAGGGGTTAAAGTCAGGCAAATAAAGAGAAAATGTTCCTACAATGTCATTACAGAAAAGTGGCAAAATGCAAATTAAGCCACTATTGTGAAGAATTAGAGGTGAAAGAATGGATCTGTTTGGCTAATGCTGGGAACCCAGGTAGGCTGAAGCTACAGAATAATACATTGATTTCCCTTGAAAAATCCAGCCCTGAAGAAATGATAAATACATACATTAGAGAGCCCAAAATGATCTCTCCTAAGGATGGCTGAGGACTCAATTGTTAGAAACATTTTAAAGCACTCAGCATGTCACTCCTGGTAAGTGTGAAGAAATCTGGGGCATAGACCATTAACTAAGACAGGGTTGGTTTTTTTTTTCTAGAAAACTCCTCAGCTGGTCGAAAAGCCGGTAACAACTGAAGAGTAGGAAAAGACAACTCAATGGATGGAAAAGTTTCCCCTTTTGGGGAAACCTCTTATAGAAACAGGTTGTCTGGCGTCTGAAAACCTCCTGGGATGGAATTCCAGGTCTGAATTCCTAAATGATTTCTCTACAGTCTTTCTGTTTCATCTCCTACAGCCATCACAGCCATACCTAGCCTACATATCTACTGAGGCTTGAGCTGTTTATAGCAAGTGACAGTCCAACAGCACCCATCCAATCACATCTTCATTAGAGGTGTGAAAGAGCAGAACCTTTACCCAAAGCTTGATTCGCAGAATTAATCTTTCCATTGATGTGTGATCTGCAATGGAAGGTAAATGTGTGGAGATTCTTCCTCCTTCTTAGCTCCTGAGTAGATCAGGGCTGAGATGTCTTGCTGGGAATAGTAGAAAAGCATGAACTCTACCTGGATGCAGGGAAGCTCAGCTACTAGTCGGTATTTTTGTTGCATGCAGACAAAAAAAAAGTGGTTCAGCATCTCTCTTCATCCTCCTCATTCTGCATCAGAGATTCCATTTCATGACAGCAGCAGCAGTGTGGAAAATCAAAACTTTAATCAGGACCACTTGAAAGGAGCTTTGGGTTTCCTTGCTTGTTGGTGTCTGTTAGGGTATTTCCCCTTTTAAAATTCTGGCTCTGGTCCTTCTTTCTCCTCATCACTTAGTACCTTGGGAGCTTAATTTCCAAAGAAGTTAATGGCAAGGGAGTGCTCATCATGCAGATGCCAAGGAAGCAGTCTCCCTGGCAACAAGCATCCATGAAAGCCCTCAGGTCTGATTTAGCTCTTCAACCCATCCATGTCTCTCCCAGTCCCTGCAGTGTCCTGCCTGAGGGCTGAGTTGGCTTTTGTATTATTTTACCTATCCTGAGGTGCAGATGATTCCCTATTGAACATTTGAGCTCAACCCTAGCAGAAACCTTCCAGCTTCATAATTCAAAAGTGCATCTGTTGAAAACTCATCTTAAATGTTCAGAAGAAGAGTCCCAGCGTGGATTTGGAAAGAAGAATCTTCTTCAACTGTCACAGAATGGTTTGTGTTGGAAGGGACCTTAAAGATCATGTAGTTTTGACCCCCCCTCTCATGGTCACCAACATCTCTCCAACCCCCATCCAACCTCCCTTCAACACTTCCAGGGGTGGGGCATCCACAAATTCTCTGGCAAACCCATGGCAGGGCCTCACCATCCCCACAGACAAGAATTTCTTCCTAATGTCCAACCTAAGTCTCCCTGTTTCCACTTTAAAACCGTTTTCCTTGTCCTGTCACTCCATGCCCTTGTAAAACTTCCCTCCCCAGCTTTCCTGTAGCCCTTTTAAAGACTGGAAGATGCTTTTGGGTCCACCCACAGCCTTCTCCAGACTGAACAACCCCAACTCCCTCAACCTGTCTTCATGGGAGAGGTGCTCTGATGATTTTTGTGTTATTCAGAGGGAAGATACAGGGGAAAATTGTGGAACTTTCTTCAGGGGTGATCCTCTGCAATGATACAGATCCCTCAGTGAAATTCAGCCTTGGAGAGGGAGAAGCTTATTCTCTGAGGTCCATTTTTCCTCAAAAAGGGTGTTAGCTATTGCAAAAGAGGGTTTTGCTTGTAGGGTACAGACAAGAAGCCCCCAAAACCATAGCTGGTGGTTAGGTCTCAGTGGAGTTGAGAGATTTATATAATCCAGAGGATATTACTGAGTATAAAGTAAGCTTGATGTGTGGGAGGACAGACTAGACAAGACAAGGGTGTGCAATGAGAAAGCCCTAGTGCATAAAGTATGTTTAATGAATCAATATAATTCATAGAAGGAAAACAGGTTGGATCTGAGCAACAACTTTATTTATAGCCTGGTCCCATGGACAGTTGTGAGTGAACAGGGAAGGAGTCAAACTGAGCCTCTGGGATGGGAAAGAGAGTGTCAGGCAGAGGAGAGAACATGGGAAATTTTAATACCAAGTTTTACCATCCAGTTTCCCATATTCTGAAACTACACCCTGAGAGATGACATGGAGTGGTTTGGGTTGGAAAGGAATTTTTAAGGTCATCTACTCCAGCCCTCCTAAAATGAGCAGGGACATCTTCACCTAGACCGGGCTGCTCAGAGCTCCATCCAACATGACCTTGAAATTTTCCAGGGATGGGGTTTCTGCCACTTCTCTGGGCAACCTGGACCAGTGTTTTACCACCCTCATTGTAGAAAAAAATGCCTCCCTAAATGTAGACTGAATCTCCCCTCCTTTAATTTAAAACCATTTCCCCTTGTTACTACAGGTCGAATTAAAAAGTCTGTCCCCATCTTTCTTGTACTCCCTCCTAAATTATTGAAAAGTTGCTCTAAGGCCTGCCCTAAGTCATCTTTTCTCCAGGCTGAACAACCCTAATACTGTCAGCACTGGGAACTTCAATATTAGGAACTTTCCAGCATAGAAAAGAAGAAAAGAGAAGGGGCTGTCAGAGAATCATAGAATGATTTGGGTTGGAAGGGACCTTAATGATCATCTGGGCAGGGACACCTCCCACTAAATCAGGTTACTCAAAGCCCCATCCAACCTGTCCTTCAACACTTCCAAGGAGGAGACATCCACAAGTTCCCTGGACAACCTGTTCCAGTGTCTCACCACCTTCATAATAAAGAATTTCCTTCTAATATCTAATTTAAATCTCCTCTCTTCAAGTTTTCAACCATTGCCTCTTATCCTCTCACTACACACACGTGCAAAAAGCCCTCCCCCAGCTTTCCTGTAGCCCCTTCAGATATTGGAAAGCCACTATAAGGTGACCTTACACTTGACCAGGTTGCTCAAAACCCCATCCAACCTGGACTTCAACACTTCCAGGGATGGGGCAGCCACAGCTTCTCTGGGCAAACTGTTCCAGGGTCTCACCACCCTCAATTTAAAGAATTTCTTCCTAATGTCCAACCTAAATCTCCCCTCTTCAAGTTTTAACCCATTTCCCCTTGTCCTCTCCCTATACCCCCATGTCCAAAGCCCTCCCCCAGCTTTCTTGTAGCCCCTTCAGATATTGGAAAGTTGCTCTGAGGTCACCTTGGAGCCTCCTCTTCTCCAGGCTGAACAACCCCAATCCCTCAGCCTGGCTTCATAGGGAGGTGCACCAACCCTCTGAGCATTTTAGTGGCTCCTCTGGACATGCTCAAGGATCTTAAAGTCCTTTTTATGTTGGGGACTTCAGAACAGGACAGACTATTGCTCTCTAAAGCCATTACAAAAAAAAAAAAACAAACAATAAAACAACCTGAATTAAAATTGTTGGAGAAAGTGTGAGTTCTCCATCACTAGAAAAACTTTAAAATTAATTTGGAAGATGATCTGTGAGTTGCAACGTGGCAAGGAAAAATTGTCCTGAAGCAGGTGGACAATATGATCCTGCAGCTCTCTCTGGTTGCCTGATCCCCCAGAAACTGAAGCAGAGTTTCTCAGAACTACCTCTCCAATCCCACTAAATATTCTGGCACAAACCATCTGGCAGTCTTGCAGAAGATAACAGAGCAAATAAGTAGGTGGCCACTTCCCTGCTCATAGCATGGGATGAGCCACAGGAAAGTTTTCACCACTTTTTAGGAGGACACAGATTATGACTCATTGTGTTTCAGGAGGATTTATAGATTACACCATTCTCAACATTTCCTGCTGAGACATTTATTAAACCATTACCCCAGGAGTGATAGCTCCTGTTTGACTTGCAGTCACTTTTGGCAAGGACTTAGTGAGCTGATGAGGAGCAGGGCCAGGTTCCTGATGGACCATCAGCTTCCCCTTCACCACATGGTACTTATAACTCCATCACTCTGCTTTTTATACCCATCACCTCTGACGTTTGGCCCTTCAGGATCTCCTCTCCGTGCTCCCTTGGCACTCCACAGTTCTGCCCTCCAGATATTTACTGCGGGGGAGCTTTAAAATTTGAAATTATTTCTCTAATCCTTCAACCCCAGGCATGGCCAAACTTCATTTCAGATGTTCAGACTCCACCAAGGGCAAGCACAGAATAAGTGATGAACTTCTTTCTGCGGTAAATTCATCCCTTCAGCAACTCAGATCCAATCAGGATGTTGAATAACTCACCTATTAATCTTTTTGTCTAGCAAGTAACTGAGCAACAAAAGAGAAAGGGATACCACTCACCCCCAGAGCAGCTCTAATGGCTTTGTTTCCTGGCTGGCTTAAGGCAAGAAAAGTAAAGCAAAGCAGCAAAGGAACCATGAGAAGGATGTTCTTCTGGGGGATGCTCAGGATGAGGGGCCAGAGGGTCTTGAGATCAACAGGCAAATTTGGGGCTTTGTTTCAGAGAATTCAGGGCTGGGTATAGCCATGATTTGATATTCTCTGTGCTGGGGAAGCTCCTTTATCATGTTTCCCCACAAATAAATATGCTGCTCTGGGGGAGTCTCCCCCAAAGCATCCCCTCTGCTTTTCCCTCCTTTTTAAAATCCATCCTGGGAGGCTGCAAATCCTTCTATTTTTCCTTTGCCTATGTAAGGAAATTCAGTAGATTGACTTTTCATCTGCATCAATAATTGAATCATTTATAATATGGTGCTAAATTAATAAAACCAGTCAAAGGGTCAGTTTACTGACTGGGGTTAGAGGGGAGAGAAGGAGGGAAAGGGAATAACACCACTGGGGGCTGCAGTGCAGGGAAGCTGAAACATTTTCTTTTTTTTTTTTTTTTTTTTTTTTTTTNCTGAAACATTTTTTTTTTTTTTTTTTTTTTTTTTTTAAATCTTCCCCAGAATTACAGAGTTATTAATATCTTCAGCAAATGTAGATTATCGAGATGGGAATCTAGGCAGAAACCCTCTCTGTCACTTCAGTCTCGTTTCCATAGAGATTTGGGTCCCCTCTTCCAGCAGTGAAAATCCTGATTGACACTTTGTACCTCCAGAGAGGTAGAGCCTCAGCGTCATAGAAACAAGCTCAGAATGTTTATTAAAGTCCCTCATGGCAGGAGGCTGAGCTTTCCTGGCTTTTCTTTTTTCTATTTATTTTTAAAAATAATTTTTTTTTTTTTTTTTTTTTTCCCCCCCAAGATTTTCTCATCCCTGGAAAAAACGCTGGCTTGAGAGCTTTGGAGTCTGTGATCACATCTTGATTTCAGCAGCCAGGTAAAACTGCAGACAAACTACTGGTTTGCACTCTGTTAGAGAAAAGGCTGAGCAAGAGGCAAAAAAAAAACCAAAAAAAACCCCAGAAGCTTGAGTCAGATTTGAAAATTGCTGCAGATAATCAATATGGCAAGGGAATCTGATTTAAGCCATGACTTTGTGAACTGTGGGGAGTTCTGGAAAGATCATCCAGGAAAGCAGCAAGAAGTGGTCATCTAAAATCATGACAGTATGGGAAGGGACAGATAATCTGATTAATTTTTTTTTTTAAATATTAATATATTTTTTATATATTATACCCTGAATATATTGCATGATTTGGGATGACTTTGGGATGACATCCACTACTTTCTTGGATGGTGAGTGATCCTGATATCTCCTGGCTCCTGTGTGATGCTGGGTTTGGACATCAGACTGAGCATGTCCAATTCCCTAAATAGACATCTTGGGG
>JAAWXA010000011.1:24879755-24915680 GCA_038090715.1 Florisuga fusca
GTGGGTTGGGTGGGTAAACCAGAAAATAAATAAATTAATGTTGCCAGGAAGACTCTTCCTCTTTGTTTTTATTGATTCTGGGCCCTATTTCTCACTGCATGTTTTTAGCACAGCTTCACTCTGTTGCTAAAAGGGCTGCCAGGCAATGATTTCTGCTGGTACAGGTGACAAATGTCCCAGTTTACTTGTGGTTTGCTCCAGGAGAAATCAGCTGAAATCAACACCCTCCTGTTTTGAAAGGACTCTTAGTGATCTCTTTTTGGGCCACTTAGCCTGGTCCAGCAAGGAAGATCCAGCAAGGATCTATGATTTTTATCTAGATTTTATACGATGTGATTTCAGGTAAAAGCAAGAAAATGGTCTGTTGGGGGGGTGGAAAGTGGAATTTATGTTATCTTGATAGATTCTACTTGATAGATTCTACAAAATAGCATTTGTAAGCTGTTCAAACGTCACTTGTGAAAAACCTACAGGAACCATTTCCTGGATTTTTGTGGCATTTGTTTGCAGTTCCAGGTGTTGGATGTACACCATGGAACATTGGATCAGTCTGTGCATGGTTGCTAACTTAAAGTTGGATTTGTATTCCACTTGTAATGACTGTGAAGCAGGAGATCATAGAATGACAAAATCAGAATTTTCAGGGTTGGAAGGGACCTTAAAGATCATCCAGTTCCAACCTCCGTGCCATGGGTAGGGACACCTCCCACCAGACCAGGTTGTTCCAAGCCCCATCCAGCCTGGCCTTCAACACTTCCAGGGATGGTGCTTCCATCACCTCTCTGGGCAACCTGTGCCAGTGTCTCACCACCCTGATGGTGAAGAACTTCTTCCTAACCTCCAATCTAAATCTCCCCTCCTCTAGTTTGAATCCATTCCCCCATGTCTTATCTCCCTGACATCCTAAAAAGTCCCTCACCAGATTTTTTCCAGGCCCTCTTTAGCTACTCTAAGTCTCCAATGCCCTTGCTAGATTCAAAGCAGAACCTGAGAAGCTCTGGGTGATCATGGAGATGCACCCATGGGCCTGACCTTCAGTGGAAAAGAGAAGAACAAGGTTTCTACTCTCTCAATATCCCAGTGTGGTCCCCATCAGAGTGTCCCTCATATCAGGGGGAAGAATTTGCTGGTGGTAGGCTGTAGGGAAAATATTGCCTAGGCATGGATATTTGTTTTTCCAGCAGTTTCTGTGCAGATTTTCAGCCTTCCAGTGCCCTCAACACTCTTTTTGACACAAGGACAGAAGAAAAAACATCTAGGGAGGAAGAACACTTCCATACTCTCTCTTGTGTCCCACAGAAGGAGGCTTAAATTCTCCTATTTCACAGATTATTAGGGTAGTGTAGGGATGTCTGCACTTCCCCATGGGACATTCACTGACACTGGTGGCCTGAATGCCACTGCCTGAAACTGAGACCCATAACCCAGCCCATGATGCTGGAGGCAGCTGCCTGCAACACCCACAGTGCCCCTCATCCTGAAGGTCCTTGAGATGTGACCAGAATCAGAAACCATGTCTTCTTGCTCATTCTGAGAGACAGAGAAGTTCCAAAACCATTGTAGCATTTTCTTATAAAAAGATGTGCAGGTGACCTGGCCTTGATTTGCACCAGGGAAGGTTCAGATTAAATATTAGGAAAAATTTCTTCAGCAAAAGAGCTCTGAAGCATTGGAACAGGTTGCCCAGGGAGGTGGTGGGGTATTTGAATAGCCCTGGGGGGTTTTAAAAACCAGGTAGATGTGTTGCTTTGGGAGATGATTGGATGGGGAAGGTACTGTAGGACTGATGGTTGGACTCAATGATCTTGAGGGTCCTTTGCAACCATGATAATTCTATGATTCTATGGTGGAGGGCATAGGCTACACGGGATGTTTAGGGTCTGCAACCCTAAGGAGGATGAAAGGAGGTGTTAATTCAGCTGAGATTCATTTCCAGAAATGCCTGTGCAAGGAAGCCACGGGGAATTGATCTACTCTGCATTGAGCTTACTTGAATTCTGAAGTAGATTGAAGGTTGTTGGGTGATGAGAAGCTCAACATGAGCTGGCCATGGATGCTTGCAGCTCAGAATGATGCTCAGCTGTGTCCTGAGCTGTACCAAAAGCACCATGAGCAGCACTTTGAGGGAGGGGATTCCCACCCCCAACTCTACTTCTGTGATATTCCACCTGGAGAACTGGGTCCAGTTCTGGAGTCCAGTTCTGGGGGAGGGCTTTTTATATGGGTGTGTGGTGAGAGGACAAGGGACAATGGTTTAAACCTTGAAGAGGGGAGATTTAGGTTGGACATTAGGAAGAAATTCTTTCCTGTGAGGGTGGTGAGACACTGGAACAGGTTGCCCAAAGAAATAGTAGTTGCCCCTTCCCTGGAAGTGTTGACGTCCAGGTTGGATGGGGCCTTGGAACATCCTGGTCTAGTGGGAGGTGTCCCTGTCCATGCAGGGGGTTGGAACTGGATGATCTTTAAGGTCTCTTTGAACCCAAACCATTCTATGATTCCCCAACACAAGGATGTGGAGCTGCTGGAGTGAGATCAGAGGGGGCCATGGAGATGAGCAGAAGGTTGGAGCACCTCTGCTATGGAGACAGGCTGAGTTGGGGTTGTTCATTCTGGAAAAGAGAAGGCTCTTTGGGAGACCTTAGAGCACCTTCCAGTACCTCAAGGGACTTAAAGGAGATCTAGAGGGGGGACTTACTACAAGGTTCTGAAGTGACAGGATGAGGGGGTATGGTTTCAAAGTGAAAAAGGGGACATCTGAAAAAAAAAAGGAGGAAATTCTTGATGTGAGGGTGGCGAGACACTGGCCCAGGTTACCCAGATTCTTCCTGAAAGTATCTCAGGTCAGGTTGGATGGGGCGTGGAGCAACCTGGGCTGGTGGGAGGTGTCCCTGTCCATGGCAGAGGGGTTAGAACTGGGTGGTCTTTAAGGTCCCTTCCAAGCCAAAACATTCCTTGATTGTCTGATTGTTCCTTTGCTCGGCTGGGAAAATAACTTATTTTTGGGTAAGGAAGGGATTCACAGCATTCCAGAGATACACAGAAAATTCTGTAACAGGGAAAATAATGATGTTTTGCTTGAACAGTCAATCAGAGGAGGGCAAAAATAGGGCAAGAGAAAGTCAGAAGAGAAACTTGCTAATATCTCAGTGGAGTAAACTGAAGATGCACCAACTCAGCCCATGCCCTTGAGTTCCAAAACACCTCATTCCATTTCTTTTTTTGAACTTTATAACCTTTCTCTTCTTTTTATGTATTTTTTTTTCTCTTCTTTCTTTTGCGGGCTTTCAAGTTAAAGTCAGATTTTAAGTGATGCTTTTTAGAAACAAAAAGTTAAAAAGGTTCATTTTGGAAATGTCAAGATTCCATTCCTTTAGGAAGAAAAAAAAAAACAAAAACACTTTATGCCAGCAAGTGGGTTTGTAAACTTCAGGAATAAGTGAAATCTGATTTTCTAGGGATTTAATGCATGTGTTGCACTTCTTTTATCTAATGTTGGCTGAGCATATTTAGCCCCTGTGGGAGTAACAGAACTACTGTCCTCTGTTCACCAACTCCATGTCAGAAACACGTAACTTTGGGAATCTCTTTTTGCATAATACAAGTTAACAGGTTGAGTGTTCATAGAGATGGATTGGAAAACACAGATTTTTCATCATCACTTTTTCAGAGATGTGAGGATAGATACAGACTGCATATTAGGAAGAAATTCTTCACTGTGAGGATGGGAAGACCCTGGCCCAGGATGCCCAGAGAAGCTTTGTCTGCCCCATCCCTGGAAGTCTTGAAGGCCAGGTTGGCATAAAAAAGTAAAGAAAGTGGCTGCCCCTTTTATAACTATCCCCTCCATTTTATTTATTTTTTTTTTTTTCACCTGCAGCCCCATTTGGCACACAGCAATTTCTAATGAGTAGATATTAGCTGTAAATAGCATGACACCTCTCAGTAATTCTCACTGGAGTCTCTGTGGAGATAGATCTAAGAGAACATCCTCCTCCTTGAGTAGAGGGAACACCAGCAGAGCATCATATTCAGGAGATAAGTGGGGCCATTATAGCTGATTGTGTCACTAATGAAAGTTTCCCAGCCTCTCTAAACACACCTTGCTGTCTCAGAAAAAGAGGCTCCAGGGGAGTTACACTATGCACAAACACATGTTTGTCTGAAAAGCCAATAAATTTTATTTACATGACTGACCGACACAATGGCTTTGATTGAACCAGGAGATAGAAGAAAAAAAAAAACCAAACACCTCCCAAAAACCCAAACCAACCCCAAAAACAAACAAAATCCCCCAAACAAACAACAACAAAATAAAAAAACAAACAAAAGCAAATAAACAAAACCCCAAAAAACCCCAAAACCAATGAAGAAGGAACAAACCTTTCCTAAGAATATGATGCTCTGAGAGGGTCCATCTTAACACTTTGTTTAAGCTCTCCTGAATAACCAAATTAAGATGCTCATCTCTATAGGGGGAAACAAATGTTGTGTGAATTAATGATTTTTTTTCTCAATTCTTTATGTGCTTCATTCCACATTTCTTCTTCATTGATGAAAGGATGCTTCTGAATTTCTTTGCATCTTTTTATCATGTCCCAGAAAACACAGGGACCATTCTCAGTTTTATTTTGAGGAAGGTTGCATCTAGTTTGAGGAATTTAATCCATAGCTGGGCTATAGCCACCCCAGGTGACTCCTTAGTGATAGAGTCAGGAGAAGTAATAAGTAATTCCTCCATTAAATGAAGATGTTGACCCAGTGATTCTCCAAGATTTTTCAGCTGGAAGTGCCAGAAAGAAAGGAAATAACAGTGATTAACTTCAAATCTGAAAGGCTCTGGAATAAAATTGGAAACTTTCCAAGTTTACCTGGCACAGTCAGGCATTTCCCAACCTGGGAACACCTGGGGAATCCCCATCCTGTCCACCTTCTCCTTTTGCTATAACTTGGTCCTCCTCACCTCTCCACACTGACATCTTCATCTCTCTTTTTCTTTTTGGCCTCAGACCTCCTCCAATGAAGCATCACTGCTCTGGTACCACTGCAAGGGTTGGAATGTGTTGGGTGGGAATGGATGATGACAAGGACAGATTTTTCCCCCCCTTTTTTTTTTTTTTTTAAAAAAAAATAAAATAAAATTCCCACAGCGTACGGTGGAGTTCTGCCCCCCTCTGCTGGAAGAGCTCAGCACCTCCAGCTGAGCAGCTCTTGCTTTTTGCTCTGCAAGGCATCCAGCTGGTCCTTGGAGGAGATGCAGCCTTTTGGCCATGGCCATAGGTCACCAGTGATCATACAAAGTCTATCCCTGCTCTCCTCCCCAGTTTTTCCTATTCTGTCTGAGGAGGGGGTACCATTGGTTGCACCCCTCTTGCTGGACTTTCCCATCAGTGCTTGGTTTTTGCCTCCTTACTGGTGACAGCAGTCAAGGAAAAGTGCAGCTGTGGACCCAAATTTCATCTTCAAAGTTTCCTTCTCACTCTGGATAAATGTTTGTGATTAAATGAGCTGTAAAGAGCTGAAAACACAAGGGTTAGCAGCCGTCCTTTAAGCATCTTTGGCCATCACACCATGTTCTGCCTTTCTGACCTGAGCCCTAGTGGGCTGTCTGGGAGGTTCAGCTGGGAATTCACATTTAGTGCCTGTTAGGAAAGGAATGAGTCCATTTGTTTCTCCAGCTGATCTACCCAAGTGTCCATCACCAGCTGCATCACACCCTGGACTCTCAGTTCTAACACCCTCCTCTTTGGAGAGACACCAGGGATGGTGCAAGGAATGGCTGCCAGATCCACCTGAGTGAAAAAACTTTTCAGAAGAGGACTTTGCAGAAAAGAGTCCTCTGTCCCCATGAAATGAAGGTCTTTAGAGCCATAACTTCGAGCCCAGCTTATTGCAAAAACACTCATTTCAGTTTAAAACACTGTCACAGTTTAACACTGGCCCGGCAATTAAACCGAATAAAAGATTTTTCTATTAATCCCCCTCTCCTCCCTGATAAGGAAAGGAGAGAGAATAAGGGAAAGAGACTGATGGGTTGGAAACTAAACTACACAGCTTTAATGAAACAGTAATGATAAATAGGAAAAATGACCAAATATATACAAATATACAGGGAAAATTGATGCCACGTTCCTCCCCCCTTTCCCCCAATAACTCTCCCATCACCACCGAGGCTGCAGGGCAGCCCTGGGAAAGTCCAGGCTGGACCCCTGGGGTCAGCAGCAGTGGGGAGCTGGAGGCAGGAACACACAGATTCAGGCTGGCATGGATCAGGAGCACAGGCAGAGGAATGGATGGAATCCTCCCAGGATGCTGAAGCAAACAGGGAACAGGCGAAGGAAGGGCAGGAAGAAGGGACAGGAAAGGAAGCAGGAAAGGTGTTTGACCCTTGTGATCCCTCCAATTTATACTGAGTATGATGTGTATGGGATGGAATACTCTGTTTGGTCAGTTCTGGCATCTATCTTGTCTTTTCCTCCCCAAAGGAGGAGTTCAGGTGGGACCTCTTTACTCCCTCTGCAGGGTAAAATGTTCCTCAGAGCTGAGCAGTGTCCTTGGCTTTGCATACCAGTGCCTGACAGTAACTATAAACATCCAGTATTATCAGTCCTAGAAGCAGACACTGTCTGAGAAACTTGCTGTTAATTTCAGCAAGTGCAGCTCCTTACAGGAAACTTAGCTGAAAGCAAAAATACAAACCAGAAAATCACCTTTATCCTGGCCCAAACCAGGACAAACACTCACTGACACCAGACTCATAGATACATTTATATTTATACATAAAGCACCTATCACCATATTGATAGAAATTCTTTGGAACCACGCTGACATCCCCTCCTATGTTTCTTGCCTTCAAACCTGGTGACCCAGAGATGTTTTCTAGGTCATGAACTCAAGGGATGGAGACACTCTGCTCTCCAGGAATGCAGCAGGTAGCCAAGCACCAGCCTGATAGTAGCACGTGGGTCTTTGTGCTGCTGAGTGCTTGTTCTTCTGACTGCTGACCCCTCTTTAGATATCAGGTAGAGCTGATTCAGTTCTTCACCTTGCCCTGACTCACCTGAGCCCTTTCATGTGTGGGTGGGAATGTGATTCCCCTCTGCCTTCAATAGCCTTTCTCTTGGTTGTACCCAACAAGAGCTTTACACAATCCCCACTTCCACAAAGGATCATTTCTCCCAGCCGCAGGGGCTACGTTTGATTCAAACTTGAGATGCTAAACTACCCCCTTAAAACATGCCCAGACTTTCTCTATCCAAGCCCTCTTCTTCAAAGGCCAAATTCATTTGAATGTCACTCATCTGCTTTGGCTGAGAAGGAAGATTTCAGGAGTTAAATAAGCCTTGATGGCTGTCAAGGCCAAATCTTCAGGAGGCAATAGATACTTGAGTCTGCCATGAACTGAGGAAGAAAGACCAGAAAGCAAGGCACAAAGCAAGTGAAGCAGAAATTTCAAAGTTTTATTGTATAAATCTACAAAAGGCTTTGCTACAATAGCAAATAGAGTGTAGCACAATTCTATTGACAGGTTCTAGTGGCTTGGTGTGATCTTGCAGCTCCAACATGACACACTGAGGAACAAACTGCCTGATACAGTCAGATCTTGGGCAAGTGATGTTGGCTTACAAAGACCTTTTGGCTTCAACCCCTATAACCTGCAGGAATTCAATGTTTTTGCCTTTTGTACAAAGTTATTTGAATTAATAATACCTCTAGTAAAAATAAAAATTCTAAAGCAGTTCTGTCAGAGTCAAATGTAAAATATCCTAAGGAAAAAAAAAAAATCCAGTGGTTGAAATCTGCTAAATTTTCACAGACACAACACATACACATTCACATCATTCATCCACATCACTCTGCCCCAGGAAAAGAAACTACCAGTCCTTCCTGGAGAACCTGCTACAAGTAAAGCTCCCATCTGCCGGGAGCAATAATTGAAATAAAATCAGTCCAGGAGATTCAGTTATGCACACTCCAAAAAGCCAGCTGAAAATGTGTAAACCTCAGGACTAAATGACCAAGTAGCACAGAGAGGCTAATTCATTTAAAAAAAGCAGGCAAGTCTATGAAAAAATAAAATACCTATTGAGGCAGTCGTGTCCCTTGAAAGGGACTGTGGAAAGTAAGCACCTCAAATTCTAACATGATTTTGACCTTGAGATGGTGTCTGAAGTTTGCTTTTACGTGGTTTTAACTAATTTTCCAGTCCTGGACATTTTTGCTGAGCAATGTTGGAATGCACATTAGGTCCCATTCATTGGCTTAGTTCAAATGCAACAAACCACCAGAAAATTTAGTCCAGGTGGACTGGGTTGCTCCTCACACATCCACACACACACACTCATACCCAGGACAGTTGGCTCTGGAAGAGAGAGGAACCAACTGGACCTCTTCAAGCTGAGATGTGAGAACCAAAACTGTCTTGTTCAGCTCACTTGAGCTTTTCTCTTTGGCACTCCCTGGGTCTGGATGGAAGAAGTCACCCCAAAGCCAGCACAAGAACCCCAGTTCTTGTGGTAACTCTGGTCCAAGCAGATCCAGGAGGAGCCTGCTGTCTCACAAGACACATTCTGGTCCAGTTGTGCAGGCTCAAGCAGTTCAGACAAGCATCTGGATCATCAGATGCTTCTCCAAACCTCCAGAGCCCTTTTTGAGGTTTGAAAACTGATACCCGCATGAAATGAGGCTACCCCCAACTCAGGAAAAATGAGTTACAGCATTAACAGCACGGAGGCTTCAGAGCCTAGGTAGGGTCAGTCATTTGGCAAAGTTAAGCAGGAAAGTTTGCTTTTGTTTTTGTTTTGTTTTTACTGAAAAAATCAGGGTGAAGATTTCCCTCTGTGAGTCCCAGTGGCCCCAAACTGCAGAGGTTGCAATCTTCTCGACAGTCAGTCCAAGCCCAGCATCCTTGCTGTCCCCAAAGCCCAGATTTGGTTCTTCTGCTCTGCCTCTTGGTTTTTGTTTTTTTTTTCTTTTCTTTTTGTTCTCAACACTTCCATGCTTGGAGTACCTGCACCAGCTCAGAATCTTCTTCATCCTGTTGGAATTGGCTTTCATCTTTCATCTCAGCACCTTGACTGAAGCATTGCACTGCATGGGAGGCTCTTTGGTGCATGATTTGCCCTTTGTCTTCTTGCAGCACTTGTTTCTCCCCTGGGAAAGCAGGGCTCTTGGAAAAAGAGAAGGAAACTCAGCAACAGCAGCAGGGATTTCTGTAAAATAAGAAGAAGAAGGAAAATTGCAGCAGCTCTTCTGAGATATCTGGAATGTGAGAGTACAGAGGATTTCTCAGGAGATGGAGTTAAATTCAGCTGTGCCCACTGGGTGTCTACAGCCTGGAAATCCCATAAGATATTAGGATCTAAGCAGCTGTCAGTGGTCCAGCAGAAATCTAGGCATGGTGTCCACTGTCCCCAGATCATTAATCTTTGGGACTGGTGCTTGGGTTTCTACATGAAAAAGCTGAAGTTCCACCCATCTGGTGGTCCCAGTTTCTTGCAACCATTGGGGCTGAGCTCTCAAGACCAGCCCAGGTATTTACAGCTGGGCTATTCATTATGTCTGGCCAGGGAAGTGGGGAGGCTGAGAGAGGCTGACAAGGGTAAAATTAAAGGTAATTACCTGTGCCAGTCTTTCCTTCAGACAGTGGATCCAGCAGTTGGTGGCTGGTGATCCTGGCAGCAGATCTGTTGTTGCAATTTTGGTTTCAAAGCTTTTTTCTCTTTGGCTTTCCTTCCAAATCCTGAGCACTCTGAAGTGATTTTTTTTTTTCTCAGAGGAGGATCTGAGTGAGTCACTGTAACCAAGAGAAGATAATGCTTGGAATCCATGGCCAGCTCATCCTCAGCAGTGACACCCACTCCCCCACCACTCATCCCAGGTCATTAGTGACAAATGCTCAACCCCCCTCTGCAAAAACAGATGCTGTCAAACTAACTATGAACAAGTGAGAGGAGAGCTTTGGCTGTTGCTGTCACCCACTCCCTTCTAGCAAAGGTTCAGAGTTGACAGGCATCTCCTCTGGGCTTTCCATGGACCTGTGATGTGTTGTCACAGTTGGGCTCTCAAGCCCAGAGCTGCATGGGGCAGATCCTTGCTCTGGGCTAATGAAGAAACTTCCCATTTCCATCCCATAATAATCAGCAAGTGCAAGATATTGTCATGTTCAGAAACTTTTCCCACTCACTGTCCTTTATTTCCCTTTGACTGACTTTCCCTTCCTCTTCCTCCCAACCTTAAACTCTCACAATGCTTCATGTCCCACTTCAGAATTTTTTTTAATTTTTTTTTTTTTTTAATCCCAGTGCAAGGTTCCCACTGGACAGGCTATGGCTAATTTAAATTTTAAGGGTGAAAAGAGGAGAATACCAGTGTTGTCTTACCTTCAGACTCTTGGAAGGAGTCCCACCAAAGGCTTCCAAGCCACCAGTGCCATTTGTCACTGCTATAGCAGTGCCAGGAGCATCCCAGGGGCACTCCTGTTGCTGCATCTCTTGCAGAGGTGTTGCTTATTTTCTCTGGTGATGAGTGTAGATGATTTTTCAGATGTGTCCAGCCTCAACAACTCTTTGAAGAGCCAAACTTTCTAAATATATCTTGCAGCAGTTTCATCTCCAAGTCCTACCAGCAGGTGCCAAAGCAAGGTGACTGCTGAGTGTTAGTGTCTCAGCCTGGAAAACGTCACAGAGTCCAAGTCTGTCTCCATCCATGGCAAGAGGTTGCAGAAAGTGCTTTGTGAACAATGTTCTGTCCTCAGATGCTCCAGGACAGGGGTGTCAGGCTTTTCAAGACCATTTTGAATCAGTCTGTGTGAGTAGAAACTCTTTGTTGGGATGCACAGGCTGAAACTGAGCTGGGACACAAAGCTCCTCTCTTCACTTCTTTTTGCTTTTACATGGCAAAAACTCCTGTTGTCTCCAGACATCAGCATGGACCAGATTTGCTGCTCTGGGGATATTTTTGTTCCGGATTTAGGGTGTGTTTGTTTGTTTCATTCAAAATAGATGGATTTATTTCCCTTACCTCCCCCAACCCTCTCAAAATTGCTCTGGTGCCTTCTCTCTCTGCCTTGGTACCCTCTCTTCATCGAAAAGCAGCAGACTTTTCTCTGAAAAGAAGCCACTTCAATAAACGAGCTCCCAATTTAATTTGAAACCCTGTTACCTGCAGAATGCACAGTACGAAGGGCAGAGAGAGGGTGAAATCTGCCTCTGCACTGCAGTGGCCTTGAGTGGAGTGAACGGAAACTAATACAAGGAGTAAACCAGTAAAAGCCACTTGAGAGGAAAAACATTAAAGCAGGTGTTAGGTGCAGGGAAATGCAAAAGTACTCAAACCAATCCAGATTCCTAAAGTTTTCGGTTCCTGAAGTCACAGGATTTCTTAGGAAAAAAAAAAAAAAAAATAAATCAAAAAAACTGTTTAATCCTTTGGAGCAAGTAAGAAGATTCCAGGTGAACAGAAGCCTGGTGGTAAATCAAAAACTGGCAAGGGTCAAAAGAAAGGTGTCTCTTCAGGGCAGGGACACCTCTTTAGAAGAGGGAGGAGAGAAGGAGGAGAGATCCAGATGGCTAGGAACCCTCAGCCAATTGCTGCACTTGAAGTCCTTGGAAGCTGCCAGTGCTAAACGGCTGCTTCTGAAGTTGGGAATTGTCTTTAGTTTCTTGTGGGGGATGTCATCAAATTGTCCTTTCCCCACAGTGGTGCAAAAAGGATCTCCAGCACCAGGGTATTGCATGGCTCAGGTGAGGTGGGCATCCACATCCTAAGGTGCCTCTCCCCTGTTGCTTCCCTCCCCCCACAAGCAAAGTTAATTCCTCTGCTATGGGCTGTTGGACTGAGCACACCTCAGGTCTCATCTCAGCCAGAACCTCTCTCCAAGGAGAAGCTTCCTTAAATTCACCCCCTTTTCATGTAACCCAGACTGCTGCCTCCCTTGGACTTACTCATATGACAGTAGCTGGGGGGCTGGGGGGCTCAGGCTGAGTCCCATTGCTTGGCACAGGACTGGCAGTGGTTGAAGGAGGCACAGTCTCCACAGAATCTCCTGATTGAATTTCAGGGGTTCTCTGTGGGCTGGGCTCCTCAGAGTGCTCCATGTTGCCCTGAACTTCTTTCCCTCTTTGGATCAGCTGCTCTAAAGTCTTGGGCAAAGGGTAACTCAAGAAGCGTTTGAGTTTGGGCTGGAGGGTGCCTACCACATACTGGATAATTTCCTCCTCATCTGCATCAACATAGAGGGTCTGGTACAAGTCTCTCTTGCGCCAAAGGAACTGGTCCAGGGGTTCCCCTTCTTTCTGGGGCAAATCCAGCTCCCTTTTGATAGCATCCCTAGTGAGAGTCCCCTCACTGTACTGCAGGAACTCCTTCTTGAACTCAACCCAGTTCTTGACAGAGTCCTGTTTGTATTCCCACCACTTTTTAGCTGGGCCGTTCATGTGGTTTTGGATCTGAGAGAGCCAGTACTCCTCTGTTCCACCCACCTGCTTTAAGTATTCCTCCAAGTGGCTCAAGAACTCTCGGGGATCCTCAAAGACCTGGGTCTCCACTGGGGAGGCTGGAGCATCCTCTGACACAGAGACCCACTGGTAGGAGTCGTGGCCCTGGGGGATGCTGGGGACCTCTCCAGGAGGAGGGGTCAGGGCATACATTTGGCTCATATCAAGGGCATAATCATAAATTTCCCCCTCACTTGGCCTTATCTCTGGGCCTCCCACCCCAACAGACACAGTCTGCTTGCCATGGTCCCCAGGGCAATATTTGCCACCCATGGACTCCAGACGGTCAGCCCACTTTTCCAGACGGAAAAAGACCTCCTTCCAAACATTCATCTCTCTCTTAACCCACCTTTCCAGATGGGCAATGGTTTCCTGGCATCTAGCCAGGCAGGCCTTGATGGACTTCTTCCACCTCTGGTTATCAGTTGGGACGTGGTCCTCTAAGTTATTCTCTAACTTTCCCACTGACTTCTGCAAACCTTTCAGCTCCCTTTCCACCTGCTTGGAGACCTCAGTGAGGAGGTGCCGGTGGGTCCTCCTGACATGCTCCAACATTTCTGCCCTGCATTTCCCTATCTGCAGGATCACATTGGGCTTGTTGGCAACTCCACGGTGTCCCTGGAAGGAGTGGATGCCAGCGTTGGTGACATTATCCAGCTGCATGGCTCCAACCGTGTGAGTGTCAAACACTGCAAACTCTGGCTTTCTAAACCTTCAAAAAAAACCCCAAAATCCAAAAAACCCCACCACAAAACACTTCCCAAAAGACACACAGAGACTTCTAAACCCCCCTCAAAGGACTTTTTCAACACAAACACAACCAAAATCAAATATCACCGCAGAGTGAGCTCTTCGGTCCCGGTGGATCCCAGAGAGAGTTGTAGGTAAATTTTTCCTGATCCCTCGTTGGAAATGCTGCTCTCACGTTCTCGGAGAGAATCAGGATCCTTCAGGAAGAAGGAGAGGAGTTGAGCAAGATGTCCAGCCCCACACTCGTGCCTGCTACCTGCTTGTCCTGAAGCTGAGAATCTCGAAGGGCAGAGAATCCTCGCTGGAGAAAACCACACAGAGATGCAGAAAGATGCTGGAAACTGCAGCAAAAAAAAAAAAAGGAAAAAAAAAAGAAAAAAAAAATTCCGACGGTTTCTCCTCTGGGCAACTTGGAAATGCTTTCACTAGAGATGCAAAGAGCTGCTTCTCATCCCTGTCTGAACTGCCACTAGTCCAGGCTCTCCCATCTACTTATACCCCACAGAGCTCAACATGTGGGTGGTGCCCTGCCTCCTCTCGCACCCTCAGCTCCGCTTTGATTGGAGAGAAAACGAAGCTGGTGGCTGTGGCAACCCAGATCTTGGCAGCCTCCCCTTGCTTCCCACCCCCTCTCTCACGCCCCCAGACTCGACGCGAGAAGCATTTGAAAGGTGCTGGAGACAGTTGGGGAGATGGATGAGTAATCGCACCTTCCGCCTTTTTTTTTTTTTTTTTTTTTTTTNAATTAAAAAAAGAGGAAGGGAGGGGGAAAAGGAGAGGGGGAAACACTCCCAAGGAACCACTTTCAGTACAAACCAGAGCATTCTGGACTTTCTAAAGTGGGAGTCATCCCCACGGCTTAGTTGCAAGGGGACCAACCTCTATCTTGGGAATATTCAATAAGGGAGGGGGATGGCATCCTGGGTTTTTGACACCAAATTAAATCCGCCCATCAAAAGCCTGTTCCCTCCTCAGCCTGAATCAGATGCTGAAGCAGTCAGCCAACCCACAAGTGCAGATGAAGCTACATTTGTTCTTTGCTCTTGACAAAGCAGGAAGAACCAACCATAAAAGGAGCCTCCGGGTCTTACATAAGGCAGGGATAAAGGATTCCCTAATCCGAGAGAGAGTTCCCTACCGGAACACCCTCAGGAGAGGTTCTGAGGACATCTGGGCTTTCTCATCCCCTCTCAGTGACTGTGGCCGGAGGGAGTGGGATGCTGATACATCAATGTCACCTAAAAAAAACAAAAAAAAAAAACAAACAAGGATTTCAAGCTTCTTGGCAGAGGGAAAGTGCTTTGCCTCCACGCTTGGGGTAGTGGGCAGTGTGCCAGGGAAGCTTGGGATGGATCCCTGCTCCGTGTGTTTCCTGGTGGGACTGAAGCCAGGCTGGTACCAGCAAAATGCAGAGGAGAGAGATGGTTTTTCAGTGAAAGGAGTTCTCAGTGGCAAGCATCTGGTTAAAGCAGAGTTCCCTTGGAGCAAATTGGTGGTGGTGGTGAAGCTGACAGGCATGAGCAACAAGGGTCAGGACTCCTTTTTTTTTTTTTTTTTTTTCCATTCTGTCCCCTGCCAGGTGATGGCAAAGGGACAGACACTTCTGTATGGCTCTCAGGGGAGACAGAAGGGTTATTTAGGGCAACACCAAGCTGACCCAGAAGGAAGGTGGGGTGAATGGGGAAGGGGAAAAATGCCTGAGGGTGTAAATCAGGATTCCTGACCCAGCAGACCCTCCCGATGCCCCTTGATACCACACACATATCGTGACAGTGATATGACTGGCAGAGAGCTATTTCCTCTGCCTGGCTTTCTTTTCCATTTTCATTCAACTTTCCTAAGCAAGAGATTTTTGGGCACCTGTGTTTGTGTTTAGAAAGGGTCAGATGTCAATTATCTGAGGGTTTGGGAGAGCTCTGGAGCCTTTTTTGCTCTTTTTGCTGTTTTTCTTTATACCTTAGAGACCTCATCTACCTTAAATCTGTCTTCTCAGTAGGAGATCACAAGAACTGGGAGAGACTCTTATTTCTGTATCCCTGGATTAATGCAGAGTTATTCTCCAGAAAGGTTTTCATCCAAAATTCCCAGAAACAGCCCTTAGGAGATCACCAGGGGATGGGGCCAGACTGGATTTAACTTTGCAACCTTTCAGCCTTACCTTGCCTCATCAAATGCCAGAATCTGAGATGAAGTGGCTGTAAAACCTATTCCACCCCATCCATGTCTTTCCATCCTCTTTCCTTTTCCCTTAATTTTCACAGTGTGGGGATTCATCAGGGCTTTGTATGACACTTAGGTCTGGTCCTGGGATCTTAGGATGATTAAGGCTGGAAGGAGCAGACCTCAGGAGGTTTCTAGCTCAGAATCTACTGGGTCAGATGAGGTGATTCAGGTTTCAGACATTCAAAACCTCCAGGGACAGGGAATCCACAATTCTCTTTGGGCAACTTTTGGGCATGCCTGTCCTCAGAGGAAAAACCTTTTTATCTCACCCCCAGGCAGTGTAGCTGGTTTTAATTTACACTCAATGTCTCTTGTCCCCTCAGTAACCACCTCTGTGAAAAGCCTGGCTTGATAATCTCACTACAGATTGGGGGGGCTGCTGTTACATCCCCCCCAAACCATCACTTCTGCAGGATAGAACAGCCCTGGTCCCATACCAGGCAAGTGCTGTAGCCCTGACCAGCTCAATGGTCGGTGCCAAACTCATTTACAGTTGATTTACTTGGACCAAAGGGCCTAAACCTAATGGCAGCACCTAGATATGGTCTGATACATCCTGGGTAGAGGAGGAGAATCACTTCCACTGATCTCCTGGCTCTGTTCATGCTCCCACAATCCAGGATACCATTTTTGCTGCCAGAACACACTGTTGGATGATATTCAGCATGTTGTTCCTCCAGCAGTCTCAGGTCCATTTTTGAGCTCCATCCAGTCACTTGCTGCCAAGGATTCTTTCTTCCCAGGCCCAGGATTTGTCTGTCTTGAGTATCAAAAGATTTCTTCTGGCTCTTTCCCCTGGTATATCCAGGTCACTAGGTTTTACCTCATTTTGCAACCTTTCCACTGAGCTCTTCCTTTAATCTGTGTGCTCTATTTTTATTTTTTTTATTTATTTTTTTTCCTTTTGTGGAGGTGGTGAGGGAGACAGAAGAGCTGAGGAGGAACCGGGGTTTTCTTCTGGACCTGCTGGGGAATGATTTGCTGATTAAAGCAGTGATTTTCGTTGTATTTCTAATTAAAGTAAGGTGCGTGGGTAGAGGAGGAGGAGAGAGGGGAGCCGGAAGGGAAGGGAGGAGGGAGATGTGGAGTTCTGGGAGCTGAAGGAGAAAGGGAATTTGAAGCAGATAATTTCCGGGCACAGAGAGACAGATTGGGTACAGAAGGACAAAAGTCACAGACTGGGGCAAGCTGGGGAGGAGGCTCCCAGAGCCACAGCAGCTTTTATGCCACAGTTTGACAAAGAAACAGCCAGATTAATATTGGAATTAGCTGCCTGGCCTCGGGGGAGCTGGCAATGGGGTGGAGAGAGGAGACTGCAGGCTTTGTGGTCCTCTGGGTGACCACAAGATGTGCAAGACAAGAGAGGGGCAAGAAGAGCATGAAGGGAGGTGTCAAAGTGGGTTGTCCTCCTAGATCTTCCTGAACAGTTTTAAACCACGCTGGAGACCCCCCTCCCCAAAAAAAAAAAACAAACAAAAAACAACTCACTGTGGGGAGAAGGACTAGATGAAAGTCACAGCCAGCACAGGCACCTTCCCCAGTGTTGTCACAACAGTGTTTTGCTGGGGACATGCTGCACCCAAGCCTGGTGGCACCCACCCCTCACAGCTGGGCAGGATGTGGGGTTTTGCTGCACCTCACCACAGAGCAGACTTGACAGCCCTTTGTCACTCATCTGGACGAGCGTTTTCTCAGCTTTACCTTCTGGCAAGACATCTTCTTGGAGATGTGTCTGAGCTGTCAACCAGATGAACCTGGTGGGTGAGTGAGAAGGGGGAGATTCCAGGGCTTGGGAAAGTTTGTGGTGCAGCCAAGTTGTTCTGCCTTTAAGTGTCTTCTGCACAGCAGAGCTCTGCTGGATCCTTTATTACTCTACTGCAATACCAGGGCCCCTCCCCAATAATGCACTGAGTGATGTGCACTGAGTTCCCTCTCTAAATCCCTGTCTAGAGGACCCTGTCTGTCACCAAGGACTGGATGAAGTGCCTAAAGTTAGAATTCTGAAGGTCAGGATTAATCCCACACTCTTGCAGGAACTATTTTTTTTTCTACTGGTGAAGCAGGGTTTTTCTGTGTTACCCTATATTTTCTGTACTAGAATTTTCCTTTCACTTCCAGAATTGTTTCTTCCTTCTACAAGAAAAAAAAAAAAAGAAAAGAAACACAATCCCTCACCTCCACCTCCGTGCCCTTTCAATCTCTACAGGTTACCAGACAAAGCTGGCCAACCATTTGTTTAGTCACAAATAACTCAAGAAGGGAATAAAATTAAGCGAAACCGAAGTGCTGAGCTTTTAAATTTATTCCTGAAAAAAAAAGAAAAAGAAAAAGAATAACACAGTTAATTTACACCATATGTTTCTATTCATCCATCTCCAGCAGTGGAACAATTTATTGCATTGAAGCTGGGACTCAGTACCCAGAGTTTTGCATTCAGAACAGGGTTGGCGTCAGTGTCTGCATTGTTCCTGGTCACCCCTTGTCCTCTGGGGCTGGGGTCACATCTCATGTGCTGGGGGGGTAGGGAAGCAAGCAGAAAACTGGGGGCATCCTACTAACAATATTAACAATAATAATAATAATTATTATTATCCTTGTTAGTGCTGCTCCTTCTGTTCTCTCCTTTTTTTTTTTTCTTTTCATCTAAAAACCCTACTTTGTGGGAAGATGGAGGGCTTGGGTTTCAGACTAAAAGTATCTCCTCTTTTTTTGTTGTTTTCCCTTTTAATGTGTTGTTTATTGGTTTGTTGGCTGGCTAGGCAGAGGAAATGTTAATGAGTGCCTCCTTGTTCTGCTCTCACCTCCACAAGCCTGCTTGAGTCCAAATCTAGAAACTCAAAGGTGACAGCATTTTTCATGGCAAGGACCTGAACCTTGGTGTTGGTTGTTATGACCCTCACGAGGCCAAATCACCACTAGAAAGGCATCTCCAGATTTATTTTCCAAAAGGTAACAGTTTGAAACTCTAAGAGGGTAGATTGAGGTTGGCCATTAAGAAGAAATTCTTCACTGTGAGGGTGATGAGACATTGGAACAGAGATGCTGTGGCTGCCCCATCCCTGGAAACATTCAAGGCCAGGTTGGGTGGGGCTTGGAGCAACCTGGTCTAATGGGAGTTTTGAAACAAGATGATCTTTAAGGTCCTTTCTAACCCAAGCAATTCCACGATTCTTTGAAATGATCTTTATTTTTTCTCTTGGGCACATCTCTGAGGAGCTGGGAGAGCACATTTTTTGCTAGCAAACCAAGCAAACCCCACGGTGAGGGGCTTGATTCTTACCTGGGCTATAAAATTTCAGCTGCCTTTTTGCCACATGGCTGAGAGCTGAACCTGACCCATGTCTGGCCACACATTTGACTCTTCACCCACCTTCCTCCCCCTTTATCATAGAATCAAGGAATCATAGAATTAGCTGGGTTGGAAGGGACCTCAGAGATCATCAAGTCCAACCCTTGACCCACCGCTGCGGTTCCCAGCCCATGGCACTGAGTGCCACATCCAGTCTCTTTTTAAATGTATCCAGGGATGGAAAATCCACCACTTCCCTGGGCAGCCCATTCCAATGCCTGATCACCATCTCCGTAAAGAAATTCTTTCTAATATTCAACCTAAACCTCCCCTGGCACAACTTAAGACTGTGTCCTCTTGTCTTGTTGAAAGTCGTCTGGGAAAAGAGACCAACCCCCCCCTGGCTCCAACCTCCTTTCAGGGAGTTGTAGAGAGTGATGAGGTCTCCCCTGAGCCTCCTCTTCTCCAGGCTGAACAGCCCCAGCTCCCTCAGCCTCTCCTCATAGGATCTGTGCTCCAGTCCCTTCACCAGCCTGGTTGCCCTCCTTTGGACCTGCTCCAGCACCTCAATCTCCTTCCTGACCTGAGGGGCCCAGAACTGGACACAGGACTCCAGGTGTGGCCTCACCAGGGCTGAGTACAGGGGCAGAATCACCTCCTTGGACCTGCTGGCCACGCTGTTCCTGATCCAGGCCAGGATGCCATTGGCCTTCTTGGCCACCTGGGCACACTGCTGGCTCATGTTCAGCTTCCTGTCAATCCAAACCCCCAGGTCCCTCTCTGTCTGGCTGCTCTCCAGCCACTCTGTGCCCAGCCTGGAGCTCCCCATGGGGTTGTTGTGGCCAAAGTGCAGGACCCGGCACTTGGCCGTGTTGAACCTCATCCCGTTGGAATCAGCCCAACTCTCCAGTCTGTCCAGGTCCCTCTGCAGAGCCCTCTTTATGGTGCTCCTCTAAGTGTTCTAGTAAAACTTGCTGAATTTAGTGGTTTTTTGACTCCTTCTCAGGAGGAAACACTGCAAATCACAGGTCTGCTAAGTAAGGAAAAGAGGTGGGGGGGTTGTGAAACTCATAGCCCAGGTTCATCTCCCAGAATGTCTGGGTTGGTGGAGTCCCAGCAGTCCAGGAGAGCTGTGCTCCTCACCACCTGCCAGGAGGATGACTCCATGACACCCTAAGGATTCTTTGTGGTCCACAGAACCAGTGCCACCCACCCCTGACACACTGGCTCTGCTTTAGCATCTCTGTCTGGGTTTCACACCCCTACGGCAGTGTGACACGAGGTCCTCTGGCAGAGGAGCACAGGGAGATCACAGCCACACAGGGAAAATAGGACATGGTCTTTTTTTGGTGGCAGCCTGACAAGCTGCCACATCCTTGGTCATGTGATGAGCCAGAGGAAATTCTGCAGATTTTTTTTATTTTTTTTTTTATTTTTTTACAGTAACAGCCATGAGGAGGAGAGGTTCAGATAACCCCAAAACTCACCTTCTCACAGTCATCATGGTGTTCCCATAGGAAAGACAGTATTGAGCTCCTCCTTCATTTCCTCAACACCTCTAGGGATTCTTTTTTTTTCTGGTCCAGGGCATGGAGAAAGGGCATTAACAGGGGTGTGAGCCTGGTTTTCTACCACTGAAGTTAAACTGGCTCATGGGAAGACTTCCAAGCTTCAGGCTCCCTGCTACAAGCTGAGGGGAGCAGGAAGCAATGTCCTCTGACAATAACAGGAATTGCTGTAATCCTTGCTGGAATTGCTAGCAGCCAGTTGCTTCATTCTCAAATCTCCCATTAATTTCCATCAGGCTGATTCCCCTAACCTGGGCTAGGGATCTTCTAATGGAGACACACTAAGCAGGCTTTCTTTTTTTTTTAAATTTTAATTTTTAATTTTTTTTTTTTTCAGGCCCAGATCCCCTCATCTGCAGATTTATATTGTTCACTCTTCTGTTCATCCAAAAATCCTCCTCTGCCTAAACCATGGATCAGTTACTGCCTTTCTGAAGAGATGAGGAGCTTTTTCTCTCTTCAGGAACACATAAACCCCCCTAAATTCTTCATTTCCTCTTATTCAGACTGAAATCCCAAATACTTTGCAAACCTGCCTACCCCAGCCTGGCAGGGATTTGGTCAGGGAGGTGCCTTTGGACAACACCCTAGGCAGATTGAAAACCCTTCTCCTAAATTGGCACTAAGACCCAAATCTCCTCATTGCTAAAGGCAAAGGAAACATTAAATACAATTGTTTCAACTCATTCTGTTGACATCTTTTTTTTTTTTTTTTTTTTTTTTTTTTNTTTTTTTTTTTTTTTTTTTTTTTTTTTTTTCACTTCTTCCCTGTAATGCCTGGGCAGGGATTTCCTTGCCTACGGATCATGAACATCCTCCTTTGATGGTGGGTCACAGGGTGCTCTGTCCCCCTATTAATAAAAATAAATCTGGCCACAAACTGGGCTACCACTCCTCTGCTTTTGGCCATCATGTCACCCAAGGTTTCCCTGATTTACCTTTTTCCAACTAGGTTTTTTTTATTATTATTTTTTCCTTTTGCTGCTCCTTCTTCCAAGCTATTTCTCTTATTTTCTTCCCCCCCTGGCACTGCTGCTAACAAAGGATTTCCCTTCAGTGTTTTTGCTTCCCACTGCTGATCCCTGGGAAGCCACGGGGAGCCACAGCTTGAGTCAGTGCAGGGCTCAGGAAAACCACAGAGCAGCTTCCACACGTGGTGATGGGGAGTCTGCATCCCTAATAACACAAAAAATGATGTTAGGTCACTCCTGAAGGGAAAGGAACCTCATTCAGTGCATCCTCAGCCCAGTCTAATTCAACCAGCTTTTTTTTTTTTTTTTTCTTAATTATTATTATTACTCTTCCCATCATTTAAGTCCCTGTAAATGAGAGATGGGTAATTAGGGACAGCAGGGAAGCTCGGTGGAAATGGAAGAACATCAGAAGCAAGAAGTAGGCTGTGCTAATTTCTTTTTTCCAAACGTATGAGGCCCCAAACATCACTAAAAGACACAGCAAAACAGGGCTAGAAGGAGCTGGGGAATAAATTGCTGTGTAAAGCTCATTAAGAGCCTTTTCCTAACCCAAAAAGCAGCCAGACAGAACGGGTTGGTGGTCTCAGGTGATCAGGGGATCACCAGGTTTATAGGAACAAAGAAGATCACCAGGTTTATAGGAGCAAAGGACTACAAAAGCTTCTGCACTGAGAAATGTGTGGATTGGGGGCATGTTAAGAAAAGGAAAAAAAAAAAAAAAATGGGGGGTGTTAGGTGGAGGTGAGTGTGTAGGTTCTATCTGGAGCTTCAAACCCAAAAGGTTCATGGGGCAGAGGCTGCAGGTCCCACATGAGGTGTGGGGCAGCATGTGGAAGACAAGAAAAAAGAAGGAGGAAGCCTTTAAGGACAGAGGATTAAGAAGTAATTTCTGGGGCATCCTGACACCTGTCTTTTCCTTGCTGGTGTCTCTGCACATGTTTGTGGGAATTTTTACAGTGTCCCTTCTCCTGGTGGGTGTTGTGTCTCAGGAGGGATGATCCAAGCTGGAAAAAGGACTGCTGAGAAGGAAGCATTAGTCTGTTTAACATTAGGAAGGGAAAAATTTGGGGGGGGTAGAAAGAAAAACAGGGAAAAAAATAAAAACAGAGGCTGCAATATAGCCAGGGTTATTTATGCCTAAGGACTGAAGAATCTTTTTTTTTTTTTAATGTCCCCCAGATGTGACCTGGGGAGAGGTGATCCTGCTGTAGGGTTACAGGGATGGGATGGGCAGCACTTCCCTGTTGCTGGACCCCTGATTGCAGTGGGGAGGATGCTGGGAGGGCAGTGACAGTTCATTCCCAGCACAATAGGATTAAGCTTTCCATGGGGTCCTCAGAGGAATGCTGCAACAGAAAGAGGGAAGGATTTGGGGGAGGAGATGCAGGAGCATCCATGCCAGCGTTTCTCTGCTGGTCACTGTTGTTTCTCCCCACTTGACACACCTGGTGGCCTCCCTGCTGATCTTTTGGAAGAAATCCCATCCCCACACTGTTGGGGGAGGACGTGGCATCCCGGATTTCCCACCTCACATCCCTCCCCCACCCCCCCATTTTCTGTTTTTCAGCAGTCGGGGTTGGCTGCAGGGAGGAAGGGGAGGGAAAGGCAGCAGCCCCGGATTTAGGGGTTCCTTAAGGAAAAGCCCTAAGGAAACACCCAGCACCACAGCTCCCTGAAGCCACCTTTGAATGAGACACCCAGGTGGGTGGGTGTGTGGGGGAGAAGGGGTGAGTGGGAGCAGGGAGAGGGGCAGAGAAAAAAGGATCAGCAGCATCCGTGCCAGAGAATGGATCTGCTGCAGGTTCCTGCCTTTCCCCCACCTGCTTGTAAATGGGAGAGAGTCTGCTGGGAAGGGGGAGGGGAGGTGAAAATGGGCCAGGGTTGCACCCCTGGGGTATTTCTAATGCTGTGGTTACAGGTCCCAAAATGTGCTGCTTACCCCTGGGGAGGGGTTGCAGAAATCTTTCCTCCTTCTCAGGCTCTGCAGCAGGGAGGAGGAGAGGATGCCTGCTGTGCTGCTTTGCTCAGAGCCTGGAAGGTTCCTTGTAGTGGTGTTTGTGCTTGTGGAGTTTGTGAAGGAGGGGAAACCCCTGAGATTTGCAGTGTTATTGACCAATAAACACACGTAGAACCCCCCCGCCTTCCCCTCTATCTCTCCAAAATCTTTCAGCTCCATCCCCAGGTTTGCCACGTGATGGGTTTTGCTAGGTCGAGTCACAACCTCATCAGGGTACCCCCCATGCTTCTTCCAAAATCAGAATAATTGAGGTTGGAAGGGACCTCTAAAGGCCATCTAGTCCAACCCTTCTGCAGGAAGGACACCCTCAACTAGATCAGGGTGCTCAGAGCCTCCTCAAGCCTCACCTTGAATATTTCCAGGGATGAGACCTCAACCACCTCCCTGGGCAACCTCTGCCATTTTTCCACTATCCTCATGGTAAGGAATTTTTTCCTCACATCCAATCTGAATCTATTCTTCTCTAATTTCAAACCATTGCCCCTCATCTTATCACTTCAAGCCCTTGCAAACAGTCCCTCTCCATCCTTCCATAGTCCCCTTTCAGATACTGGAAAGTCACTATTAGGTCTCAATGAAGCCTTCTCTTCTCCAGGCTGGACAACCTCAACCCCCTCAGATTGTCTAACCCCAACTCCCTCAGATTGTCTTCATAGGAGAGGTGTTCCAGATCCCTGATCATTTCCATAGAAGTCATGGAGGAAGCTGGTTGAACATCATCCTCCAGCCAAAACTTTGATTCCAGACACCGAGAGTCTTAAAAACAAGTTTATCACCTAACAAAGAGGCTGTGGTTGTCCAGAAGAGACAGGGGGTAGGATGCTCTTTCCAGGAGTGGTGGAAAACCATGTTCACAACATCTTTCTTTTCATTTGGCCATGAATGGGGATTTCTTTACATCTGAAGTCTCCCAACCTCCACACAGCTAACTAGCCCAGCATCTTCTCCAAGAGCTTTGCCAGTTATTTTGGATAACTGATCAAACATCAAGCCAGGCCAAGGTATAGCTCAGAATATATCTCCCAGCCCATGCATCTCACTTCTTACAGGAAAATTATCACCATCTCCTTGCTTCTGTCACACACAAAGTATAGAAATCCCATGTTCAAGCCCTGTCCTGGCCCAGAAGTGTTTTCCTCAGGTGTTCACAAGGATCCAGACCAAGAACTGAGCTGAAATCCCATCATCCAGCCTGGCCACACTTTTTCACCCACCCTGAGAGTGCCTCATTTCTTTGCTCAGCCCCACAACCAGAGGTTTTCCCACTGGGAACTCGTAGGGTTTCCATTGTGTCCTGGAAAACTGCAGAGGAGACCATGGAGGCCCAAAAGACAACTACCCCAAAGCTGCCAAGTAGGGTCTTACTTGATGTCTGAAAATAACACCTTCCTTCCCTTCATTTTGGGACAAAATGACCTGCACAGAACTTTTTCCTTCTTCTTTCTTCATCTCCTCCCTGCAAATATTTGCGGAGATTGCCTTTAGCATTTAGAACAGCTAAAATTATCTCAGTTTCTTTTGTTCTTTTTTTTTTTTTTTTTTTTTTTTTTTTTTTCCTGGTTCTTTCATTCTAGGCAGCTGGAATACCTTCTTTAGACAATCTTTAAAAACAAAAGAAAATAAAAGCTCTACTCCAAATGCACAAAAGCTTCACGTAGCTACAGTTAAGCTTTATTTAGAAACACTGATGAAATAAATGATGTGAAAAATATGAAAAGACCCATTGTTCCAGTTTTCACCCATAGGAAACGGGAGACTAATACTACCTAAGTCCACCCAAGTCATCTCCTTTGTGGATTACAGATCTACTTGAGCAGTAAGGGCTGAAAATCAGTGAAGTACACTGATTTTTGGGGGCATGCTTGGTACCAGGAGCTGCTGTGCTCTGGGATGTTCCTCCCCGCTGTCCACATGTTCATCATAAAAATCTCTGGCCCATTTTTGTTGACCTCTCAGCTTTGTAAATTCCCTACCAAACTGTTTGGGGAGGAATTTTTTTTTTTTTTCCCAGCATCATCTTTGGCATCTGCCTCATCCCTCTGCCTGACAGCATGAATCACCAGAGTTAAGTAACAAACCCATTTATACATCAAGATGCCATCAGTGTCCAAGCAATCATACTTATGTTTTCTCCATGTGAAGCAAATTACTGTGGATTCTGTTTGTTCTCATCTTAATTCCCCCTACTTTGTTCCTTAATTTTCCTCCCATTAGCTTCTGGATGTTTTGCAAAACAGAGAAAAACTCCAGCTAGGAGTGTTGGGATGCTAGGCAGAGACAGAGAATATTTCCCAACCCTTCCAGAAGGGTTGTTTACTACTAATTTTATGAATTTCTGGGAAACCTCTCAGGGAATCTCACCAAACCTTGCTTAGCAAGAACAAGTGGATTGCTAATGAGGTGGCACACCACCTGGCTCGTGTATTATTTTTTTACAAATATATCTACACCCCCACACACATTTTAATACACCTGTTATTTTTACAAGGGTTTTCTTGGTGCTGTTTGGGTTTTTCTTTTGGTTTTGGGGTTTTTTTTTTGCTGTTGTTGTGCTGCCTTAGTACCCATTATACTGCTCTGGTCTATTGACAGTTCTTAAGAAAGTGATTTCCAAATGCATTTGGTTTATCCTCCTGAAAATGAAGTTTTGAATGGCTGAAGTGGCAGTGGGCGATCCGTCTTGAGAAGCAAGAGTTTGTGGAGGCAGAACAGGAGCTGCAAATGTTATTAAGCCTGGGAAAAAAGCCACAGGACTCGGATGCTGAGCAGAACTGCAGGACTGCAATATACAGTAATTGACACAAAACTCATTTAGGCTGAGATTTGTGTCTCCCAGTGCTTTGCTCCAAGAAAAAAACTTCAAGATTAGGTGTTCTACTGCTTTCTGGTCCATGCAGGACATAATCAAGGAGATTTCCAGCAGTGATGGGGAAAATTATTTACCTTCTGGACTCAGCACCTTGAATCCTCTGCTCAGTTTTGGACCCCTCATGACAAGAAGGACATTGAGGGGCTGGAGAATATCCAGAGAAGGGAAAAAAGAGCTGGGAAAGGGTCTGGAGAACAAATCTGGCAAGGAACAGATGAAGGATTTGGGATTGTATAGTCTAGAGAAAAGGAGGCTGAGGGGAGAACTTGTTTCTCTCCCCAAAATAACCTGGAAGAAGGTTGGAGTGAGGGAGGTTCTCAGTTTCTTCTCCGAAGGAAAAAGTGAAACAGGTGGAAATAGCCTCAAATTGTTCCAGGGAGAGGTTTCTACTGGATATGAGGAACTTCTTCTTTCCTAAAACAGTTGTCAGGCACTGGAACAGGTTGTCCAGAGCAGTGGTGGAGTCACCATTCCTGGAGGGATTTAAAAGATGTGTGGACACAATCCTTAGGGATGTGGTTTAGAGGTGGACTTGGCAGCGCTGGGTTAATGGTTGGATTTGTTGCTCTTTAAGGTCTTTTCCAACCCAACCATAAAGCTTGGAATGTTCTGCCTCAAACACCTTCCTTTGCCTGACTGAAAAATGAGATTTGGATGAAGAGAAACCTCTGCTTTCCCAGATGACTCTGAGGGAAACGAATCTCTAAGGTCTCTCAGGTCTCTCTTAGTTTTCCCAGCAAAAAGTGATTCAGACGTGGGGAGAAATTAAATACCAGATCTGGGTGGTTTTGCTTTGGGGATTTTTTTTTTGTGTGTGTTTTTCTTTTGTGTTTTTGTTAAGGGTTTTTTTTGGGGGGTGGTGGTGGTGTGGGGTTTTTTGTGTTTTTTTGTTGTTGGTTGGTTGGTTGGGATTTTAGTGTTGTTTTTTCTTTCTTTTTTTTTGTGGATTTTTTGGTGTTTTTGTTGTTGTTGTTGTTGTTGTGGGTTGGGTTTTTTGGTTTTTTTTTCTGCTGTGTGTCCCTGGCAAGTGGACATTTCACCACAGGGCAAAGAATTTTCACCCTGACCCAGAGAATTCTTTTAGGCAGCAGCAGGACCAGAGCCTCCATCTCTACCTCCTTCAGGCCTGGAGATGCTGCATGTAAGAACCCCAGTGTTGTTCTTCACAACCTGGTTTCCCAAGACCCACATTTAAAAAGAAAATTTTCTTTTTTATTTTTTTTAAGCTTTAGTGACATTCCCCCCACCCCTCAGCCCTCCAAAGGATGGGTAAACAACCTCAGCATCTTGGAGACATGAGATTTAGAAAGGAAGGCACAGTTTGGCAGCCAGACTTTGTTATCTCTATTTTGCTTCAAAAATGCATTTATTTCTGCAAAATAACCATTGAGTTTTTTCAGCCCCCATATTCCACCTTCTTTAGCACATCCCCTCACAGCCATTGCAGTAGGGAGCAAGCACCCTTTGGGCTGTTATCTCATTTTTTCCCTAATATATTAAAGTGCCATCAAAGATGAGGTTTGCCAACATAGTTTGTCGCCTCCTGGAGCCTTACATTGCTGTTGAGTGTTTTATAGACTTTTTTTTTTTATTATTATTTTTATTATTCAAGCAGTCCATTTTTGCTAATGGGCTCACTTGGGGGGCTGTGGAGCTGCAGGGAAAATGAAGGCAAGAAACCTTCCTACTGGGAGACCTTAAAAAAAAAAAAAAAAAAAAAAAAAGAGAGAGAGAAAGAAGAGAAAATAGTGACAGCAAAATAGAGATAATCTTTAAAAATGCTTTTCAAGTAAACCAGAAGCCTGCTCAGTGTAATGAGACAGAAAATTTCCAAGGAGCCTAAAGGAGGAACATGTGCTTTATTGGACATATCAGAGCCAAATTAGTATGTGAAAAGCAATAGTATCCCAACCCTGCAGTTGTCTGCCTCTGCCCTGGTGCAGATAACAGGATTAAAAGTGGAGAAATAGGACAAAATGCCATCAGTGACATCGGATGCTGCCAGAAAGCCTGCAATGAAAAAAAATAAATAAATAAAAAATGAGAAATCTGATTTGCTGAGTTGGGTGCCCTCTGCACCTCCACCTGGTTGCTGCATTAACTCTCACTGGATTTTTTTGTAATGCAGTGAGGAAGGGGTAAAGACCACACACTGGCCCACAAAGAGCAACTCCATGCATCCCATCATAGCCAGGGATGTCTCAAGGTTTAACACTGCCCCAGCAATTAAACCAATAACAGATGCTCTCTATTAATCCCCCTCCCCTCCCTGATAAAGAAAGGAGAGAGAAGAAGGGAAAGAGACTGATGAGTTGGAAACTAAACTACACAGCTTTAATGGAACAGTAATGATAAAAAGGAAAAATATTACTAATTATATACAAATATCCAGGAAAATTGAAGCCACGTTCCTCCCCCCTTTCCCCCAGTAACTCTCCCATCACCACCGAGGCTGCAGGGCAGCCCTGGGAAAGTCCAGGCTGGACTCCTGGGGTCAGCAGCAGTGGGGAGCTGGAGGCAGGAACACACAGATTCAGGCTGGCATGGATCAGGAGCACAGGCAGAGGAATGGATGGAATCCTCCCAGGAGGCTGAAGCAAACAGGGAGAGGGGAAGAAGGGGAAGCAGGAAGGGGTTTGACCCTTGGGATCCCTCCAATTGATACTGAGTATGAGGTGTATGGGATGGAATACTCTGTTTGGTCAATTTGGGTCATTTATCTTGTCCATTCCTCCCGTGAGGAGGGCTGCAGGTGGGACCTCTTTACTCCTTTTCTCCTTCTGAAGGGCAAAATGTTCCTCAGAGCTGAGCAGTGTCCTTGGTTCTGCACCCCATTCTCCAGCTGTAACTATAACCATGGAGTGTTATCAGTCCCAGAAGCAGACACTGACTGAGAAACTTGCTGTTCATTTCAGCAAGTGCAGCTCCTGACAAGAGACTCAGCTGAAAGCAAAAGTACAAGACAGAAAATCACCTTTATCCTGGCCCAAACCAGGACAGGGGTGAAGATGGGTCAAGTTGGGTAGACATCATGGGTAGGTCCAAAGGCACTGGAGCATCCAATTGCTCTGGGTCCTTTTACCAGGTAATTGATGGAATTCATAATTTTGTCTCCCTGTCATGGAATTCAATCAAGTTTTATTGAAGAATTCAGGCAGATGCCACCCACAAACAATAGCAAAACCAACCAAAAAAACCCAAAACAAAACAAACAAAAACAAGCCACACACAAAAATCCCAAACAAAACCCAAAAAGAAAGAAAAAACACCAAAAAAAAAACAAACCAACAAAAACCACCAGAAACCAAAACCACAAGCATAAAATAAAAACCAAAAAATTCCCCAAAACAGAAACAAGGGACACACACACGAAAAAAAAGAACCCCAAACCAAAAAACCACCATCAAAAAACAATCAAAAGAGGAAAACAGTTTAAGCTCTCCATCAAATTAACTAAATCTGTGCAAACTACATGGCTGTGCCTCAGTTTCCCTCGTTGCAGCAGTGACGTTTGCCATCCCCCCACCCCCCAGGGGAGAGTTAAAATGCAGGTGAGAGTACTCTGTGTTCTCAGCTTGTGTTTTTTTGTGTGTTATCCCAGCACATGGCCCTNGTGGGGAGCTGGAGGCAGGAACACACAGATTCAGGCTGGCATGGATCAGGAGCACAGGCAGAGGAATGGATGGAATCCTCCCAGGATGCTGAAGCACACAGGGACAGGGGAAGAAGGGGAAGCAGGAAGGGCTTTGACCCTCGTGATCCCTCCAAATGATACTGAGTATGAGGTGTATGGGGTGGAATATTCTGTTTGGTCAGTTCTGGCATCTATATTGTCTCGGGCCTCCCCAAAGGAGGGGTTCAGGTGGGACCTCTTTACTCCTTCTGGAGGGCAAAATGTTCCTCAGAGCTGAGCAGTGTCCTTGGTTCTGCACCCCATTCTCCAGCTGTAACTATAACCATGGAGTGTTATCAGTCCCAGAAGCAGACACTGACTGAGAAACTTGCTGTTCATTTCAGCAAGTGCAGCTCCTGACAAGAGACTCAGCTGAAAGCAAAAGTATGAGACAGAAAATCACCTTTATCCTGCTCAGTTCTGAGGAACATTTTGCCCTCCAGAAGGAGAAAAGGAGTAAAGAGGTCACACCTGAAACCCTCTCTTAGGGAGGAACAGACAAGATACTCAGTATAAATTGGAGAGATCATGAGGGTCAAACCCCTTCCTGCTTCCCCTCTCCCTCTTTGCTTCATCATCCTGGGAGGATTCCATCCATTCCTCTGCCTGTGCTCCTGATCCATGCCAGCCTGAATCTGTGTGTTCCTGCCTCCAGCTCCCCACTGCTGCTGACCCCAGGAGTCCAGCCTGGATTTTCCCAGGGCTGCCCTGAAGCCTCGGTGGTGATGGGAGAGTTATTGGGGGAAAGGGGGGAGGAACGTGGCATCAATTTTCCTGGATATTTGTATATATTTAGTAATTTTTCCTATTTATCCTTACTGTTTCATTAAAGCTGTGTAGTTTAGTTTCCAACCCATCAGTCTCTCTCCCTTCTTCCCTCTTGTTTCTTTATCAGGGAGGGGAGGGGGATTAATAGAGAGCATCTGTTATTTGGTTTAATTGCCAGGCCAGTATTAAACCATGGCACAACCTTTTCCACATAACATGTTAAACTGGAATTTTTTCTTTTTCCTTCTGGTAGCTTTGCTCATAGACTTTCAGTTGTGATGTCTCACCATCTGAACAAGCAATCTTCCTGGCATGTCATCTTCTCAGGTTTCTAATTTAACTGCAACGTGGCACTTCCTTCAAGGCTTGGGGTTTTTTTTTTATCAGATCATTCCTCCATCATTTCCACCAGCACTGCTAGAATTTGCAGTAGGTCTTTTTTACCCAGCTGAACGTTGAGTATTTCAAGTCAAATACCACAGTTCCCATGCTGGGATCATTCCTTCCTCTCTGAGGGAAGCTGGTGAGAAACAGAACTTTGGTTTCTGGAGTTTCAGGAGAAAGCTGATGAAACAAAAATGGGACAGCTGGAAAAGTAGATCTAAATCACAGGTGATCCAGGCTTCCACACAAGCTGACCTGGAAGGTCTCCCTTTCTTAGGGAGAAAACTGCAGATGGTTCCTTGTCATCTATCCACAGTGGGCTGATGTGGGCTGTACTGGTGTTAGGACTGAGAAAAAAAAAATATGCAGCCATAAAAATTATTCCTATCTTGTGTGTTTATCCAGCACAGCCACTCTCATTCAAAGGTGTTTGATAGCTGTGCAATTGCTTGGTCTCTGATAATGGATGTTTAGGACAGGTGTATAAACATAGCTTTAAAGATTGGTGATGGATCCAGAGAGATGTTCTGGAGAGGTTCCTTCCAGCTTCTTGAAAATGGCACAGGGGGAGTGGACTGCAGCTAAACTCACGTGGCCTCCTATGAAGCATCTTCCTGTGCCATTTTGAGAGACATAAAACTGGGCTAGATCATAGAATCAATCATCAAATGGTTTGGGTTGGAAGGGATCTTGAAGATCTCCTGGTTCCCAATTCCCTGCCATGGGCAGGGACACCTTCCACTCCATCAGGTTGCTCCAAGAAACCTTCCCTTTGACACTTCCAGGGATGGGGCAACCACAGATTCCTTGGGCAACCTGTTCCAGTGTCTCAACACCTCTCAAATTAAACCATTTCTCCCTGGTGGGTCATGAAAGAAGCCTACAGTCCTCTGGAGCAGGAGCTGTCAGACAACTGGGTGAGCCTAAGGTATCTCAGATAGGTCTGAATGTGTATATTTAGGCACCTCAGATGGAATTCTTGGGGTGGGATTGTATTTGAGAGGACAGGCATAGTTCAGTTGCCTGGAGGAGAACCGGTAGGTCAAGCTCCACCCAAAAGGCAAAGGTTTTAGAGGTTTTCCTACTCTGCTTGCTGTCTTTGCAGTGGAACTACTTATGCTTAGCAGTAAGAAGGGGAGCTGGGACAGCAGTGAACTCAGAGGATTGAACTGCAACGTCAAGAGAAAAATCACAGAACTCTGTGCTATATTTTCCCAGCTCTGAGTAACCTGTAGATTTCAAATTCTACAATCTGTAGACTTCTCAAAGTGGAGAGGACAAAAGGTTTTAGGACAGCCTGTGGCTATCGCTTGCTGGTGAAATTTGTTTTTTTTTCCATTTCTCTCCTTGTTTCTGAAACCTTTTGTAGTTCAGCCATGCACAGCATCCCACGGAAGGCCTAAGGTTCCAGGTGACCCCATCAATGTACCTAAATATCTGAAGCGAGGGTGTAAAGATGGAGTTGGGCCCTTTGCAATGATCCCCAGTGACAGGACAAGAGTTAAAAGTGTCCACAGACCCGGTTGGAAGGGTGAAAAGCTGAAAAATAATTATTTCTACAGGTTTTGTGAAAATGGGCAGCAGAGCAGGGCTGAAGTAGCTCAGCTGGGAGAGCATTAAGAGTGAAGATCTAAAGGTCGCTGGTTCAATCTCAGGCTTCAGCAGTGTTTTCCTGTTGTTTTTGGTGGCCAGTGCTGGGTTCCCCACACATGGACATCCAGGAGAGGCCAGAAATGGGTTATGAAGATGTTGAAGGAACTGAAGAATCTCTCCTATGAGACAAGGATGAGAGAGCCTGGAGATGAAAAGGATCAGGGGGGGTGATGTCAATGAATACCTGAGAGCACAAAGATGATGGAGCTGGGTCCAGGAGATCATCATGGGATGATGGAGTGGTCCCCAGTTGAGAGGACAAGAGAAAATGAGCACACAAAATGCAAAACAGGAGGTTCCCTTGGAATATTTTCCACCAGCACAGGCTGCCCAGAGAGGTTGTGGAGCCTTCATCCTTGTGGATATTCCAAAAATGCTTGGACATGGGCTTGGGCAACTGGCTGCAGGTGGCCCTGACTGAGCAGGAGGTTGGACCAGATAAGCTCCAAACTCAACCTTTTTGAATCTGTTAAACAAGGACATAGATTTACAGTTCAAGGGCTTGAACAGTAGATACAGTGATGCAAAGCTGGGCTTTTTTGTCACCCCAATCTTGAGCTGCCCGTTCCTGTGTCATGGACTGCCCCATAAGGAGGTAGCAGTGTTGACCCAGGGGTTTATGGGGCCACACAGAAAATCTAAAATATCCTTTGGGAAAAGGAAAAATGCCCTATGAAAAAGAGTGATTGCAGTCTGAACAACAACTGACCTTGAAGCAAACCCTCTCCCTTAAAATTTGCATTTTCCCATGCTGAGGAGTTACCATGTGTACTTGTTGCTCATAGGGAAACAGCTCCAGATCTTTAATGAACCTTTTGACCCTTCCTGGAGCTGTTTTCTCCTCCTACTATGGCTTTTTTAACAGAATAGCATTCAATGGAAAGGCATCCTGAAGGGTTTTACAACTGAGTAACTGTGTTTTCTCTCTTTGTTTTCTATCCCTTTCTGACTAATTCATGACCTGTGGAGGCCTTCAGGCAAACAGCAGAGACAAGGCTTGAATTACAAAAAAAAAAAAAAAAAAAAAAAGAAAAAGAAAAAGAAAAGAAAAGAAAAAGAAAAAGAAAAAGAAAGTCAGAAGCAGTCAAACTTTGAACTTTGATTCTTGATTTCTCAAAGATCAGCCCCAAAACTCATCTGGTCTCTTGTCCATAACAGAGCAGAGACTTTTTTTTTTTTTTTTTCCTTTTCATTCCAATCTTTAAACTCTGGACATAACCCTACCAGATCCTGCAAGACTTCCAGGTGATAACTTCCCTGATATGGATGTGAATAACAACTTCTGCAGAAATCAGTGCCATCATGACCTGCTTAAGCTTTGAAATAATACCGTGGACAAATGATTTTATCAGCAGCCACCACCCACCAATAGGTAGGGCTAGACCATGTATTGCCCTCCTGCTTAGTCCATCAAACCCAACTGCTGCTCATCCAGGGAAGACCATTGCAGACCTGATCCACCCAGGCAGGATCCTCTGGGTCAAGAATTCACCAGGTAGAAAAATGACTCTTTGCTCTTACTGTCTATGCTTGCATTAAAATCAAACATGAGCTTTCTGGTCTCTGAAGTTGCCCAGAGCCCCCTGCATAGTCCATGTGCAGGATTAAATTAGATGAAATTTGTCTCTTGGGCTTCATTTAGGTCTGAAAACAGATGTCAGGCAGTTGTGGGTGTACATCCCAGGCACTGCCTGAGGTTTAAGTACAGCTTCCACACTGTGCTCTGCTAAACTCCCCTGACCTCATCTACCACCCCAGACAAATGCAGCCCTAGCCCTAAGGGCAAAAGCAAATCAGATACCAGAAAACCAGTGTGGATCAGAAAGCAGTGAGATGGCACAGGCTTAGCAGTCCAGCAATCCTGCTAAAGAATGTTTTGACCTGGTGCTAGACTCGTGGTTTAGCAAATGTGCTGGAAATATCAATGAGGTCTGGGCCTGAGCACTTCCCAACACCCTTCAAGCTGCTTAAATGTGCCAATTCCTGTCCTCCCAGGCAGTGCCAGACACAGTTCAGGGGATAGCAAGGGGCAGGACCAAATCCAAAGAGGTGGCTCAGACATAGAATCATAGAATTAGCCGGGTTGGAAGGGACCTCAGAGATCAAGTCCAACCCTTGACCCATCGCTGCGGTTGCTAGACCATGGCACTGAGTGCCACATCCAGTCTCTTTTTAAATGTCTCCAGGGATGGAAAATCCACCACCTCACCGGGCAGCCCATTCCAATGCCTGATCACCCTTTCCATCAAATTCTTTCTAATATCCAACCTAAACCTCCCCTGGCACAACTTAAGACCATGTCCTCTTGTCTTGTTGAAAGTCGTCTGGGAAAAGAGACCAACCCCCCCCTGGCTCCAACCTCCTTTCAGGGAGTTGGAGAGAGTGATGAGGTCTCCCCTGAGTCTTCTCTTCTTCAGACTGAACAGCCCCAGCTCCCTCAGCCTCTCCTCATAGGATCTGTGCTCCAGTCCCTTCACCAGCCTGGTTGCCCTCCTTTGGACCTGCTCCAGCACCTCAATCTCCTTCCTGACCTGAGGGGCCCAGAACTGGACACAGGACTCGAGGTGTGGCCTCACCAGGGCCTGAGTACAGGGGCAGAATCACCTCCTTGGACCTGCTGGCCATGCTGTTCCTGATCCAGGCCAGGATGCCATTGGCCTTCTTGGCCACCTGGGCACACTGCTGGCTCATGTTCAGCTTCCTGTCAATCCAAACCCCCAGGTCTGTCTGCTCTCCAGCCACTCTGTGCCCAGCTTGCAGATCCCCATCGGGTCATTGTGGCCAAAGCCAGGACCCGGCACTTGGCCGTGTTGAACCTCATCCCATTGGAATCAGTCCAACTCTCCAGTCTGTCCAGGTCCCTCTGCAGAGCCCTCCTGCCTTCGAGTTGGTCCACACTTCCTCCCAGCTTGGTGTCATCTGCGAATTTGCTGATGATGGACTCAATCCCTTCATCTAAGTCATTGATAAAGATATTAAACAGAACTGGGCCCAACACTGATCCCTGGGAGACACCACTAATGACTGGCCACCAACTGGGTCAGCCCCGTTCAGCACCACTCTCGGGGCCCGGCCCTCCAGCCAGTTCCTAACCCAGCACAGGGTGCTCCTGTCCAAGCTGTGGGCTGACAGCTTTTTGCAGGAGAATGCTGTGGGAGACGGTGTCAAAGGCTTTGCTGAAGTCCAGGTAGACCACATCCACAGCCTTCCCCTCATCCACCAGGTGGGTCACCCGATCATAAAAGGAGATCAGGTTAGATCGG
>JAAWXA010000011.1:24915696-25032799 GCA_038090715.1 Florisuga fusca
GCTGAGTACAGGGGCAGAATCACCTCCTTGGACCTGCTGGCCACGCTGTTCCTGATCCAGGCCAGGATGCCATTGGCCTTCTTGGCCACCTGGGCACACTGCTGGCTCATGTTCAGCTTCCTGTCAATCCAAACCCCCAGGTCCCTCTCTGTCTGGCTGCTCTCCAGCCACTCTGTGCCCAGCCTGGAGCTCCCCATGGGGTTGTTGTGGCCAAAGTGCAGGACCCGGCACTTGGCCGTGTTGAACTTCATCCCGTTGGAATCAGCCCAACTCTCCAGTCTGTCCAGGTCCCTCTGCAGAGCCCTCCTGCCTTCCAGCTGATCCACACTTCCTCCCAGCTTGGTGTTGTCTGCGAGTTTTCTGATAGTGGCATAATAAACCTATTTCTTCTGGGGCAGTGGAGGAAAGAGGTTTTAGCACCACGACAGATGTGCCCCACCACGTGGCCCCATAAAGCAGGATGGAGAAGTTGTATTTGCTTTTGGCAATTTAACTGTCCCTACAGAAATCCTGGATATATCCCACCACCTCCCTCCTTGGTGGGCCACCTGTACCTTCATCTTGGGCAGTCTGGAAGGGTTTCCCACGGTGAAGATGAGCATTTTGAGTAAGAATTTTATTATGAACAGATAACCCCAGCCAGCTGAGGAAATCCCCTGGACTTAAACTAGTCAAAATGTAAGCAAGAATTTTTAGGGGTGGAAAAGATTTTGGGTGGGGGATATCAGATGCATTCGCCTTGTTCTTACTTCTCTCTGGGTATCTGCTCACGGGCAACACTGAAGGATTCACAGTCTGAGCTGGCAATGTTCTGATGGAGGTACCAGTGAGACCTGGGCTTGCTCACCACTAACACAGCTGTGGTCCTGCACAAGAAAGAAACTGCAATCAAATTGCTTTGCAGCCTGATCCACGGCTGTGGGAAGGCAAAGAAAAAGCTCCCACTGATGCCAGCAGTCAGACTCTCATCTTCACACTGCAGGGCATAAAGGAATCCCCAGGGAGCATAATGCCAGAAGGGATGTGAGCATCTTATTCACCCCAGGGACCAGGCTCCACCCCACCACCCCGCAGCTGAAAAAGCTTCCACTCAAGCCTCAGTGCCAAAAGTCATCAAGTTTCCCTCTGTTTGCCTCAAAAGCAGCCCCACACTGGGTGGATCTTGCTCATAGGGAGGTGGCAAGGGAAGGTGCAGGATGAATAAGGGCGGTGGGCGGCAGGCAGGGTGGGGGAGGCTGCCCTGCCAGCACCTTCACCCACCCCCCCCGCACAGATCTCCCTCCTCTCACCACTTTTCGTGGCCTTTCGGCACCGTCCCCCTCTCCAATTCCCCCACCACGTTGATCAATCACCACGTCGGATCCCGATGCTCCAGCCCGCAGCTCTCCCCCGCAAACCCCCGCAGCTCTGACTGCCCTTCAGTCTGCTGTATTTTTTTTTTTTTCTAGTGATTTCTACCTCTTTCTTTTCATGCCGTGGGTCCTGATTTGCTGCTCTTGTCCTTCTCCCCCACCCAACCCCTCCTCTTGAGACTTTTTTGCCTCCNTATGGGGTCTGACAGAAGACCCCAGACCTCTGATTTACTGCTGCAGTGTCAATAGCTGTCCTGATGGAAAAGTCACAGGGTGAGGATCTATACATTACCCCAGCATCAACTTCTCTATTTTTCTGGGTTTTTCTGTGTGATTGTTTGCATTCCCATGGAGTGTTCCTCCTTTCTTTCCATGTTCTTATAGGACTTACTGTAACTTATGGGCTAATTGGGATGCATGTCTGCTTTGGCCTTTGCTCTGACTGGCTTGAGGAGACAGCAATTATTTTATTCATGCCTCAGTTTCACTGTCATAGTTTAACACTGCCCCGGTAATTAAACCAAATAACAGATGCTCTCTATGAATCCCCCTCTCCTCCCTGATAAAGGAAGGAGAGAGAAGAAGGGAGAGAGACTGAGGGGTTGGAAACTAAACTACACATCTTTAATGGAACAGTAATGATAAATAGGAAAAATGACTAAATATATACAAATATCCAGGAAAATTGATGCCACGTTCCTCCCTCTTTTCCCCCAATAACTCTCCCATCACCACCGAGGCTGCAGGGCAGCCCTGGGAAAGTCCAGGCTGGACTCCTGGGGTCAGCAGCAGTGGGGAGCTGGAGGCAGGAACACACAGATTCAGGCTGGCATGGATCAGGAGCACAGGCAGAGGAATGGATGGAATCCTCCCAGGATGCCAAAGCAAACAGGGAACAGGCAAAGGAAAGGGCAGGAATAACAGGAAGAAGGGGTCAGGAAGGTGTTTGACCCTCGTGATCCCTCCAATTGATACTGAGTATGAGGTGTATGGGATGGAATACTCTGTTTGGTCAATTTTGGCATCTGTCTTGTCTGTTCCTCCCCAAAGGAGGGGTTCAGGTGGGACCTCTTTACTCCTTCTGCAGGGTAAAATGTTCCTCAGAGCTGAGCAGTGTCCTTGGTTCTGCACCCCATTCTCCAGCTGTAACTATAACCATGGAGTGTTATCAGTCCCAGAAGCAGACACTGACTGAGAAACTTGCTGTTCATTTCAGCAAGTGCAGCTCCTTACAAGAGACTCAGCTGAAAGCAAAAGTATGAGACAGAAAATCACCTTTATCCTGGCCCAAACCAGGACATTCACCCATCAGGATATTGGACAAAGTCCTGCAGAGTTGCTTTGGAAGGGGCTCTTGTCAGAACAAGCCACGATGTAGATGGAGGCAGAGAGGACACACAGCCAACAAAAGACATTGCCAGCCCTGAAGATGAATATTATAAATTACCTGGCTGCTACAAGATGAAGAAAAGAGAGGATTATTATTTGCATGCCACGGGAGCAATAAGCCCCCAATTACTACACCAGGCTTGAAGACATTAAGGCTTGGTTTGTGCTGCAGTGCTGAGCTCTTGGAGGAGCAGCAGCATCATGCCATGAACAGACAACTTCTGTGCTGTCAGAAGTGTCACACCAGCTTTTCTGCAACTGTGTGAGGTCCAGATGGGGATGAAAACCAACTGTGCTCACATGAAGAGGTGAATCCTGCAGCCACTGTCAGCAATGGGTGCTCAGGAGCTGCCATCCAGACCCCCTGACACATTGGTTCTGGGCCTCACCAGCCTTGCCCTCTCTCAACCCATCTGAACAGGTGAGGTTGACCTCTAACATCTTGGCAAAAATGGATTTTTTTGCCCATGAAATTCAAACCAACTCTCACCGTTGACTTTAGAAGGTGCCAGGGCTAACCAAGGTCTTTTCTGTATTTCTTCTCACCTAAAGGTGAGAAGAAATTCTGCCCAAAGGAGCCTCAGGGAGATGTCCATGTCCTAGGAGCCAACTCCACCATCCCTGAAATCATAGAATAATTTGGGTTGGGAGGGACCTTAAAGATAATTTGCTTCCAACCCTCCTGCCATGGGCAGAATCCACCAGACCAGGTGTCTCCAAGCCCCATCAGACCTGGCCTTGAACATTTCCAAGGTTGGGGCACCCAAAGCTTCTCTGGGAAATCTGTGCCAGTGTTTCACCACCCTCAAAGGAAAGAATTTCTTCCTAACATCTCATCTAAATTTCCCCTCTTCCAGCTTGAAACCATTTCCCCCCCCACCCTATCACTACATGATTTCTCCAAAAGGAATATCTGAAGTCCCATCCATAGGGTAGTCCAGCTTGCCAAAAAAATGAGCTTAGAGCTGAAAATCCATCTGATCTGCTTTTTGTTGCTTGGATTTTGAAAGGCACAAGGTTCTAATTCACCTGCTGAACATAATTTTGTGCACAACTTGCACAACATTGGTCTTTAGGCAGCAGGTATGAGGGTTGGGGTGGTTCTTCTATTCAGGTCATCCAGAAAGCCCCTGGAAAATGTAGAGTTAGGATTTCTCCTTGCTGTCAAAAGAGTCTCCTAAGATGGGGTTTGATCACGTCATGTCAAAAAAAAAAAAAAAAAAAAAGAAAAGAAAAAAGAAGAAAGAAGAAAGAAAGAAAAAAATAATTAAAGAAAAAAGAAAAAAAAGAAAAATAAGAAAGAATAAAGAAAAAATAAANAAAAAAAAAAAAAAGAAAGGCAAAACCCATCTCTTTCAGATGCAGCTGCTGTCCAGGATCTTCTCTGATTCTCTGAACACTGAATGCTAAAACTGGAGAGCAAAAAAATAGTTCCTCAGAGCTACTGAAGTAAATAGCCAGACAAAATACCTTTGAAGGGTTTGGGTTTTAGTATTTATAGCTGATTAATTAATTATAATTCAGATTGTGATTTGGGTTGCTAAGTACTTGGGGTGTTAATTTTGGGGGGCAATGTATTATTGGTTTGAATCTTATTTTATTTATGACTTCAGGGTGGTAGTGGAAGAAAAGGAAAGAACTCAAAGCACTGCTCATTCCATGGGGAAGCAGGCAACTTAAAGATGCAAACTGTTAAATAAATTATTTTTAAAAAGCCCAGAGAAAGGAGCTGTGGAGCTCCTGTTGTTGCTTATGAGGAGATTTATTTTTTTTTATTATTTTCCTGCCCAGGGTGGGATTTAATCTGGGGCAAGAGTGAATATTTTTTCTGTCAGCCTTTGTTAGCACCTCGGAGGTGACAGATTGGAGAGAGTTTGGTAGTCCATGCAGAAGGGTGGGTGGATTTCCAACAAGCATATGTAGCACAGAGAACATCCTCAGCAAAAACTCAGAAAGTTCAAGAAAGCTCTTAATGTAAAAAAGCAGAAAAATCCAGTACAGGGGTGATTTTAATTACTAGATTGGGTGTAAGTGTTTAAACAACTTTAGATTTTTTATTTTTTTTTTAGAAGAGGGTTGGAAATTTCTTTTCTTGCTTTGGTCTGTGGAAGTCCAACTATCATAGAATCACAGAATGTCAGGTTTGAAGGGACCTCAAGGCTCATCTGGTCCAACCCTATTAATATTATTCTTTATATAAGAGGTCTCAGCACCCTGTTAAACTGAGACTTAAAACTTTCCAGAGTGGGATAATCCACCACTGGGAGACCATTCCAATGTCTGAGTGTCCTCAGAGGGAAAAATTTTCCTCTTGTGTTCAATCAGAATCTCCCCAGGAGCAACTTGTGCCCATTGCCCCTTGTCTTGTCCATGGAATTCCTTGGAAACAGGGGGTTTCTGTCTTCTTTGTAGCCCCCCCTTTAAGTTTTGGAACATATTAATAAGCTGTCCCCTAAGCCTTCTCTTCTCAAGGCTGAACCAACTCAGATTTTCTCAATAATGTTCTATAATCTCTCCTAACAAACAATTGGAAATGTCTGGAAGAAAAGCTGCTCTGCTAAATTTATTTTTTTTTTATGTTTAAAAAAAAAAAAAAGCAGAACCTGAAACACTGCAAGTCCCAAGCGAGCAGAAACCAGACAGCTAAAATTAAAAAAAAAAAAAAAAAAAANAAGAAAGAAAAAAATAAAAAAGAAAAAAAGAAAATAAAAGAAAAAAGAAGAAAGAATAAAGAAAAAAAGAAAAAAGAAAATAAAAGAAAATAAAAGAAAGAAGAAGAAAGAATAAAGAAAAAATAAAAAAATAAAAAAATAAAAAAAGAAAAGAGAAGAAAAAAGAAAAAAAAGAAAAATAAGAAAGAATAAAGAAAAAATAAATTAAAAAAAGGAAAATAAAAGAAAAAAGAAGAAAGAATAAAGAAAAAATAAAAAAAATAAAAAAAAAAAGAGAAAAAAAGAAAAATAAAAGAAAAGAGAAGGGAAAAAAAAAAAAAAAAAAAAAAAAGACAGGAGGCACAAAATGAAAGATTTCTTAATGAGGAAGTGTCACCAGCCATGGTCAGAAGATGCTGGGCAGGTGTCTTGGCCCCCAGGGATTTTGGTGGAGTCAATTCCAGGTTCCCCTTTCTTTCACCCTGACATGGGGAAACTCCTCGAGTCATTTTGAGTCAGTGTTTCTGCCTCCAATATTTTCCTGCCAGCCTGGTTACGTGGGTGCTTCTCTGCTCCAGTTTCCAAGCAAGAACTTCTCACAAACTGACAGAGGAGGCTTTGGCACCTCCACAAGAGGAGTGAGAGCGAGAAAAGTGGATGGAGGAGGAGGAGGAGAAGTGAAATGGGCTTTTGAAACCCATCAAATTAGCATAGAAAACGGTGGCAGCTCTTTTTTTCCTCGACCTGAGTGAGAGGCAGTACAGTTGCCTGCTGATTTTGAAGCCACCCCTTTAAAGATCCTGATGGGTGGTAAAAGGATGTGCTGGATTGCCTGGTGCTTGAGGGGAAGAGACTTTTGCAGCAACAGCACCAACCTGAGAGCTTGTAAAAGCAGTTTAGGGGACCTCGAGCACAGCTTTGCCACACAGGCTCCCTAGTGTTGTGGCCATTAAAAAGAAAAAAAAAGAAACACACACACACACAAAAAAAATACAACCCAAAGCCCACACAGTTAAATAAAACCAGGACTAGAAGGGCTTGCAAAGCCCCTGAGAATGTGGGGTTTTTTTCAGCCCCAGGATTTTTAGGTCCTAAGGTCTCAGATTACCTCTAGCTTTAAACATTTAGCTGAAGTTTTTAATTCAAGAGCTTTTTTTCCTTTCCTTTCCTTTCCTTTCCTTTCCTTTCCTTTCCTTTCCTTTCCTTTCCTTTCCTTTCCTTTCCTTTCCTTTCCTTTCCTTTTTTTCTTTTTTTCCCCAACCTCTCAGTGTAATCATCAGAGGCAAAAATTAATTCCTTTTCAATTTCACTGGTTTCCTGGGGAAAGACCTCCTAGCTCAGGGTTTGAACAGTCAGCTTTCCCTGCCAGATAGGTGAGTGCCTCTCAGCTGGCTGATACTTCTGGAGCAAATCTCAACTACCAACACCCAACCTTCACCCTCCTGTGTGCTCAGGTAACAAAATTTACCTGGGATTTGCTACAGAACACATTTCATAGACACCCAGGTCTTGAAGCTCAGCTCATGGGTCTGGCTTGTAAACTCTCCATAGAACCATAGAATTCTCAGGGTTGGAAGGGACCTTTAAGATCATCCAGTTCCAATCCCCCTGCATGGGCAGGGACATCTCCAACTAGATCAGGTTGCTCAGAGCCCCATCCAGCCTGGCCTTATAACTTCCAGGGATGGGGCTTCCATCACCTCTCTGGGCAACCTGTGCCAGTGTCTCAGCACCCTCATGGGAAAGAACTTCTTCCTAATGTCTAATCTGAATCTCCCCTCTAGTTTGAATCCATTCCCCCATGTCCTATCACTTCCTGACATCCTAAAAAATCCCTCCCCAGCTTTTTTGTAGCCCTGGAAGGCTCCAATAAGGTCTCCTTGGAGCTTTTTCCTCTCCAGTCTGAATAACCCCAAGTCTCTCAGTCTATCCTCATTGGAGAATGCTCCAGCAAAGCTGCACCTACACAGGGGAAAAGGTCTTGACATCTAGGAAATACAAATCAAAAACCTCTGATAGCTCTCTGAAACCAAAATCACTCCAGGAGGTGAGATGAAACCAGGCTTGGAGCTCTCTTCAACCTGGCCAACACCATTTGCTTCTAGCTGAGGCCCAAGTCCTTACCAAGTTAATGGACAGCAAGTGGTCACTCACTAAGATGAGGGAGATTTTTCTTTCCTTGGGTCCTCTTCATTGTGGCTGAGAAGTGGCAATGTAGAAAAAGCTTTTTTTTTTTTTTTTTTTTCCCTTCCAGCCCTGTAAATGTTGCTGTGTTGGTGAGTGACAGGGGAAACACAGTGACACAGCACAGCAAAGCTGCTGGAACCTGAGCCTACTCACTAGAACCTTCCCAAGGATGATTTTCCTGGAGTGTGGGGTTTGACATCAAGACTCCAGACTTCTAAAAACTTAATTTATCAGTTTCTGCATGTGGTGATAAGGAATCCCAGTGGCACATGTGGGAATCAGGTGCCAGCATCCCTGGCATGACCTGTGAGAGCTTCAGCTAGGAGTGGTGGTGTGGGAAATGAGACATTTCTTCCCCAGGTCTGTTCTTTTGGAGGAGAGTTGGCATAAACAAGGCAAACAAATGAAAGAGGAGTGACAGGAGAAGGAGGCAAAACAGTGCAAACTTCTCAACAGCTGCAAATATGCCTATAGCCATCTGCAGCATCAAAGCTTCAGCAGTCCTGGGGGATTTATTTCACTCCAGGGTTGAGGGTTGTCTGGATAAATAGTTAAAAGATGGTCTTACAGACTGTAGCCAAGCCAGGCAATGTTTGCAAATGTAGAAGAGAGATTTCCTGATGAATCATTTTGGTTGGAAAAGACCTTTAAGATCGTCAAGTCCAACCCTTAACCCAGCACTGCCAGCTCCATCACTAAACCATGTCCCTCAGCACCACATCTCTTTTAAATACCTCCAGGGATGGTGACTCTATCAGTTCCCTGGGTAGAATATGCAAGAGATTCATTGAGCTAAACTTTCTGGATCATCTGTTCCCCTCTTTACCTGGAGCACTGCACCCACCTCTGGAGCCCTCAACACAGGAAGGACATGGAGCTGATGGGCCCAAAAAGATGCACAAAAAATGATCAAGGGGATGGAGAACCTCTCCTAGGAAACCAGGCTGAGGGAGCTGGGGTTGTTCAGCCTGGAGAAGAGAAGGGTTCATGGAGACCTAATGGGGACCTTCCAGTACCTGAAGGGGGAATACAGGAAGGATGGAGAGGGACTGTTTGCAAGGGCCTGGAGTGATAGGATGTGGGGCAATGGTTTTAAATTAGAGAAGAGTAGATGTAGATTGGATGTTAGGATAAAGTTCCTTACCATGAGGGTAATGGAAAAATAGAAGAGGTTGCTCAGGGGTGTTGTTGAAACCTCATCCCTGGAGATATTCAAGGTGAGGCTTGATGAGGCTCTGAGCAACCTGATCTAGTTGGGGGTGTCCTTGATTCCTGCAAGGGGGTTGGACTAGATGACCTTTAGAGTTCCCTTCCAACCCAAATCATTCTCTGATTCCATACCACACAGGTAAGGATGCTAACACACCTCTTTGAGCCCCTCCTTGTCCCCCTCCTTCTCCCATCTTCCACACTCCCAAATCAGGTTCAGTCCAGAAATTCTGCCTCAAAATTCCGCTGTGGTATTTCTCAGGATCCCTTGTCCTCCTCTCACCTCCTCCAGGGAGAATTTGCTTTTCCCTCCAGGTGAACTTCTTCTTCGCTGCTTCTTGCAGGTGGGTGGACACAGCCTGGAGCTGGTGGGTCAGCTGAGCTGAGGGGGTGGGCAGCACAGACAGCAAGCAAGCCAGTGCTCTGGAAATGTGTTACTAGTTATTCTTACACCCATCTGGAGGGTTTCTGCTGTCAATCCTGGGGACCAAAATGTCCCTCTTGGGTCCTTTCCCCTGTAGCAGCCAACTTTGCCAGCTCATTGCTTTGCCAGCAGATGACACCAAGCTGGGAGGAAGTGTGGATCAGCTGGAAGGCAGGAGGGCTCTGCAGAGGGACCTGGACAGACTGGAGAGTTGGGCTGATTCCAATGGGATGAGGTTCAACACGGCCAAGTGCCGTGTCCTGCACTTTGGCCACAACAACCCCATGGGGAGCTCCAGGCTGGGCACAGAGTGGCTGGAGAGCAGCCAGACAGAGAGGGACCTGGGGGTTTGAATTGACAGGAAGCTGAACATGAGCCAGCAGTGTGCCCAGGTGGCCAAGAAGGCCAATGGCATCCTGGCCTGGATCAGGAACAGCGTGGCCAGCAGGTCCAAGGAGGTGATTCTGCCCTTGTACTCAGCCCTGGTGAGGCCACACTTGGAGTCCTGTGTCCATATTGTTCCATATTTTTACCTGGGAAGGAAATGTTGACAGTTGGACATGGGGATCTTAGAGGTCTTATCCGACTGTGACAAACCTGTAATCCTCTTTCCGACACGGTTTCCTCGTTCTTGACCTCATCTTTCACTGAGATGAGCTGTTCTCTTCTGCCCCATTCCTTCCACCTCCCCCCTTTCCAATCAAGTTTGAGGTAAATTCTCCTGAAAGTCACAGGAGTTCCTAAGGAACGGGCTCCTGAGCACAGCTCAATGACGTTGACGTCAGCATCCTGAAGGTTGTGTTTTCCGGGATAACGTGAGCACTCGTAGCTCTGACAAATAAAAAGGAATCAGAGAAAAAGAGGACTTGAGAGGTGTGTGAGTAATACAGCATCATCCACAGGGCCATGTGCTGGGATAACACAAAAAACCACAAGCTGAGAACACAGAGTACTCTCACCTGCATTTTAACTCTCCCCTGGGGGGTGGGGGGATGGCAAACGTCACTGCTGCAACGAGGGAAACTGAGGCACAGCCATGTAGTTTGCACAGATTTAGTTAATTTGATGGAGAGCTTAAACTGTTTTCCTCTTTTGATTGTTTTTTGATGGTGGTTTTTTGGTTTTGGGTTCTTTTTTTTCGTGTGTGTGTCCCTTGTTTCTGTTTTGGGGAATTTTTTTGTTTTTATTTTATGCTTGTGGTTTTGGTTTCTGGTGTTTTTTTGTTTTGTTTTTGGTGTTTTTTCTTTCTTTTTGGGTTTTGTTTGGGGTTTTTTGTGCGTGGCTTGTTTTTTTTGTTTTGTTTTGTTTTGGGTTTTTTTGGTTGGTTTTGCTATTGTTTGTGGGTGGCATCTGCCTGAATTCTTCAATAAATCTTGATTGAATTGCATGACAGGGAGACAAAACTATGAACTCCATCAATTACCTGGTAAAAGGACCCAGAGCAATTGGATGCTCCAGTGCCTTTGGACCTACCCATGATGTCTACCCAACTTGACCCATCTTCACCCCTGTCCTGGTTTGGGCCAGGATAAAGGTGATTTTCTGTCTTGTACTTTTGCTTTCAGCTGTCTCTTGTAAGGAGCTGCACTTGCTGAAATGAACAGCAAGTTTCTCAGTCAGTGTCTGCTGCTGGGACTGATAACACTCCATGGTTATAGTTACAGCTGGAGAATGGGGTGCAGAACCAAGGAGACTGCTCAGCTCTGAGGAACATTTTGCCCTTCAGAAGGAGAAAAGGAGTAAAGAGGTCCCACCTGCAGCCCTCCTCACGGGAGGAACAGACAAGATAAATGACCCAAATTGACCAAACCGAGTATTCCATCCCATACACCTCATATTCAGGATAAATTGGAGGGATCACGAGGATCAAAGTCCTAGTGAGCCTCTTCCCCTTCTTGCAGACAAAGATGACCTCGTATTGGCTTTGGCTCTTCCATGGGTCGTCCCCAAGTCCATCAAGGAGCACCTGATGAAGGTTGAACCCCAAAAGCACCCTGCTACCCAAGAACACTTTCACAGCAAAGTGATCTCCATTTTGCACCCAGCTGGTATCTGTTCCACCCTCTGACTTTCCCACCTCCAAAGAAAGCTGCAGCTCAGCAAGGGGAACAAACACACCATAGAAGGGAAGAGATCTCTGCCAAGCGCCGCAGAAATGGGACACAGATGGTGTCTGAAATGAGAACGGAAGTATATTTGGGAGTTCTGGGAATGACATAGCCTTGCAGAGCTTGCAACAGATGAGAGAGACACAAAGATTTCAGAGCAGGTGATTTTGAAGAATTTTGAAGCAGCTCCGCAGAGCTATGACCTGGTCTGAGAAAAAAAAAAAAAAAAAAAAAAAAAACAAAAAACACACACAACACAAAACAACAAAAAAACCCAAAACACCTCAATAAATGGCTCTGTAAGGATAGGAATGTGTAAATCTGATCTTATTTGTATATAGATCTGGTTCTCTTGATAGCCTAATCTTAATCACAGCTGTTTGTTGGCTGGTTGGGTGTGCTTATTGGCCAGGTGGCCACAAGTGACAGAAAGATATGGGGATGATTTCAGTCTTGCTTTTCCCTGCTCTGGACATAAAGTTTTTGTTTGTCCTCTACCCATCAGGTTGACATGAACCTCTGAATGTCATCTGGTCCAATCCCCTGCTCTAGAAGAGCTGCCTAGAGGTCAGGACCACATCCAGGGGGTTTTTGGAATATTTCTAAGGAGACTTCACAACCTCTCAAGGGCAACCAGTCCCAGGTCTCTCATCCTTCTTAATCATCCTCCTGGCCCTTTTCTGGACTCTCTTCAATAGCTCCATGTCTCTCTTGTACTGAAGAGCCCAAAACTAAGCACAAAAACTACAGGAAACACTGCTGAAGCCCGGGATTGAACCAGGGACCTTTAGATCTTCAGTCTAACGCTCTCCCAGCTGAGCTACTTCAGCCCTGCTCTGCTGCCAATTTTCACAAAACCTGTAGAAATATAATTATCTTTCAGCCTTTCCAGACAAGTTTTGTTGCCTTCAGGTTGTGAGTCAAAGAAGTTGTTTCAGGGAATAGGATACAGACAGCCTGGGCTCAAAAGTCCAGGGCTCTAACACAGCCTCTTCATCAGTGTATGTGACCTCTGGAGATGTGCATGACTTTATAAAAGATTCTGGAGGATGTATAAATGGGGATCAGAGGAAAAAAAAAAACCAAACCTTGGGATTAAGGGAGGTTCTGTCACTCACAAATCATTGCAAGGAAAATGAGAAGGTGAAGCTAGAATCATAGAATCATAGAATGGGTTATGTTGGAAAGCACCTTAGAGATCATCTCACCCAACCCCCTTGCCAAAGCAGGATGACCCAGAGCAGGCCACACAAAAATGCATCCAGGAGGGTTTGGAAAGTCTCCAGAGAAGGAGACTCCACAACCTCTCTGGGAAGCCTGAATGTTTTCATCACCCTCCCAGGAAAGAAGTTTCTCCTCGTGTTGAGGTGGAACTTCCCATGTTCAAGCTTCACCCCATTCTTCCTTGTGCATGATTGCTTAGTGATTATGAGAGCATGGACTTAACCAGGGTAATCCCACAAACCAACAGAATGATAGAATGTCAAGGGTTGGAAGGGACCTGGAGATCATTTATTCCAACCCCCCTGCCAAAGGATCACCCAGGGCAGGTCACACAGGAACACATCCAGGGGGGTTTGGAAAGTCTCCAGAGCAGAAAATTCCACAACCTCTTTGGGCAGCCTGGGCCAGGGCTCCATCACCCTCACAGGAAAGAAGTTTCTCTTCATGTGGAGGTGGAACTTCCCATGGTCTAGCTTCAACCAATTATTCCTTGTGCTATTACCGAGCACCACTGAAAAGAGATTGACCCCTTCCTCTTGATCTCACTCCTCAAATATTTATAGACATTGATAAGATCCCCTCTCTTTTTTTTTTTTTTTTTTTTTTCTCAAGGCTAAACAGCCTGGATACCTTAGACATCATCTACTCCAACCTCCCTGCCATGGTCTCTCATCTAGACAAGGTTGCTCAAAGCCTCATCCAACCTGGTCTTGAACACCAAGATGCAAAGCTATGGCATGGAAGCTGAATATGAAGTGATGGAGGATGAAGAGGAAGACAAATTGACTGTAAGGAAGGCTCGGGAGATGACTGTCAATATGAAAAGAGTAAAAGGGACAATGAGACACAAACTCTGTGCTTCTCAGGTGAAGACACCACCTTGTCTCGTTCCTCAGAGCCTCTTTTTTTTTTTTTAATGCTTTTTCAGCTGTCAGTCTTGAACACCAGTTGTGTTGATAAATGTGATTCTCTTCCATAGGATTAGGCTTTTCTGAGATGACCATTCCTTGGGACAAGGCACCCAATGTTAATTGCAGAGTAGGGATGGAGGACACAGTCTTAAGTTGTGCCAGGGGAGATTTAGGTTAGATATTAGAAAGAATTTCTTCACGGAGAGGGTGATCAGGCTATGGAATGGACTGCCCGGTGAGGTGGTAGATTCTCCATCCCTGGAGACATTTAAAAAAAGACTGGATGTGGCACTCAGTGCCATGGTCTAGCAACTGCTCCGGTGGGTCAAGGGCTGGACTAGATGATCTCTGAGGTCCCTTCCAACCCGGCTAATTCTATGATTCTATGATTCTATGACAGAGGCATTACCACCAACCAAATAACAGCATCAGAGAGAATGTGCTTTTTGTCCTTCCACACTGCTCTGACCTATCCAAAATACCACAATCCCTTCTCTGAAGGGTGAGGTCTGGGTGTGTTGGCAAGAAATTTAAAAAGGGGGGTTTCTTGCTCTACCGAGGTCCATATCACAAAACACAATTAAAATCTGGAGTTAAGCAGCAACTTTGGTCTGATGAGCAGCCAAGAGCATTAACACAGAATAGACATTTTTTGTATCTTTTCAGAGAGCCTATTGAAGGATCTGGTGTTATCCATGGAGCTGCCCAATCCTTCCTCATCACTTTCTCTTTCTCCAGCTAGAGAAAGGGAGCCAGGTATATCCCTCCAGTGATCTGGAAGATGTTTTCCAAGTCCACCAACTGATTCTGCAAATATAAGAATTTCACTNCCCCCCTGCCATGGTCTCTCATCTAGGCAAGGTTGCTCAAAGCCTCATCCAACCTGGTCTTGAACACCAAGATACAAAGCTATGGCGTGGAAGCTGAATATGAAGTGATGGAGGATGAAGAGGAAGACAAATTGATTGTAAGGAAGGCTCGGGAGATGACTGTCAATGTGAAAAGAGTAAAAGGGACAATCAGACACAAACTCTGTGCTTCTCAGGTGAAGACACCACCTTGTCTCATTCCTCAGAGCCTCTTTTTTTTTTTTTTTAATGCTTTTTCAGCTGTCAGTCTTGAACACCAGTTGTGTTGATAAATGTGATTCTCTTCCATAGGATTAGGCTTTTCTGAGATGACCATTCCTTGGGACAAGGCACACAGTGTTAATTGCAGAGTAGGGATGGAGGACAGAGGCATTACCACCAACCAAATAACAGCATCAGAGAGAATGTGCTGGTTGTCCTTCCACAAATACCACAATGCCTTCTCTGAAGGGAGAGGTCTGGGTGTGTTGGCAACAAATTTAAAAAGAGGGGTTTCTTGCTCTACCGAGGTCCCTATCACAAAACACAACTAAAATCTGGAGTTAAGCAGCAGCTTTGGTCTGATGAGCAGCCAAGAGCATTACCACAGAATAGACATTTTTTGTATCTTTTCAGAGAGCCCATTGAAGGATCTGGTGTTATCCATGGAGCTGCCCAATCCTTCCTCATCAATTTCTCTTTCTCCAGCTAGAGAAAGGGAGCCAGGTATATCCCTCCAGTGATCTGGAAGATGTTTTCCAAGTCCACCAACTGATTCTGCAAATATAAGAATTTCACTTCCAGTCCTGACAATTTACCGGCTCTCACCAGCTCCAAATTCACATCTCCCCAAAATACATACGTGAAATGCACTCTGAAGTTCTCCATGTCTGCTCAAACAGCTGCTAAGGAAAGATGTCAGAAACACATTCCTTCTGGGTTTCAATGTTCTGCTTGACAGCAGCAGATATTTCCTCACTGAGATTTATTAGATAACAGTTAGGGCTCCCAAACTTGGCTATGGAACTTCTTGCAATATCCAGACCTCAGAATTGTACCCTCAGTGGTTTTCTTTTCAGCAAAACCACTTCCACCTCAGGATCACAGTGGTGACCCTACCCCTGACTGCTGAGGAGCTGGTGTGTGGCTGAGGGTCTCAGCATCTCTGTGCTTCTGAGGTGTGGATCTTTTTTTTGGATAGCTGACTACTGCTCCAGAATTTCTGCTTCTTGTCCATTTCCATTTTTAAATTGTCTCCTATATGTGTCCTGGAAACATGGTAGATCCAGTTATTGAAAGCTTCATGGTGTCAAGAATGGGTGAAGATAAATCCAGGGCATCACTGAAGACCACGACCATCAACCCAAACCACCCTACTCAAAAAAAAACACAGACAATTCTTCTTTTACATTTTAATTTTGGTAGGGATGCTGATAGGAGAGAAACCTCAAATATTGCTCAGTGATTTGGAACCACAGAAGAGTGATTAAGTCTCATTGCCCAAGTGAAAATGAGAAATCCTTGTTATTCTACTGCCTCTCTCTCCTCCATCTGGACCTCAGAGTCCATAAGAAGGTGGTAGTTGGGAATTTGCCCCCATAAATCTTTCCAGTTGTCCATGAAATAGGACGAGGAAGAAATCTTGCAATCTGTCCCCCACAAAATCACCCACAAACCAAGCCTGTGTTCAGAGCTGCTCTGGTTATATTTATCTCCAGAAGATGCTTACAGGAGCAATTTCTTGAGCTCAGTGATTAAGAAGCTGACAAACAGAGCTTGGATCAGCCTGCAAGAACAGAAAACTCTTTCTGGTATATTTTTCCTCTCGTGGATGCTGAAGAAAGTGAAAGGATTGCCTAGCCAGATGATTTTTCACATGATTATCATGGGGTCCATCATAACAGCTTATTTGTATGTAAACCTTTGATCTGAAGGGTTACGAACATCTGGACCCATTCCAGGTTTTGGGTTTGTTGTTTTTTTTTTTTTTCTTTTCTATTTTGAAACACTGGTCTCTGATTCTGTTTTGTTCTTCTCTTAAGAGCTGTGAGATATTAAGAATTATCAGAACTGATGCTGATTCCTAAATTCCTAGAAGGCCAGATGAGGACATCAGTGTGATAGGAATGACCACTGCTGAACCTGGAGGGACGTTTTTCTGCTAACCCAGCAGTTTGGAAAAGATTCCTGGGCTGGGATTCATTCCACCTGACTTCTCCCAGGCCAAACTCTAAACCAAACCTAACCACTAGACAAGGCCCACAGAAACTGGGGATACTGGTGCTCTGTTCCCAAGGCAAATCTCCCTTCAAAATTCAAAACAAAACAAAAAAAAGAGAAAGAAAACCTTTGAATGCCAACTCTGGAGGGTTCTTTATGACATCTCAGACGTCAGCAGCACCTTTGGAAAATCAAGGGTTGCCTTTCTAACATCTGTTCATAAATGTACCAAGAACAGCATCAATTGTGTGACATAACTCAGCCCCCTGCAGCCACCCCAGAAATTATTTTACCCAGTAACAATAAGGAAAAGGGATTTCTGCTCCTGAGTTGAGCTGGAGCATTGTCTTTCCCTAAAAATCACTTTTCTGCATACACTGTCTGGTACTGTGTCCAGTTCTGGGCCCCTCAGGTCAGGAAGGAGATTGAGGTGCTGGAGCAGGTCCAAAGGAGGGCAACCAGGCTGGTGAAGGGACTGGAGCACAGATCCTATGAGGAGAGGCTGAGGGAGCTGGGGCTGTTCAGCCTGGAGAAGAGGAGGCTCAGGGGAGACCTCATCACTCTCCAACTCCCTGAAAGGAGGTTGGAGCCAGGGGGGTGTTGGTCTCTTTTCCCAGGCACCTCTCAGCAAGACAAGAGGACACAGTCTCAAGTTGTGCCAGGGGAGGTTTAGGTTGGATATTAGAAAGAATTTCTTTACAGAGAGGGTGATCAGGCATTGGAATGGGCTGCCCGGTGAGGTGGTGGATTCTCCGTCCCTGGAGATATTTAAAAAGAGACTGGATGTGGCACTCAGTGCCATGGGCTGGGAACCGCAGCGGTAGTGGGTCAAGGGTTGGACTTGATGATCTCTGAGGTCTCTTCCAACCCAGACAATTCTATGATTCTATGGTACACAATGTGGATGAGGGTCACTGGGAGGGTGGTGGTGTCACCACAGGAATATTTTTGGTTTGCTGCCCATAAGCTTCTAGAAAGCCATAACTTGCACAAGTTGTCCTGGAGCATCCTGGGTGGTTCAGGGACCAGCTCAGCAGTTTTTGTATTGTTTCATTGAGGCCATAACACTCTTTTTGCCCAGAAAAGCCAAGTTACGATGGATTTTCCAGAATTTGGGATTTTCCAGAATCTGTGTTACATCAGTTGCAAAAATAGATCTGGGTCTTATAAAAGTTTTCTTTTTTTCCTCAAAATTTAATTGAAACTGATAGCCCATGGCTATCAAATCCATCCACCCTTCCTGAACTTTTTTTTCTTTTACTGGGGAGGGGGAAGATTGGGGTTTTACACTGGGATTTAGGTCTATCTGGCATGGAGCCAGAGCAGATTAAAGCCTTCTCAAGGCCAGTGGTGCCACCTAATGGGAAAATTCCCAGGGAATCAATCACTCGGAAGTTAAATCCTTATTTGGAGTGTTGCTAGGTGATGTAGAGATGGAAATCAGTAGCTCTGATGTCAGTGTCTCTTTTCTGCTGCTTTACGACCATCCTTCCGTCAGCCTATTCCCTTTTCCCCAGTGTCTGAGGGACCGACTGGAAAATTCGTTCTGCTTCCTGCTTAAATCCATCCTCAGCAATCCCGGAAGATGCTGAAACATTTTTTTTATTTATTTTTTAAAAAATTTTATTTATTTATTTGTATTTGTATTTGTATTTTTGCTTTTACTTTTTATTTTTATTTTTATTTTTATTTTTATTTATTTATTCATTTGTATTTGTATTTTTGCTTTTACTTTTACTTTTTATTTTTAATTTTTTAATTTTTATTTTTATTTTATTTTTACTTTTATTTTTACTTTTATTTTTATATTTTTTATTTTTATTTTAATTTTTTTTATTTGCATTTGTATTTGTATTTGTTTTTTTTCTTTCTTTCTTGATGCTCCGAATCTCTCCGAGGAGGAAATTATTTTTGGATTATAAACAATCTAGCACAAAAGAAGAGGGAATGAGGGGTTGCCAAGGGAGGGACCAGGGCTCTGGGTTTTCTCCTCAGCTACACATCTTGCAACTGGGAGGTGACACAGAATCTCTGCAGTGCCATCTCCACTCACTACTGCAGCTCAGCAACAGTCTGGAATCATATCAGGACCCTGTGAAAGAATCACTAATGTCTCAAAAGCAGTTTTTGAAAAAAAAAAAGAGCCCACATGGCAACCCCCTGTAGCCACTTTGCATTACAAATATCCATCGGAGTGGGCAGGGATGAGCTGTGAAGTCTGCCTTGCTATCAATGATTCTTTTATTCCCTGATTCTGTTTTCTTCCCAGCACCTACACCCTTTTCCTGATGGCAAACTGGCTCACCATGACATGTTTGCTGCCATCAGTTTCCAGGAGTGTTATAGTGCTTAGAGCAGGGCCTTGGTCTTCCTCAGATCTCTGCCATCAACAAATCATGGTTCATGGTGTTTAAAAACACCATAAAGAAAGTCAGGCTTGCTTTACTTCTCTGAGGCTGAACTGATTTTTCCAAGATTCTTTCCCATTTCTTCACGGGTTGAAGATGTTCTCAAGGGCTGGAAGATTCTGAAGATATCCAACAATGAGTGAGAGTACAGGGGGGATCTGCTTCCAATTTCACAGAATCATAGAATGGTTTGGGTTGGAAAGGACCTTCAAGATCATCTAATTCCAAGCCCTCTACATGGGCAGGGACACCTCCCATCAGCCCAGATTTCTCCAAGCCCCATCCAACCTGGACTTCAACATTTCCAGGGATGGGGCAGCCACAGCTTCCTTGGGCAACCTGTGCCAGGGTCTCACCACCCTCAAATTAAAGAATTTCTTCCTCATGTCCAACATAAGTCTCTCCTCTTCAAGTTTTAACCCATTTCCCCTTGTCCTCTCCCTACATCCCCATGTCGAAAGCCCTCCCCCAGCTTTCTTGTAGCCCCTTCAGATATTGGAAGGTTGCTCTAAGGTCACCTTGGAGCCTCCTCTTCTCCAGGCTGAACAACCCCAATCCCTCAGCCTGGTTTCCCAGGGAGGTGCTCCAACCCTCTGAGCATTTGAGTGGCTCCTCTGGACATGTCCCAGGAGCTCTGTGTCCTTCTGATGTTGGGGACTCCAGAACTGGACCCAGTCCTCCAGGTGGGGTCTCAGAAGAGCAGAGTAAAGGGGGAGAATCCCCTCCCTCTGGTTGTGCTTCTGGTTCTACCACAGGCAAGATGACAGCTCAGAAAACCCCTGAGCAATTTCAGGGCTAAAGAAGGGGTTCACATTCAGTGGAAAGTGGAGAAACCTGCAATAAAACAGGCTCCAATCATTAATTCCAGCAAGAACCTGAGCTCTGCTGGTAATGATGACTCTGGGACTGCTCAAAGCCTTGAAAGCTGCCTGGTAGAGGTGGTCAGGAACCAGTAATTTGTTCTCAGGTAACTTCAGGTAATTTCCATTTCCTCTCATATACACTTGCCTTTAAGCCAAGAGTTCAAGCAACCAGAAAGAAGTCCCTCTTGTAGGATTGTTGGGGTTGGGAAGTCTATAGGGTCCAAGGTGTTGGGAAAAGCATCCATATGGGGTCCAGGGACCCTATCCTATAGGGTCCAGGAGTTGGGTAATAAAGGGCTGAATCCCAGCAGGTAATGAAGGTTATATTTTTGAATATATTTTTGAATATATTTTGATTATTTGGAGTCATTTCTGTAGTTTAGAGCAATTTAAATCTAGCTGTCCAGTTGCACATCGTGGTACAATATATGACATATATTTTTTAATATATTTTTAAAATATATTATATTTTAAGGTGAAGATTATAAGGTGTGTAAACCATGGGGAGGAAAGTCCAGCTCTCACGTTACCTTGTTGGTTTCTCTTCCTTTCCTTTTTCCTTTCCTTTCCTTTCCTTTCCTTTCCTTTCCTTTCTGCTTCACTCTGTGCTGATTCCAGGAATATTCAAACCCCCAGAACCAGCATCACCTGAGTGTATTGACAGAAAGGAGTGAGGGTGCAGGATGGGTATCTGGGGAGACCTGATGAGGGAAATCCCAAGGCTCTTCACTGTCAGAAGAGTAGCCTGCCATCAGGATTTAACTCAATGAGTACTTTACTCTGCCTCCTTCCTCTAGCCTGGGAGCTACATGGTTCTGGGGAAGGGGAACTGAGCACCTTCTGTCTACACCCTATCCATGGACCAGCACCATCTGGCCTGGGAGGGGAGGGTGGATGTGAGGTGCTGTGGATGAGATTGCACAAGACAAGTAGAGCCTGAAGAGCTGTTTTGTTTTGTTTTAAATCAAATATTGAGACTATCACCTGGAGTTTAAAGCAGGGACAATGTGTGTTCTCGGATCTGCCCCAAAATTGGCTGTAGAGCCTGAAGAGCTGTTTTGGTTTTTTTTATTTTAAATCAAATCTTGGGACCATCATCTGGAGTTGAAAGCATGGACAATGGATGTTCATGTATCTGCCCCAAAATTGGCTGTTTAACCCGTTGTCTCTAAAAATTTTCACCGTCATAAATAGCAGCCATATCTGAACTTACTTTCCCCCAGGAACCTCTATGTGCCATGGGAGCTCATTCAGAAGCCAATACCACCTCATATTAGTGCCCAGATGCTGTTCCCTTATACCCTGGTTGCCATTTCAGGCAAGATGACACCAGTGGGTGTCACCAGCATCTGCTGCAACCACAACATGGATCACCCAAAGCAGGACAACTGCAGAGTCTTATTTTTCTGCATCCCTGACGCTCAACCTGAAGACCTCCAGTCCATTCCTCACCCCAGCAGGGATCCTGATGATGCTCCTGTGACTTGGTTAGACACTCATGTTTTGAGGTCTTTTGGCTCAGAATCTCCCCCTGATTTCACCCTTTCCAGGTTTCTACCCATCTGGTCTAGTGGGAGGTGTCCCTGCCCCATACAGGAGGGTTGGAACCAGGGGATCTTTCAGGTCCCTTCCAACCAAAACCATTCTATGATTCTGTGAGTAGAAATCTGTGGTGTTCCACAAGGTTAAACTAAGGAAATGTGTTTCATGGAGCTGGTTTGGTGTTTGCTGGGGGTTTAGCAGAAGATTTTACCAGAAGGGAGCATCAATAAATTAAAAAAAAAAAAAAAGTGTAAATATATTGTTTCTCCCCTGCCTCGGTTTTCCCATCAATAAAAGAACTTCATCACTGCTATAGCATTTGAGGCTGGAGAGTGTTCAGTCTCAGACCAGCACTGTCAGCCCTCATTCTGAGCACTAAGTAGTTCTTTAGCTATTCTTCAGTCTCCAAAGCACCTCAGATAAGTGAATCCTTATGCTAATTAGCACTGAAGTCCAAAACCATCAACATCTTTTTCTAAATACCTCTTCCCAGCTCCCCTTCACCTCTAGCCTGTTAAATGGAGTCTGCCCTGAATTCCACTCAGGGGAAAAACTTGGGGTAATGAAAGAATAAAAATAAAAAGACACTTGAAGCAGCTGAGCTGGGATGGCCAGTAAGACCAGTTCATCTAATGGCTCCTATAGTGGTGCAGAGCCCACTTAGAGCCCTGGGAGGAATATCACGAAGGGAAGGACTGAGCACACAAGAAAGCAAGAGACAATAACCATCAGGAAAACCCAAACTAGGAGCAGCCTCTCCTTAAATTACGATTTCTCTGGTGGAGAACCAGCTGGGAAGCTGCCATAGGAAAAAGACTGGAAAACTTCTGAGTTCTTTTTGGCCTATTATGTCATATATTATACCACGATGTGCAATTGGAGAGCTAGATTTAAATTGCTCTAAACTACAGAAATGACTCCCAATAATCCCCTTTCTCTCCGAATGCTGACATTTTTTTTTATTCCAAAGCACAGCAATTTTGCTATCTTCTGTATAATTGTACAACGTGTGGCTCATCGCTGCCTCTCTAACAAATAAAGATTTATGTTCCACAGGATGCACCTAATCACACATAGTTCTCTCTGTCTTCTATTATGTTAAATAGAAAAGCAGTTTAAAATGATTAGAAGGTGAGTCTGTTCTTAAATGTAAAGCATCTTGGGGGGGAAAAAAAAGAAAAAAAAAAAAAAAAAAAAGGAAAAAAAAAATCTAGGTGTTATTGTTTAACAAATTAACTTTTAATCAGTCTCCACAACTGGAAAGAATATTGTGTATGTTGTTTGGTTCTACTACTGCTTGGTAAATCAGCTCCAACTTCATGGAAGTCCCTGTGCAGGAGCTGTTTCAGAAGGTAGATGGAGAAGGCCATGAGTTACATGCTGCATGGAGAGGGAGGATGAATCTGGGGATGTGGACATGATCAGGATGGGCTGTTATTGCCTTCCCTCAGCTCAGAAGGAAAGCAGAAGGGTCACCACAAAGTTGACTGAAGTTTATGTCACAGACCTGCCAAAAAAAAAAAAAAAAAAGGACCAGAGTAAGCATGTGGGGATGGGGAAAAGAGCTGGAGCTGCTTTAGCTCCAACCACAGGGACCTCCTGAAGTTGAATCAGAATGGCTGAGGTTGGAAGGGACCTTAGAGATCATCTACTCCAACCTCCCTGCCATGGCCAGGGACACCTCTCATCTGGACAAGTTGTTCAAAGCCTCATCTTGAACACCTCCAGGGACGGGGCAGCCAAAAATTCTCTGGGCAATTTATTTTGGAGTCTCACCACCCTCATGCTGTGAAGAACTTCTTCCTAATATCTGTTCTAAACCTATTCTTCTTCAATTTAAATTAATTTTTCATTGTCCTATTGCTGGACACTCTTCTGGAAAGTCTCTCTCCACCCTTCCTGCAGGTTCCCTTCAGGTATTGGAAGGCAGCTTTAAGGTCCCCCCAAAATCTTCTTTTCTTCAGGCTGAACAATCCCAGCTCCTTCAGCCTTTCCTCATACCAGAGATGTTCCAGCTCCTGGATCATCCTTGTGGTTATCCTCTGGACTTTGTTCCAACAGATCTGTGTCCTTCTTATGGTGGGGACACCAGAACTGGACACAGCATTCCAGGTGGGAAACCAGCACTTCACTCATCTGCTTCATCCTTCACAAGAATCTTTGTTCCTCTTAGTGCCTGGTTGTTTCACTTCCTCAGGTGCTTTCTGACAAGCGAGAAAGCATTTTTGGGAAAGGTTTTGAACATGCAAAGTTGTGGATGAGAGAGACCTTGGGCTGCCACGTGTCAGAGACACTTTCTCTTGCAGATGGACGGAGGACATTCCCAAGGAACATGGAGAGAATCAAGCTGAGCAGATAACATAAGCCTGGAAGAGCAAAGACCCTTGGTGGATCCATCCCCCCAAATCATTTTGACATGAGAAAAATGGGAATAATTGAACTTCTCCTTCACTAGGGTGTTAGAAGGACATTGCTTTAAAGCTAAGGAGCTCCACAAGCAGTAAACAAGATAATGGCACTAATAACCCAGCCCCAAGCCATGCAATTGATTCAGCACAGCTTAATGCAACCAGCATGAAATGGACTGGAGTGACAACCAAATTGATGGAAAGATTGACAGATTGGGGCTGGGATGAAAAAACATCTACCCTTGAGGAGTCATTATAACTTATCTGGGTCCTATTAAACAGAACTGACACTGGCTGTGGTGTCTTGGATGAAACATCTCTCTTGAGATGTGGAGACAAAGAAGTTTTGTTCTTCCCCTTCCCCTCNTATTTATTTCCTGTTGGAAATTGAAAGTTTGGATGTAAGGAGTATCCAGTTCAGAGCCCATCCCTGCCCCCCCAAAAAAGTTCTTCCTCCTTCCCCCTCTTCTCTATTTTCCAGTTTCTCCAAACTTTCAATTTCCAACAGGAAATAAATAAAAAAAAAATTCTAGCCGCAAAATAACGACACGATGGTTTTTGAAACTGTTTTTCCCTCAGGTGGGAAAAAGACAGGGAGAGCAACTTGTAAACAGAAAATAGCAGAGTGACTCCCACTCACTGAAGCTGCTGCCTCCTCTCCCTCCAAGGCAGCACATGGATGAATCACGACAAAAAAAAAATCTTTTTCCTCACGGGGCTGGGGCTCTGCCTTGCCCACCTGCCTTCCCCCACCGAGAAAGTGGGCAGTGCAGCCCCCCAGGCACTTGCCTGTGAGTCAGGAGAACCTGAAGAATCAGAAACATCCCCATAGAATGAGATCAAGCCACCTGCCAGGTTTGCTCATCAGAGATTCAAAAGGGGGTTTTAGCCCCAGCAGTTGTAGAGGGGTGAAATGTGGGGGAGAAACCTTATCAGTCTTCCCTGTCACTCTGGGATGCTGCTTTTGGGGGATGCTGAAAATCTGGAGCATCTGAGGTTTGGTAAGAGGGTGGTCAGACCTCCTGGTACATCATCAGATTTTCATTATTATTATTATTATTAAATAACATTTTTAATGATTTTGTTATTAAATAATGACAATTATTTCAGGATCAGTGCTCAGTCCAAGAACAGTGTGAGGGGGAGATTTCAAATCAGTATAGCTGACAGCTCTTAAGAAAATAGGCATAACTAAATCCATGAATAATCTTTGTCCTTCATCATTTCATTGGTCCCTGGCTTATTTGATGCCTACTTCAATACCCATGGCCCTGGCTTAGAGCTGTCCCCTTTGAAGCACCCTGGAGCTGGTGGCAAAGGGTGGTTTTGTCTCAGGGGAAGTTAGTCACCCTTTCCCTAAAAAAAAGAAAAAAAAAAAAGGAAAATTCTTGAACTGAGGCTTTTCACATCCAAAAAGTGGAGTCTCAATATAAGGCTATGAGGCAAAGGGCTTTTATTTTTTTTTTTTTTCTTTCATATATATTCAGTTGCAGGGGGGGAGATTTAATTGCAGGGGGGAAGTTTGGCCCTCAGTTTGAATTTGTAAATGATTTCAGGTCACAGAATCACAGAAGTCTGTGTGCAAACCCTATCTTTCTCTTGGGAAAATATTTTACCCTAAATTAAAGGGTGAACTTCCCTTCTAACCCCAATAAAGGTCCTCCTGCTGGCTAATGGGGTGGAGAGAAAAATCACTGCTTCCCAAACCAAAATTCACATTAACTGCAAGGCTGGCCATTTATTCATTTTAAACATTTTCCAAACGTGGAACTACTGATCGTCCAGAAAGAGCCAGAGGGAAGAGAAAAAAAACAACAATAACAAAATAAAAAAAGATGTTGCAGTTGAAAAGTTTGGAAAAGTCTTCTCCCATCTGCTCCTCTCAGCAGTCACTGCCTTTGCTGCTGTTTTTCACTCTGTTCTTGCAGCCTAAAAGGAACAGACCTCAGGTAATTGCAGGGTGTTGCCTGAAAAAATAGAGTCTGGTGGGTTTTTTTTTTAGCCACCTGTTCATTTAACGTCTCTGCAGGGTGTAGAAAGCCCCTAATATTCCCAGCACTACTGCAAGAAAAAGCGAGAGGCAGAAGGTGGTTGTTGTGTACATTGGGACATCAAGAACCAGGTGACTTCTCAGGGCACATGGGCAACAACAGTCAGCATCTCCCCTTGCATGGTGATGCCTAAGAGTGAAACTCACAACCCCCTGAACAATTGACTTTGGGATTTCAGGCCACAACATCACAAGGATGTTGTTCCTGAAACTCCGGGTGTGACCCCCCATACCTAGAGATGATGCTGTGGAGCATTCTTATGGGGTTTATGGCTTATAAAACCCTTATTACAGGTTTTATGAGGCTGGAGGAGCTGAGACTGTTCAGCCTGGAGAAGAGGAGGTTGAAGGAAGACTTTACTGCTCTCTACAACTCCCTGAAATGAGGCTGTAGTGAGGTGGGTGTTGGCATCTTCTCCCCATTGGCCTGTGATAGGACAAGAGGTAATGGGTTTAAGTTACACCAGGGGAGGTTCAGATTAAATATTAGGAAAAATTCCTTCCCTGAAAGAGTGATGAAGCAGTGGAACAGTTTGCCCAGGGAGATGGTGGAGCCACAGTCCCTAGGAGTACTCAAAAACCAGGCAGATGTGGTGCTTCAGGAGATGATTTAGGGGTTAAGGTGGTGTAGGGCTGTTGGTTGGGCTTGATGATCTTGAAGATCCTTTCCAACCACGATGATTCTAGGATTCATTATTCATTCTGGAGTGACACGGGCAGTGAGGGTCCCCTCTCCCCCTTCACTTGCTCTCCAGCAACACAAAAATAACAACCTCCTTCTGACTCAGCCTGGGAGAAAGAGCTTGGGGTTTCATCTGAGAGGTTCTTCCTCCCTCAGATGGAAGGATACAGGGTGTTAGCTAATGACACATATGGATTAATAAAACTCAACCAAAATGCCAGCCAAGTATTGTGTGCAGAGAGGGATAGAGATACACATGCTTAGAGGCAAAAAATATATATATTTCTAAAACAAACACAAAAAAATTTTACTCATTCTGTGGAAGAGCACAAATATCTGTAAAACTCTGGGTAGATTTGCAGATGGATGATATTTTCTCAGTAGCAGGGGGAGTCTCTTTAGTTGGCAGAATGCTGGCATGAAGGACATGCCAGGATAACTCTGTGCCACAATCAAGCTGACAAGATAAAAACTAATTGGAATCATACCCCCACGCAGCTGCTGGGCTTCCCCCAGGAGAAGGCACAGCCCACACATTGGTGTAGGTGGCCACCTGAGATATAGGTCATGGCACACTGCTTCTCTTTGTGGGGACAACCTCTCTGGTTGATGACTGACATGTGTTTCCCTCTGCATCTTCAGCAAATCTGGCAGACACTGTTAGCTCTGGGGCTGCCTAATTATACCCAGTGTTTTTAGGACGAGGAGGAAGGCACAAATCTCCGAAACTCAGATCTGGATGAGAAATTGGAGCAAAGATTCCTTCCAGTTCCCCACCTGAACAATTTCTTCATCTCACTCTCAGGAAAGAACATTGCAAGGTCAGAATCTGAAGGAGGGTGTATGATTCCCAGCATGCCAACAGCCTGAAGTCCCAGCCCTGGAAGTTTTTAAGGCCAGGCTGGATGAGGCTCTGAGCAACCTGATCTAGTGGAAGGTGTCCCTGCTGATGATTGTGAGGTGGAATTGGATGATCTTTAATGTTCCTTCCAAGAGAATTCTGTGTTTCTTTAATATTTGAACCATACCCTCCCATCTCCCCGTTTCTGGGATAACTGGGAGCAGAGGAATCTCAGACCTGTTCTTGTCCCAGGTGGGTTTCTCCATTTGAGTCAGTGTCATGGATTAACTCTGGCCTGGAAATTAAACCAAATAACAGATGCTCTCTATGGATCCTCCTCCCCTCCCTGATAAAGAAATGAGAGAGAAGAAGGGAGAGAGACTGATGGGTTGGAAAATAAACTACACAGCTTTAATGAAACAGTAATGATAAATAGGAAAAATTACAAAATATATACAAATATACAGGGAAAATTGATGCCACGTTCCTCCCCCCTTTCCCCCAATAACTCTCCCATCACCACCGAGGCTGCAGGGCAGCCCTGGGAAAGTCCAGGCTGGACTCCTGGGGTCAGCAGCAGTGGGGAGCTGGAGGCAGGAACACACAGATTCAGGCTGGCATGGATCAGGAGCACAGGCAGAGGAATGGATGGAATCCTCCCAGGATGCTGAAGCAAACAGGGAGAGGGGAAGAAGGGGAAGCAGGAAGGGGTTTGACCCTGGTGATCCCTCCAATTGATACTGAGTATGAGGTGTATGGGATGGAATACTCTGTTTGGTCAATTTTGGTCATTTATCTTGTCTAAGATAATTGGAGGGAGAGACAGAGGCCATTCTGGTTCTTTCATTTTATTGTGGACAGGCAATAACCTGCCTGAGAGGGTGCCAGATGCCTGCTCAGATGGCAATATTGAGTCCCACAATTATGGGATTCCCATCAGTGATGGTCCTGCTGTCTGCTTTGCTTTGTTCTAGGAGTACAGAAGTCCAGATACAAAAAGCCATGAAGGTAGATATGCCATGGTCCTCCTTTAAGATAAAAACATGCCACTCCTTGCTCCTTTCTTCCACAGGACCAGGCTGGATGCAATCTAAGGAAGGACTGAAGTGGGTGATGATTTTCCTGGCCTGAGAAGTTCGAGTTGGATGTCACAAAGCCCTGCCAAGTTTGCTTCAAACTCTTGACCAGAGGGTAATGTCTGTGTTGTTTCTCATTATTGTTACCTGTTTGATAGCTCAACCATAAAATTAAGGAGATAGAAATGCCTGATGTGAGCTGTTGCTCACACAGCAATAAAGTCCTTCAAAGAGTTCACTACTGAATGAGAAGTTTTAGGATTTATAGGTCATAATACTCCTAAAGAAAAAAAGAAAAAAAATTGCAGCCAATCTTTTTTAATTTGATGCTCAGTTTTCCCATCTGCCCCTCTCCCAGGATTTTTTTTTTTTTCCCTAAGTGTTAAGGAGTCTATATTGAGTTCCATATCCCTTCCCAAGGACCACCCAGTTATTGAGTTGATAGGAATGATCAGGCACAAGGAGATAAAGTTCATGGTGTGCATCAGCCCACTCAAGGTGAATAAGATCTAGACCATGATTTGGGTATCCAGGGGGTTGTAGAAATAACTGAAAACCTAAAAGCCCCTCATCTGGGACAACAAGGGTCCCATAGGTGCTTTAAGGACTGAGCTACTGATTTTATTGGCACTGACACCCATAGTGTGTAAATTCTGGTCAGCTTCAGCTCCACTGCTAGGAAGGTGCTGACCATCCCACACATCCACTTCTCTCTGATGGGACAAAAAAAGACTCCAGCCTATTAGCACAGGACACACCCAGCCTTGTTGGATCGTTTCATGAAGCTGAGGAATTCCTCCCCATTGCAGAGCATTTTCAATGTAATTCTGCTCCTTGGGGTTCAGTTGTAGGACAGACTGAAGCTTTCATGCAAAAGTCCAGACACATTTCAGTCCACCAAAATGCTGGAGGAGAATTTTGTTTCTGGAGAAGACCTCTTTGTCCAGAGGAGGTAAGTACAAACTTACCAAGAAACAGTAATATTCAGAATATTCTGTCTCTCAGGAGCATATTTCTCCTGGAGGTTTTTAAAAAAGGGGAGCTCCAAGGGTATCAACAGCTTGGAAGCTTTTTGTTCAACTTGCTGTGTCCTTACACTTAGAGGGATGGTTTGTGGAAAGGGCAATGGATTTGAGTTCATTCTGTTTAATGCAATCAACTACTAATTCAGATGACAGGAGCTTTATTAAAGCTGGAGCAGAAGATAATTTGCATTTCGAGGAAATTTCAGCAATCCTTTCCTTGGCAGTAGTTCAGGGTACATTTAACTGGAAAGGCAACATATGAAAGAGAAAATGATGCAAAATCTAAGTTTAAATAGCAGGTTTTAGCTGCAGTGAAGAGTACAGATTGTTTCTTCATGATCTTAACACTGGATTTCATGAAAATGTAGCCAGCCTAATATTGTGAACTGAGCCAGCTGGGTTAAACCTGAACCAGAGATCTTCAAGAGTCACATCATATCTCTGCCTTCATGGAATCAGAACATGGTTTTGGTTGGAAGGGACAGTAAAGATCACCTAATTCCAACCCCACTGGAGAGAGAAACCTTCCACTAGGCCATGTTGCACAAAGCCTTAAACATGATCCTTGGGTCATCTTCTATGAACAAAATACTGTCCTCCCTCTGCCTTTTCCCCTTCATTTCTTGCAGATGAGTAACTGAGTGTCTATTTACTTCACCCCAGATGAAGAGAGTCATAATTAAAAGATGAAATGCAGCAGAGAAATGGCTGAAGATGATGTTACACCAATACTTTCCATGTAAGCATCAGAGATTCCCTGGAATTTAATAAGTTCAGAGCGTAGACTGCAGATTTTCATTCCTTAATTTAACATTTTAAGAAATTTAATTAATGCATACTATAATGGCAACTAATAGACAGTTTATTTCTTTTTATAAAAGAAAATTCTTTTTTTATTATTTTCTTTCTAATAAAAGAAATATTCGTTTTATTTCTTTAGTAGCTCTTAAATCCCAGTATAACAACAGGAAGGTTGATGTGGAGGTCACAGCTCTGAAGAACCCTTTGTGTCAGGGTTCAGCCCAGAGGTATTTTTTTCCACCAAAGGTTTCCACTAAACCTAAATTCTTGGGTTGAGAAAATGTCAGCTGGGCAAATTCAAAATGATTGGGGAGTTTTTGGTATTTTCACACATTATCTGATCTCAGACAGACAAACAAAAAACTTAGCAGGAAGAACTAAATCTGTCAGGCTTGTTATTTAAAAAGAAAATCTTTATTTTCTGATTGGAAACCACATCTGTTCAATCATAAGTATTTTTTTAACAATAATCAAAAACTGAGCACTGAAGTGAAACAGCCTCTTTGAGTGAAAGCCTTATCTATTTTTCAGTTTCCCAGACAAAAGCAGTATTTGATCAGACTCTTTATAAAATATGCTATTGGGTTTTTTCTTACCAACAAATACTGCTGACCACAAAAATAAAAAATTAAATACATTTTCCACATAGCTTACAGATTAAGGAGGTTAATATTTGTGTTGCAAAATCTGTTTCTCAAGAACGAAGACACAGGATCTGAATGGAGTTCATGTTACTTTTGTGTACCCTCTGATAAAATTCCTCACTTCTAGAAATTATTTGGAAGCCTATTAGTCCTTCAAACATCTAATAATTCAGCTAGCTGATGTGGAAAATTGCCGAAAATATGAGAGCAAGTCAGGAAGATACAAAGAAGACATTTTAAAATAATGCTGTGTTGCACCACTTTTTCAGCCAGTTGCTTCAACATCTGCTTAATTTCAAAAGCTGTGGTCTGCAGAGTTAGAATTCCCAACAGAGATTTCTGGAGTGGACTTGGAGGTTCTTAAGGAACTGGGATTTCTGTCTTCTAAAAGTAGGCACACCTCTATTTCTGCTTTCCTTCTAAGTAGAGCACATGCTAAACATGCACCACACAAGGGAGAAAAATATCTTCACATTTCCCAGGCAAAGTGGGTGATGCCAGAATCTCATCTGAGAAAATGGGAGTTCTTCTTTCCTTATCAAAATGGATGTAAAAAGAGCTAAGAACAGGTATCCACTTTATTGTTGGAAAGTAGATTCCTGAGGGCTGTCTGGATGGGGTTGTTTGGTCTTCAGGAGCCTGAAAGAATATTTTTTGGAGGAAGAATCTTTTTTTTTTCCCCCCTAACTTGATAGGGGGTGTTTACAGCTAAAGTGTGACTTCTGATCTGTGCAAAGATGAGAAAATCGTATTTGTGTCTATAGCACACTACGAATTGAAGGAAAAGTCAAAACTTTTTTGTTCTCAGTGCTGCCTGGAACAGCTTACCTAACCTTGAAAGTCTTTTTGTTCATCCCCAATAAACAACAAATGAGGCAAAATTCTATTTTGCAGTCATTTTCATCTGAAGGTAGGCTAAAACAGAGCAAAAACAGCAAAGGTGTTTGACTTTCCTTGCCTTCTTTGCATGGCTGTCCTCATTTCTGGAAGACAGTCTGAGACACCTTTTTTGATGGGAACTGCAGCTCCTGGGCAGTCTATTATGCAGTTTCACTAATCTTAGAATTAGGAGATGCTTTTTGTGGTACCCACCACAGTAGGGCATAGGGAGAGGATGGGGAGGGACTCTGTCCTGGTTTGGGCCAGGATAAAGGTGATTTTCTGGTTTGGACTTTTGCTTTCAGCTAAGTTTCTTGTAAGTACATGCACTTGCTGAAATTAACAGAAGTTTCTCAGTCAGTGTCTGCTTCTGGGACTGATAACACTCCATGGTTATAGTTACTGCTAGAGACTGGTATGCAGACTCAAGGACACTGCTCAGCTCTGAGGAACATTTTACCCTGCAGAAGGAGTAAAGAGGTCCCACCTGAACCCCTCCTCGGGGGAGGACCGAGACAAGATAGATGCCAGAACTGACCAAACAGAGTATTCCATCCCATACACCTCATACTCAGTATAAATTTGAGGGATCACGAGGGTCAAATGCTTTTCTGCACCTTTCCTGCCCTTTCCTCTCGTCCTGCCTTCCTTCGCCGGTTCCCTGTGTGCTTCAGCATCCTGGGAGGATTCCATCCATTCCTCTGCCTGTGCTCCTGATCCATGCCAGCCTGAATCTGTGTGTTCCTGCCTCCAGCTCCCCACTGCTGCTGACCCCAGGTGTCCAGCCTGGACTTTCCCAGGGCTGCCCTGCAGCCTCGGTGGTGATGGGAGAGTTATTGGGGGAAAGGGGGGAGGAATGTGGCATCAATCTTTTCCTGTATATTTGTATATTTGTATATATTTAGTGATTTTTCCTATTTATCATTATTGTTTCATTAAAGTTGTGTAGTTTAGTTTCCAACCCATAAGTCTCTTTCCCTTATTCTCTCTCCTTTCCTTATCAGGGAGGAGAGGGGGATTAATAATAAAATCTGTTATTTGGTTTAATTGCCGGGCCAGTGTTAAACTGTGACAGGCTCTTCATTAGGGAATTTAGTGATTAGATGAGGGAGAATGTTTTCAAACTTTGAGATTTAGATTAGACATTAGGTTGAAATTCTTTCCTGTGAGGGTGGGGAGACACTGAGATCACCCAGATTAATCATGGATGCTCCCTCCCTGGAAGTGTTCTAAGCCAGATTAGACGGGACTTGGAATAACCTGGAAGGTGTCTCTGTCCATGGCAGAAAGGTTGGAATTATATCATCTATAAGGTCCCTTCCAACCCAAACCATTCTATGACATATCCCTACAACATTCCTGCAACCTGCAGTTTAACCCTTGCTTTTCAGAGCTTGCACAAATCCATATTTGTTTTTTGTGCAAAGAGTATGGATGGTCACCAGAGGCTGGTTCATGGTAAGGTGACCTTCCCTGGCCCCAGGTTTCCCAGTAAGAATCTTGTGAAAATTTCTCCAATATATCCCAGTGCAGTCAGAACAGAGAATGCTGAGATATAAAAACATACTAAACTGAAAAGGGAAAAAAGAAAAATATTAAATATCCAGCAGTGAAGTCACTGTCAAGGCATGGACTCAGCTCAATTTTCTGGACTGCAAATGAAGTAAAGCACAAAAATGCTGTCTATAGTATTAGGGAAGATGTTGTTTTAATTTTTGTGTGTGTGTGTGTCAGTGCCTGGTAGCTCTTAAGATGACAGTTTATTTCTAAGTGATTCAATATGACACCCACTGAGCAATGAAATGTGCCCCTGGGACTTTCCCTCTTCTTTTTCTCTCCCATCTCACATTTTAGTGCCTTCATACACTTCAACAGGTTCATAATAACTTGGTTTTACCTCACTACTTTCATTGCTCCCCTCCCCAGGTTATTTACTAAATGGAGGTACAGCTGCAGAAAGAGCAAACAGATTAAGGAATTCACAGCTCCAATGTGCTGAGGAGAAAATTGCATTTCTCTACCCATGCCCAGAGCGACAGGGGTGAAAGGGGCACAGCATTTAACCTTCACTTTGCCTTCTGGATCATGGCTACATGGGAGTGGAAAATAACCCCTCTCTTCTGATTTTGCAGAGCACATTTTCACTGCAACGTTTCCTCAGCCACCCATCTCTGTCATGGAGATAACAGAATATTTTGATCTGGTCCATTTTCCTCAGCCTGATGTGGGGGTTATTATTTGAGACAGAATGCTGCCTAGACACACCTTGGGTCAGGCAAAATGTAGCCATAAATTCCTTTTCATAGAGGAAGGGTTGAAACACCTGGATGCAGGAAAATTCTCCCATCCTTGGTGATTCCCATCCCTACAGCCCAAATACACAGTGCTGCAGAATTCCCAGTGCTTCCATATTACTGTGTCCCATCTTGAAGTAAATGTCCCAATAGATTCAAGTTGACCTTAAAATATTTCTACCAGTTCAGGCCCCAGGTGTTGCAATGAAAGCTTTCAGAACTATTGCAGCACGTGAGTTGATACTCCACCTTCTTGGAAAAATCTACCTAGTGTTGGAAGGTGTTGGGAATTTCATTTATTTTAATGCATTTTGGAAATGTGGAGACATTTCAAGAGACTTGAGGGTTTGCAGATACTTAATGGACTTATATGCTGGATTGTAATGACTGATCTTTACCTTGAATATTGTGTCCAGTTCTGGTGTTCCCACCATGAGAAGGACATGGATCTGGTGGAATGAGTCCAGAGGATGGACACAAGGATGATCCAGGGGCTGGAGCATTTCTGCTATGAGGAAAGGCTGAAGGAGGTGGGATTTTTCATCCTGAAGAAGAGAAGATTCTGGGGTTACCTTAGAGTTGCCTTCCAACACCTGAAGGGAACCTACAGGAAGGGTGGAGAGGGACTTTTCATAAGAGTGTCCAACAATAGGACCTGGGGAATTGGTTTTAAACTGAAGAAGAGGTTTAGACTGGAACTTAAGAAGAAGTTCTTCAGTATAAGAGTGGTGAAAATAAATTGTCCAGAGAATTTGTGGATGCTCCCTCCCTGGAAGTGTTCAAGGCCAGGATGGATGAGCCTTGAGTAACCTTGTCTAGATGAAAGGAATCCCTGCCCAGGAAGGTTGGAATTAGATCATCTTTAAGGTCCCTTCCAACCCAAACCATTCTATGACATATCCCTACAACATTCCTGCAACCTGCAGTTTAACCCTTGCTTTTCAGAGCTTGCACAAATCCATATTTGTTTTTTGTGCAAAGAGTGTGAATAGTCACCAGAGGCTGGTTCATGGTAAGGTGACCTTCCCTGGCCCCAAGTTTCCCAGTAACAATCTTGTGAAAATTTCTCCAATATATCCCAGTGCTGTCAAAACAGAGAATGCTGAGATATAAAAACATACTAAACTGAAAAGGGAAAAAAGAAAAATATTGAATATCCAGCAGTGAAGTCTGAAGGAGAAGAGGTTTAGACTGGAACTTAAGAAGAAGTTCTTCAGTAGAAGAGTGGTGAAAATAAATTGTCCAGAGAATTTGTGGATGGTCCCTCCTTGGAAGTGTTGGAACGCACTTGGAAGTGTTCAAGGCCAGGATGAATGAGCCTTGAGTAACCCTGTCTAGATGAAAGGCATCCCTGGCCATGGCAGGGAGGTTGGAGTAGGTGATCTTTAAGGTCCCTTCCAAGCTAAGCCATTCTCTGATTCTATGATCTTCAGCAAGTAAAATCCCTGCTAACTCAGTAGTTTATCAAAAAGAGAAAAGTCAAAGTTAAAAATATCACTACAGCACCAGATGACATTGTTGCCTGCAAAGTAGGTCTTGCCAAAGACACCTGTTTTCTTTTTGAGGAGATTTCATGTCTAGCTGATGTCCTGATGATATAACCTACTTTGGTTTCACTAGATTGCAACCATGAGCCTTCTGGATGGAAGCTGCTGCCATAGAAAGAAAAAAAAGAGACACATCCTACACCTATTAAAACCTTAATCAGAGCATTAAATGATATTTTCAATGAGGAGGGAAAGATTTTCAGTGAACTGTGTCTTTTCATTGCAGTCACCCTAAAAATAGACTTAGAGGCAACATTATTCAGTGCTTTTCCCACTGGTATATAAATGCTACTTTTTGTTGATTGCTTTGTTTAGGGAAAACTAGCATACAGCAAAAAGAATGATGCTGGAACCAATAATGAAAAAGTTCCCATTACAGAGATCCTAAATTCCACAGTGAGTGCTCAAAGTTCACTGAAGACAACGAAGGAAAATTTTTCATTCAGATTAACTGAAGGGAACAGAAATAATCTAAATGGACATGCCACAAGTCCTTAGAGAAATCCTCTAATGAAATTGTTAAGACAATAATGCGACATATATTTATCTGATTATTTTTTTTAATTGAAATCATGCCTCTGCATGCTGTATAATAAAGACTGGTATTAAAATACAACACTAGAAGAACAGTGTTAAAATACTGTAAACTGGGATTTCCAAAGAAAAGGCTACACTCTATGAACTTTCGAGTGCAGAATCACATCAGCCAAGTAAAGTGGATGAGAACTAGATATTTTTGTGTAGTTTTTCCTAGTTTAACAGGATATATGAGATATTGTGGAGGCAGTTTAGAGTCTTGCAAGAGGAAGTATTCCTGAATCAAAAAATTAAAAATACTAGTTGTCTTTAGCCTTGAAATAAGAAAGGGTTTCCAAAAAGTGGCAGTAATTACATTTCAGGATAATTTTAAAGTGGAGGTGATAGGCTCAAACTTCCCTGTAATCTCTAAGAGAAGGATAGACAGGTGAATAAGCTGAGAATCAGGATTTATGGTTTGTTGGTCTTTGAAAAAGGTGTTATTTGTCTAAATGAGGAAGAACCCAAAAAATCATCTACACTTCCAAGGAACTGGAAGTTCCTGGATCCCCAGAGTTGTTCAGCAAATCTGACACTCTTGAGCACTCCATAAGTAGCTGGCAATTAGCATATTCATTAAATGCTAGTTAATGAGAATGCTAATTTCACTGAGCAGCTGCAGGTGGCTCTCAGCATACCCACACAGTGCCCAAGGCTGGGAAATATCCATCTTCCAAAATCCCCAGGTCTGGGAAAACCCCATCAGAACCATCTGCTCCAGAACTGGAGAGGCTGTCAACAGTTAAAACTCCTGACTCTGGATAAACCCAGCAAAGGATTGGTTATAGGATATAATGTGAGAAAAAGGGTATTCATGGCTCTGGGGACACACTGAAACGCAGCCTTGGACTTGATTGAAGTTATTGGGAACTAAATTAGAATCATAGAATGCTACAATGGTTTGGGTTGGAAGGGATTTTAAAGATCATCTAATTCCAAGCCCCCTGCTATGGACAAGGACACCTCCCACACAGGTTGCTTCGAGCCCCATCCAACCTGGACTGAGACACTTCCAGGGATGGAGCATCCACAACTTTCTTGGGCAATCTCTTCCAGGGTCTCACCACCCTCAAATTAAAGATTTTTTTCCTAATATCCAACCTAAATCTCCCCTCTTCAAGTCTGAAACCATTTCCCCTTGTCCTCTCCCTACACCCCCATGTCCAAAGCCCTCCCCCAGCTTTCTTGTAGCCCCTTCAGATATTGGAAGGTTGCTCTGAGGTCACCTTGGGAAAAGCAGAATTGGACAGAATAATCATGTCAAACAAATTCCTTCCATCCACTGCTCTGGCATTCTCAGGTACTTCTGCAGCAAAAGCATCAGAAAGGGATCAGCAAGGTCAGTTTGGGGGAACCACCAGTCCTGAAAAGAGACAGGATAAATCCCACTGTTGTCTATTACAGAGCCTGACCTAACCTACAGGAGCATTTCAGAAGGGAACTCAGCCATCTAGTGTCTGGATTGCAAAGACACACAGAGTTTTAGTAGCTGATAGACTGGTTTTTTTTTTCCCTCAAACTCTCATGCTTGCAGCTTGTAGATTTAGTGATGAAAGGTTTGGGTTCATCCCAACTCTCTCTCTGTGAAAGATTTATATAGCTGTGGCAGCATGTGGAACTCTTAAGTACAGATAAACCTCAACATTTTTGGATGCTAATTCAAGAAGAACCTTTAAGCCTTGAAAGTTCAACATCATTATTAATATAAAAACCTTTAAAAGCAACAATCCACCCCCAGCCCTGCACACCACACACCATTGTACTTACTTTACTTTTATTTCTTCGAATTCCAAAGCGTTACTCAGAAGAGTGACAGATTTTATTACTCACGATTATGCAATTTCTTTATTCTCACAGCCTAACAGAAAGAAAGTCCAGAAAAAAAAATAATAAACAACAATGTTTTTTGAGAAGAAGTAAAGAATACCCCTAATAAAACAATGGCTTAGGTTGAAGCAAGAATTTTGATGCCAAGATATCATTTTTGCTGAATTTGCTATTTTGGTTAAAATTCCTGCCATCTCTCACTTATCTAATAGCTGCTACATGAAGTAATTTTGTAGTTAGTTAAAAATTTGTCACTCTCATGACTAACTCCTTTTAATTAGACTTACTATATGAAAAGAAAAGTCATCATTTAAACTGAAGTCAATTAATGTAGTGACTGGATGATGACTTAACAGAACAACTAGTCCTATAGAAAATGATTCAGATAAGCATGTTTTTGATTTCATGAAATTTTCTTTCACTCCCCTGGGTCCTACTGTGTATTACATTTTAGTCCTATGATTTTCCCAGATATTCTGCATGTGCACACATACATTAAACAATTATATCCATGAAGCCAGTCAAGCATTTGAATTAAAGGGTTTTAACTGTTCAGTAAAAAAATGAAACATATTGTGGCCATCCAGAAGGGAATCATCTGCCTTATCCCAATGTTTTTTGACAACAATTGATAAGTGGCTACAGCATCAAAGGCAAGAGCAATGGAGCTTTATCCCCAGGTAACATAAGAAACAAAATATGAGAAGACAGATTCTTGGCATTACCTTTCATCCATATATCCCTGGCATCACTTGGGTTCATCCTGTGCCATTTCACAAATTTATGGAGAAGTTTGCAAGGCTTCGTGTTACTTGGGTAGAAGTGTCAGAAATACAACCCTTTGGGTGTCAAGATGAAAGTTCAATCTTTGGGCAGTTCCATCTACTCCAGGTTCAGGATTTCTCTTGTGGATATAGTTGTTTCCATCAGCATAAATGAATTGCCTGAAACAGTGTCACCTTGACCCAGATCTGTTCAAATATGTCATTGCATTCTATTTTTTTAACATCATGGTGGTCCTGCAGTCATCTACAGAGATATACAGTCCCTTTACTGCTTGAAGAGGCTTCCCTTGGAATCACCTTGGGAAGACTTCCCCTGGAATCACCTTCTCTTGTTCTGTTTTTTGTGGTTTTTTTTCTTTTTTTTGGTTGGTTGGTTTGGTTTTAGTTTGGTGATGTTCTGGTATGGTTGTGTTTTTTCTTTGGTTTTGGTTTGTTTGGTGATGTTTTGGTATGGTTGGGTTTTTTCTTTGTTTTTTTTGGGGGGGGTTGGTTTGTGGTTTGTTTGTTTTTGTTTTTGTTTTTTTTTTCTTTTGTCTTTTGTCTGTTTGTTTTGTTTTGTGGTTTTGTTTGTTTGGTTTTAAAATATCCAGGAGTTCTAATGAAGTCTTCCTGGATTGTCACTTAAGACATCCCAAGGAAAACATGGGGATCCTGTAAAGACTATCCAGATTAAAGCTATCCTTCAACATTTACAATGCACAGGACCTTTCCGGGCAAAGTAGCCTTGAGGGATGATTTATAAGCCTGCAGCTTCCTTCAGAAACTCAGGTTAATTTCCAACATTTGTTTGCAACCAGCTCGTCCATCCTCACCAGATTGGGTCCTCTTTTGGGAAGAGAGGTAGGAAATCAAACCACGATGATAACTCAGTCTTATATTTTTATTTCTCTTCTCCTTTTTTCTTCCAAGAGTCCTGAATGAGTAGTTCTGTGCTAATTGTCACTGTTAACATCTGAGTGACCTCCTGAAATACTTGGTAAAGCAGTGAAATTGGCATCAGTGTTCATTGCCAATAATAGACTTACAAGAGTTGAAAAAGTAATTTGTGACTAAGCCAAGAAAAGCCAGGGATAGAGCTGAGCACCAAAGTGGGTCATTATTTTGAGACTACAGTTCTTTTCCAGCTGAAACGTGGAATTTCTCAGCAGTTCCACAGCATGACAACTCCCAAAGCAAAGCTAAGGAGGTATATTCATTAACCCTGTGTGAAATGTTATTACAGGAGTATTAGGCAAATTTAATACTTAGCAGCAGAAAATAATGGGATCATCATGGTTGGAAAGGACCTTCAAGATCACCAAGTCCAACAACCATCAGTCCTGCACCCCCTTAACCACTAAATCGTCTCCTGAAGAAATGTACCTGTTTTTTTAATTCCTCCAGGCATGGCAACTCCACCACCTTCCTGGGCAACCTGTTCCAATGCTTCCCCACTCTTTCAGGGGAGGAATTTTTCCTAATATCTAATCTGAATCTCCCCTGGTGCAACGTGAACCCATTACCTCTTGTTCCATCACTGGGGAGAAGAAGCCAACACCCACCTCACTACAGCCTCGTTTCAGGGAGTTGTAGAGAGGAATAAAGTCTCCCCACAACCTTCTTCAGGCTGAAAAGCCCCAGGTGAGACCATCAAAAGGGACACAGGCTCTGAATGTCACTTCCTCAACAGATCCTGTTGAACCTGAACCTACAGGAACCTGTAGGATCCTCAGGTTCCACCACTGCATCTGATGCCCATTACGCTGAGGGAGGTTCTTGAACTTGCATCCTACCAAAGAAATAGGGACCTAATTCATTGCTGTCCCTAAGATTAAACCTGACACAATACTCTGGCCCTGGTCTTTCTTCTTGAAAGAAAGGTTCCCTAACTGGTAGCTGATCATCTCTTTGTGTTTCCCTGTTTTTTTCAGGAGCTGAGGGAAAATACTACTAAGGTTTTCCAGTCTCAGTCACCCATTTTATTCCATCAAGTCCATTCCATCTTTGCCTTTGTACTGTTTGTCACACAGTGACAGTACCCTATGGAAAGGCTTATAAGACTGTTAAAAAAAGGCAGGAATATTAATTTTTTGCTTAGGCTGCAAGTGCATTTAATTCTGAATTAACTTGTGCCCATTTTGCTCACTGGAAGACTTTCTGAAGTTTAATAATGTCCATGGAACAAAAACCTGACGGTGACAATATGGATTCTTGATGAGTTCAATGCCTTTTGCACAAAATCCTTTAAACCAAGATTGCCAGAGATTTGTCAATGCCTTTTGAGCCTTCCATCCAGGCTTCTTTGAGAATGATGTTGCACAAGTTGTGGGTTAAATGAATAGGTTCAGAACCAGATGGCTCTCTTGTTATTCCAGGCAGGATTTCTAGTGACATTGACCATGTTTGTGGCTCCTTTATTGGCTAAAACAAACCAGACAAACAAAAAAACAACCAAAAAACCCCAAAACCAAAGCAAACCAAATTGTTGATGCTTTACTTCTAGTTTGAAGTGCATAGTTAATTCATCTGTTGCCCCAAAAGAAGACTGCCCCAAAGACAAGATTACAAAGCAAATAAGGAGGTCAGCTCCACCTTGACCAAGATATGAAGTCAAGCTTTGCTCAGGACCCATGTCAGCAGGACACATCAACATACTGGAGCTGTAAAAAGGAGCCTGAGCACTGACTACTTGTCTGCCCTTCACAGATTGCTTCTGGCAAGAAATTGAGCTTGGCTGGTTGAAGGTTCAAGCTATCTTCCTAGGCACTGGACAAATCTTTTTCAGATGAAGCTGGCCCTTTCTCACCCTTTTGCTTTCTTTGCAAGAAGATGTGTAGGACTACAGCTGGGAGCTTCTTGTAATGTGGGGCACAAAGGTGATGGCTTTGCTGATGAGCATCCCTGGAGAAATTCAAGGTGAGGCTTGAGGAGGCTCTGAGCACCCTGATCTAGTTGAGGGTGTCCCTGCTTACTGCAGAGGGGTTGGACTGGATGACATTTAGAGGTCTCTTCCAATCCAATTCATTCTATAGTTTGATGATTCTCCATTTGCAGGGTCGAATTGCCCACAAGACTTGTTTGCACTGTTAGGACATATTAATATGCACAGAAAGTGCAATACATCACACAGATATTGCTAAACTTTTCCTCTGGACTCTCTAAAAATGACTGAACTGAATGATTTTGCCATGCCCAGGCACTATCCAAAACCTTTTTACTATCACCCAACAAGTTGTGTCTCAGGAGAAAGGGTGAAAATGTGTGGCTGGAGTTATTTTAAAGCCAGTGTGAGGAAAGTGCATAATGGTGGTGAAGTGGAATCACCTTTGGAAGTGCATTTAAACAGCTACCAAGTCTTTAGCTTTTACCCAGTAAATCATTACCTCCAGAGAAGAACAATTCCCAGACATAATCTTCCACTCAGCCTCCAGATTTTCAGGCAAAGCACACTGGGTCATGGTTCTCAGCATGGCTGAGGGCTACAGCAAAAGGCTTTGATCCCTCCTTTGTGAACATATTTCCTACGAGTGTATATTCCTGAATTAATCCACTCCTGGGAATGCCAGGATGCAAACAAGAACACTATGGGGAAAGCACTGAGAAGTTCTTTCTTCCTTCAAATGTCAGCATAACCATTTGAGAATGAGTTCTCCTGGACAATCCAATAGAGGGAGTTGTCCTTTGCTGAACTCCAGCAGATTTAAAGCTGATTGCAAACACAACAGGAATGAGAGGGAGTGGGGTGAGCCAGGGAAATAAAAATATCACCTTCTTACTCAGCTGGAGTTCATGGTGAGTGGCAGCATTGCACCATCAGCAAGGAGATTTTTTGGCCCCACAATGGTCTGTGCCATTCCACAGATCTATCTGGAGACTATGGCATAAAATTCATGGTATGTCTCAGCCTGCTTTTCTTCCTTGGAGGAAGAGAGCTGGCAGACAGTCAGCCCATCAAATGGTGATTCATATTATCAGCATCTGACAGTGGTTTCAAGGAGTGGAAACAGAAACAGTTTCTTCTGATCTGGTAATACAAGAAAACGTTGTCACAAAATAGAAGCCTGGTGGGAACCAGTGAATTTATTCCATCCAGTCATCCACATCCTCTTTCTCCCTATGGCATTTGGATCAGATTTCTGACCTAGAGGTAAAAGGACTGAACTGGAAATAGTTTTTAAAATAATAAATAATAGTTTAAGAACTATTAGGATGTATCCCCTCCTAATGATAGTGTTTTCCCAGAAACCAACATTCATAGAATCATAGAATCACAGAATTTTATAGAATGTTTTAGGTTGGGAGGGACCTTAAAAGCCAACTGGTTCCAACCATCCTGTATTGGGCAGGAACACCTTACACTTGACCAGGTTGCTCAAGGCCCCATCCAACATGGTCTTGAATACTTCCAGGGATGGAGCATCCACAACTTCCTTGAGCAACCTGTTCCAGTGTCTCCAAAACCCTCAGATTTTCACAGAACACGTGAAAACAATTATATTAAATAATTTCTTCCTAATGTCTGACCTAAATTTCTCCTCTTCAAGGTTTAAATCATTTCCCCTTGTCCTCTCACTACACATCCCTGTAAAAAGCCCTCCCCCAGCTTTCTTGTAGCCCCTTCAGATATTGGAAGGTTGCTCTAAGGTCACCTTGGAGCCTCCTCTTCTCCAGGCTGAACAACCCCAATCCCTCAGCCTGGCTTCCCAGGGAGGTGCTCCAACCCTCTGAGCATTTGAGTGGCTCCTCTGGACATGTCCCAGGAGCTCTGTGTCCTTCTGATGTTGGGGACTCCAGAACTGGACCCAGTACTCCAGGTGGGGTCTCAGAAGAGCAGAATAGAGGGGGAGAATCCCCTCCCTTGACCATCTCTCTGTGCTTCTTTTGCTGCATCCCAGGACCTGGTTGGCTTTTTGGGCTGCAAGCACACATTGGTTGCTCATGTGAAGCTCAGACCATTAGACCTTTGTGTTTCAAAGCATGAAGATATGTCTTCCCCCTTACTGCTTTATCCCTTCATCTTCAGTTTGATGGAATGCCTTCGTCTTGCATCGTCTTCCATCCCCTCAATCAGCTTGACATCATCTTGCCAAGTTCAACTTAATCAGAATAATGGAAAACTTCAAAGTATTTAAATCCCACAATAGGGCAGTTTTGGAGATTATATGCATCTTCAACAAAGGTTTTTGGCTTTGACCACTTGAAACTGTGTGTCAAGAGATATTATTGGCCTGATTCATGACCAAAAGACTTGCCCAGCTGCCATTAAACACAGTGAAGAGCTGGCTAGCTGCAGCATAGGCAGGGTAGAAAGAGGCCATACGTGGTTTTGACTGTTTCTGTCTTAGGGTCATTGATGTGGAGGATCCAGGGTACATGGAAAAGCTTTGGAAGGAATAGAAAGTAATATGAAAGAGCTGAGGAAGTAATAAAGTGGTTACATGCCATCAATATTCTATAGCCTGCTTCTCCCAGTGATGATGAGTTTAATCTGTGCTAGTAATCTCACTCATAAATGAACAAATGAAGATGGGTTCCTAGGACACTGAACTGTGAATGGCCTGAAGAGGCATTTAGAAACAAAATTTAATTTGCTATATTCTTCCATCAAGATCGTTACATAAAAAAAAAAAAAAAAAGTATGTGAGCAGGTAATGGGAACAAATTCATGAAGGAGACCAAGTCGGAGAAAGCTGTATGGCTTCATTCAAATTTCATCATTTTTGAATCATTTAACCATGGACACCGTGACCTGGTGTTATGCTCTCACCTGGAAATATTGAATGATTCCTCCAGGATTTCCTTGTTGCCTTTTTCAGTATCCAGTGAAGGTCAGAATTCCTTCAAGCCTATGAAGAAGAAATCCTACAGAGGGATTCCAGATGACTTCTTCTCCTTGGAGTCTTCTGGAAAGGTTAGAGCCCAACTTTATGGCCAAGTTATTGGTGTAAGCAGAAAGGAATTCAAATGACAAAGGGCTGTTAAGACCCAATGTCCATGACTAAGTGGGTATTCAATTTTTAAATTAGTTCACATGAAATTCACACCTGAAGTGTGGAACTTGAGTGGGGGAAGAAACAGGGGGAAATTTCTCAGCCATTAGAACAAGCCCAAATACATCCCGGAACAGGTCACATTTTGTGAGCTGATAAATCTCAGTTTTAAAGCCAGCTCAGATCATTTTGTACCATGTGTTCCATTATAAATAGATCCTTAGCCTGAGGACAACGTGAGAAAACCTTCCTGAGTATAATGTCAGCTCATTTAAAAGAAGAGAACAATATTAACTCCCTTGAAAACACAGAACAATACCAACTCCTGAAAAACTGGCTTGGGGTTTTTCATTTGTTTTTCAGAAGAGGGATTTTTATTGCTGTTTATTTGTTTGTTTTCTAACTCTGGCAACCAACTGCCTCTCAGGGTGAGCCCAGGAATGGAAAATGCTGTGAGAGACCACAAAGAGCAACTTTAGTTTTGATGGGGAACAGTTGTTCTGAGACAAGAAATTCTGGCACTGGATTAGAATGAAGAAAACCAGCACTGCAGGGCAAAACAACCCTCTAGAAATGGCAGCCTGGTGAAAGGACCTCTCTGCTAGAAGATTTCCACAGATCACATCAGGCTTGGGGTAAAAAATTCCAAGTCCTTTCGACAGCAAATGGGATAAACTGAAAATGCTGGACTGGGAAGGTTGGAGGTTGAGTCTGTCCTTGACTCGATATGGGGAACAGCAAAACTCCCTTTTCAGAACTGAACTCTCTTCTCTGCCCTCTTCTTAGGCTGTTTAACCCATTCCTTAGTGGAAGACCATGCTGTGACTTTCATGGTCCATTTAACCCTTTGGTGTTCTAATTTCTGTTACCTACTAGGGAATGGCAGAGATGAAAAATCATAGCAGTGGTGATTTCCTCCCCTTAACCTCACAGATCGCTGGGTATTCCAGAGAAAAAGTAGGATTTTGGTCACAATTATACATCTCCATGCATTATTGAATGCACCCCCAGCAAGTTTGCTGATGACACCAAATTTTGTGGTGAAGTCAACAGGCTGGAGGGAAGGGATGACATCCTGAGGGACCTTGACAGGCTTCAAATGTCTCATGCAAACTGCATGAAGTTCAACAAGACCAAGTGCAAGATTCTGTTTATTCATTATTTTTTTTTCCTTTTTCCTAATTTCCTGTCCCCTAGTCGTGGCCTTCCTAAACAATTAAACTGAAAAATATCACATGAGAGAGTGGATTTATTGATAACAGATGTTAAGGCCACCTGAGAAGGAAATAGGTAGCCTGAAAAACAGCAGTAAAAATCAACCAAACACATAATCCCTTCCAAAAACCTTGCAAACACTTATTTAACAGAACATCTCCAATGAAACCTTTGAAAAAAACAGTTTATTACCTAAGAAATAAGGCAAAACTGCAATGCCAGAGAAAAGGAAAAACACTCTGAGATTTCACTTGCTGATTTTCAGGCATAGGGAAGCTTCAGGCACAGGGTTTCTGGACATGATGTAACACCAGCCAGGAGAAATATGAGCTTTTATGTGCAAAAATACAGCAGGAGATGAGAAAACAGCTCCTCTGATGGATTTCCCGATTGCACAGAGCCCCCCAGAATGTAAAATTTCTACTTTTTATTGTTTTGTCCACTACCTTGGCCAGAGATTTAATGGATATAATTTACAGAGATAATAAGGTATTTAATTTCCAGTATAGGTTTCTTTTGACTCACTCTTTTTTTCTTTTAACTTTAGCTTATGTCTTATCTTTAGCATCAATACCACTATAGAGGAAAGTCCTTTCTACAACCTGGTAAATAGATTAAAAAAAAAATCTAATCTTGAATAATGAACTTCAGACAGCATTAAAGAATCTCAATGATTCTCCAGAGCAATTCCCCTCTCCTGAATTCTTAAAGTCAATGGTTGAGGGCTGTGTGAAAATCTGAGAGTTGCTTTTCTAGCTTAGTTTCCTCAGGAAACAAAGTGAGTCAATTATTTGACACATTTGTGCAACCATCCAGATAAACATTTGCCCAGCTGTCACCTATGTCTGACAAGGAGGCAGAATTTTCAACTTATGTTGAATTCTTCCACTTTAAAAATTGCTTTTGTGTCATCACAAGCCTCATTAGATACCAGCAGGACCATCATATTCCTCAGAACTGCACTGGAAATCAGGGCAGTGCTGACCATCAGAAAATTAAATAGCACCTGGAAGACATTAAGGAAAATTGGGAAGGGACTGATGTTAAACAATGTGCATATACATAGTCAGTATATCCAAGCATTTGCAAAGGAGGAGAAGAAGGAGGTAAAGGATGTGAAAAAAAAACAAACAACCAAAACTTTGTTACCTCTATTTTAAAGATTAGCAGAAAAGTTACAGAACTAGAATGGTATTTTTTCCAAAATTTCATACTGTCAGTCAATGGGGAAGGTGGCAACCATCCCAAAATTTCTTTTTTTTTTTTTTTTTTTTTTTTTTTCTCACTTACAGATCTAGTTCTCCATTCCACATGGCTTTATCTGAATGAATTATAGATCCAGCTAACAAATTGCTACAGAACTCCCAATTCCTTTTTTTACATTTTTACCAAGTGGCTTCCTTTAGCAGCTTGAACACCTCTTCTGAGAGATGAGAGAGAAGAAGAAAAAAAATTAAAAACCCTTCCCTTTTCCCTCATTTCTTATTCTGTGGGGGTTTGAGCTGGAGACTCCAGGAACTTAATGCCTGTGCCTGCCAAGAAGGAGGGAAAACACAGATAGCAGCACAATTTCCATTTTGCTCTTGAATTGAGCTTTTCCCACCTTTTAGATTTGGTAAGGAAAGGATGTCTCAAGCAGCACTGGCTTCCAGAAATATGATAGATCCAGTTCTAGGTCTGTTAATAATTCCTTGGATTTAAACCTTCCTTGGTTCAGCTGCCACACTGAGCTTGAGTTACACTCTGTTGATGTCCTGCAGCCTGGAGAGTCCATGTCTGGGTTTCTGGGATAAGGTGACACCTCCAAACAGAAACATAGCAACATCTCAACTTCCCTCTGCCTTCTAACCAAAGGAATAGTAGTTTTTTTCCTCAATGGAATTAAAGGTGAATGAAAAAAACCCATAAGGTGATCAATATGCTCGGGGGAGACCTTATTGAGACCTTCCAGCACACAAAGGGGCTACAGAAAAAAAACTAGGGAGGGATTTTTTTACAAGGGGATGGAGTGATGAGACAAGGGGGGATGGTCTTGAAAGAGAAATTGGATATTATGAAGGAATTCCTTTCTGCGAGGGTGGTGAGACCCTGACCCAGGTTTCCCAAAGAAGCTGTGGGTGCCCCCAGCCCTTGAAGTGTTGAAGACCAAGTTGGAGGGGGTTTGGAGTAAGCTGGTCTAGTGGAAAAATGTCCCTGCTCATGACAGGGGGACTGGAACTGGATGATCCTTATGGTCCCTTCCAGCCCAAAGCATCCTATAATTCTGTGGTAATACTAAGAGAGGTGGGAAGGGAGAACAGGGCAGTCATGAATACATGATAGAGTTGTGTGCTGAATGACAGGGCAATGTCTCTAATAAATATTCTACCCAAGAACCTCTGTCAGGTAAGCTGTCACCAATAAGAAAAACCAAATATAAAAACCACTGGGTTTTTTTTCAGCAATAAAATTGGGATAGCTATGTTGGAGCAGTTTCCCCAAAGCTTCGGGGAAGAAAAATCAACATTAAGCTACATCCCTTTTCAGCCTTTTAGACTGAGTGATGATGAAGGCACCAAGGATTGGTTTTATGAAAAGAAATGCAGCATCTCTGTGTGGGGTTTTATGACCAGCCCCACACTTGGTGAGGGATACCTTCTGTGTATCAAGTATTTCAAACCAGCTTTTATTTGTCTAGAGGTTGTTTCTCCAGCACTCAATAGATTTGAAGCATGGGGATGTGTTACAAAAACGTTGAGTAGCAAAGCATATTAGTAGTGATGTATTTAATGATAAACTCTCCCCTCAGCTGAATCAACCTGTTTGCTAAATGTCACTCTCATTGGATAATCTTTTTATTTTTTTTTCTTTTTTTTAAATTACTGGAACACAGAACTTGCTTCTGTGACCTGAATGCTGCTGCTCTTTTCACCCCGTCTTTATTGCTTCCTCAGCAACAAAATGAAAGGCAAAACTAAAAATAAAAATCAAAGCAAAATGGATAATGATTAAAAAACAAACAAAAAACCCCTAAAAAAAACCCCACCTTTTTTATCCAAGGTAAAATGGACCACTTTGAGAAAATGTGTTTGCTTAAGTTCAGGTATTTGGAATCACATGGTTTTGGGGTAGCATAAACCTATTTATTTGCTCATTGCTGCCTAACCTCCTTTGAGCAAAATTTCCATTTTATGTCTAACAGATCACATGCCTGATTTTGGCTGCTCCCTTCCCTTCCAGTTTCCTGCAGGAAAAAAAAAAAAAGGTTTTTTTTTACACCATATTATGTTCTTCTAGACTTATAAAAAGTCTTATTTTGTCAGCAAAGTATAAGAAGAACATTTTGCAGATGGTGTAATCAGAGGAATGCCTCTCAGTTCCTCCTTCAGTGTGTAAGATCTTTTCTGAAGCAGACTGTCCCACTCCCACTCCTGGGTTTCAAGAGAGTTCAATCTTATTATTACATTTTCTGGAAACAGAAAACAGTGGAACAATTTTTCCAACATCCAAGTTCCAAGAAAATGTAAACATTAAGATAAATCACACTCATTTCAGTGACATTTTCAATTTTGTTATGAAAAGCTTTTCAACCAGCAATTTAATGAAGGTTTTTTCAGCATGTTTTAACATTTTAAATGCTGTACATTTTCACTTTCAAAGGTTGATTTTCTCTTTTTTTTCACTTCATTCTCCTTTTTTTTTTTTTTTCCATAGAAATTAAAGAGAAGTGGAATTAATGGGATTTTTATTACATATTGCCAGTGCTGTTTTTTCATTTCCATTCCCTTTTTTCAAGAGAAAGGACAAGGGTTAATTAAAAATCAAGACAGAATTTATACCATAACTGTGAATTAAATGCTTGGTTTTGTGTTTTATTTTTTCCCCTCTGGAAAAGCTAAGATACCAGATCCTTCAAAGAAAATCTTCCTCTGAATTCTTGCCCTTGCCTGAAAATCTAAGAAAACTAAACTTAAATTATTCCTGGTAACCTTGCATGTATTTACCTTCTTGAATCCCATGTTTTCCTTCCTCTCTCTTTGTGCATTCTTCCTTAATGACTTATGCAGCCAGCAAACAATTTCAACCTAATTTTTTAAGAAGGACCATGAAAATGTTCATAACGTTCAGTGAAATGCATGGTTGAAGAAAGAGGAAAAGGGAGAGGTCTGAGATACCTGAATACCTTCACACCTTCACAGGGTCCTACTTTCACAACCCTGACTTCTTACCAGAGTATCCACAGTGATGCTGACCCCAGATATCATTGGGAAAATGAGGATGGGGTTGTCTGATTCAGGATGTTTCTGATGACCCCGTTTCCTTCTGATTTAAATAAATAAATCACTGGAAGCTCCTTGCTCCATCTCTGAAGAGCAAGGTGATGGGGTCAGTGAAATTTGGGGACCTAATTTCCACTCAACCACCGCACTGGGTGAGACAAACAATGTCTTACAGTCTGCTGACCTCCACTCTGGAGGGCATTAAAATCAGAGAATCATAGAATTACCTTAGTTGGAACAGACCTTCAAGATCAAATCCAACCATTAACCTAACACTGACAAGACAGTGTCAGTGTCATCCAACAGTGTGCCCAGGTGGCCAAGAAGGCCAATGGCATCCTGGCCTGGATCAGGAACAGCGTGGCCAGCAGGTCCAAGGAGGTGATTCTGCCCCTGTACTCAGCCCTGGTGAGGCCACACCTCGAGTCCTGTGTCCAGTTCTGGGCCCCTCAGGTCAGGAAGGAGATTGAGGTGCTGGAGCAGGTCCAAAGGAGGGCAACCAGGCTGGTGAAGGGACTGGAGCACAGATCCTATGAGGAGAGGCTGAGGGAGCTGGGGCTGTTCAGCCTGGAGAAGAGGAGGCTCAGGGGAGACCTCATCACTCTCTACAACTCCCTGAAAGGAGGTTGGAGCCAGGGGGGGGTTGGTCTCTTTTCCCAGGCGACTTTCAACAAGACAAGAGGACACAGTCTTAAGTTGTGCCAGGGGAGGTTTAGGTTGGATATTAGAAAGAATTTCTTTATGCAGAGGGTGATCAGGCATTGGAATGGGCTGCCCAGGGAAGTAGTGGATTCTCCATCCCTGGAGATATTTAAAAAGAGACTGGATGTGGCACTCAGTGCCATGGGCTAGTAACTACAGCGGTAGTGGATCAAGGGTTGGACTTGATGATCTCTGAGGTCCCTTCCAACCCAGACAATTCTATGATTCTAAGACCTTAACTGAGCCATGGCCCTAACTACTAGATTGACAGAACTCTTAAATACTTTCAGGAATGGTCACCCCACCACTGTCTTGGACAGCTTGTTCCCATGTCTGATAATCCTTCCAGTGAAGGAATTCCCCCTCGTTATGGTCCAAGGTAATGTTAAAATTTATTTTTGGTTTGGATCCGCGAAACGAAGTCCAACCATAGAAAGGTTGGGTGCAAGCAGATTTTATTCGACAGTTGTCACAGGCAAAAATATAGAGCCAGGTGAAAGAGGGAGAGAGGAAAAGAAGATATAAGAGAGAGAGAAAAGTGGAGAAAAAGGGTAAGAAAGTGGGAAGAAAGAATGGGAGAGAGAAAGAAAGAGAGTCACCACCCGGGGTCCAGCTGTCCAGCGAGTTTCTTCGAGGTGGTGCTGATCCTGGACAGGGTCTGATGCAGAAAGGTCGTGGGTCAAGAGATGACAAAACAGACACAGCATGTACAGCCATATATACCCCTGAGTTCATTTTTTTCTGAAGGGGCAGGCTGGCATTCATCCAGATTTGTTAGAAAACAGGCTGCCTGGAGGGGAGCTTCCCCAGAAGGGTGTAGTCCCCTGTAGTCATCAATTCTCATCTTCTTCCAGGTGCCACCTCTCCTCTGTTCCAGCCACCTTAGCCAGGTATTTAGCAAGTACAATCAAGGTGGCTTCCTCCACCCTGGCCCGGGTAATAGTGCCTGAAGGGACATCCCAGCATTGAAGGCCCTCAGAAAAGGGGAGTAGTCTCTATCCAGCAGTTCTTGTCTCTTCCCAAGGTGTCACCCCCTGCTCAGCTCTGGCCAACAAGGTCCTCCACCCTAGCCAGGGCTATTCACTTTAAAATTGCTCCTTTGAGACAATTGGAAAGCACTGAGGTCAGACTCTCACAGCCCTAACCTGGAGAGCTCAGTGGGGTGTGCTGAGATCTGATGTTGAGACAAGCCCAGCCCTGGGTTGTTTGGCTTCCCTGCCAGCTGCTCTGTCACTTCCATTTTGGAGATGTTACAAGAAACTAATTCCACCAGAGATTCCTAGAGACTGCTGCTACTTCAAAAGCACACACTTTCCAGCATAACATCTCAACAAACAAACCACCTCCCTGTGACTAACCACATCTTTCAGAAATTTCTTCAGTGTTTTACCCCTTCGCTGCAGGGAAAGAGATGCAATTCAGCCCCTTCCTCTCCGAACCCTTCCTCTTCTCTGACTCACCACAAGGGAGAAATTTTTGACATCAGAGTCCATCCCCCTGGAAGTGGAATGCTGTCCCAGATGCTGGCTGCCTTTGGAAATGAGTCAGGTGGGAGTGGGAAGTGGGTGATTGTTCAAATGTAAGAAGAGAGAGAATCCCAATGAGTAAGGAGCTCTCTCTGTGTTCAGCTGGGATGGGAAAGGAGGAACAAGGAGCTCCACGTCTGAGGGATGATGCAGTAAGAATGGTTATCAGTACCTGCACACCTCAACAGCTAATGAAACCCACAGTTCTGATGTGGAATTATCTGAATGACACGGAAAGAGAAAATTATGAGGCTGAGCTACACGAGGGGAACTACTTCAGCTGCCTGCAGTTTATATCTTGCATTGACAGAGGTCCAGGAAAGGGTGTAGATGAAAAGTGAATATCCTGAGAGCTCCTCTAGCCAACCTTGGTTCTGTTGTAAATGATGAACAGATGTCTGAACCCCCTAATTAGGGTTTTGTATATCTGTCTTCTCTTGGCAATCTCAGCAGTTTAATGTCATCTTTCATTCCTTGACGTTTCCGGAGGGATTGCTCTTAAACTTGGCTACCTGTCTGTTGCAGAGCAATTAATGCACCTGGAAACTGAAACAAAAATCAGTGTGGAAAAAAAAAAAAAAAAAAAAAAAAAAAAAAAAAAAAAAAAAAAAGTTACTTAGACTTGAAGATTGACCATTTATTTCATATAGAGGTCAATTTTTCAGATTAAAACATGCTCTTTTGAAACAAAGGGTGAAAAGGTTTAACTCAGAAAAAGGTCAAAACAAAGGGTTTTGGCATTTCCAAAATGAAACACTTCATTTAGAAAATGTCAAAGGGAAATACACTGACATTTAAAACAAAATATTAGCACATTACTGTTTTGCATTTTGGGGCTAAAATGCCTGCTATATTTAACCTAATTCTGTAAAGGTTTTCATCCCTTTAAAATTTATTTTCATGTGGAAATATTATGGACTGAAATAAATAAATAAAACAAATAAAGAAATCCCCTGCATTCACTCTAGATGAATTTATAATCAATTTTATGAGTGTCTACCAAAGATTTGATGTATTGGGATTCAAAAGAAACCCCCTGTATTCACTCTAGATGAGTTTATAATCAGTTTTATGAGTGTCTACCAAAGATTTGATGTATTGGGATTCAGCAAAGCCCAAGGTTCTCTTGGTTCAAGCTTGCTGACCAATCTGGGAGTTACATAGGTCATATTGGAAAAGATCTATACTGTTCCAAAATGTCACCTGCAAAACCCTCCACACAAAGGGTTATACAAAATATAATTTGGCACAGATTGGAAAATCACTTCTTTTATGGACAGATATTTTTTTTAAAAAGGAAAAGTAGGACTGAGTAGTCTCTTTGTAGGGTACAAAGGAGTGAGGTGAAATACCATGGTGATGAGCTCCAGAATGATCTCAGAGGATTGCATGAGTGGGCAGAAAGGTAGCAGATGTGTATCAGTACAAAAAAATGTTATAACCCCAGGAAAAGTCAACCTAAACCATGTCTGCACATTGCTACACTCAAAACTGAGTTAAAACTCAGGGAAAACATCCTTGAATCCCCATTGGAAGTTCTCTGAAATCACTGGCTTTGTGTGCCAGGACAGCCAACAAAATGCTAAACATCTTCAAAAATGTTTTTGAAACCAAGGCAAATGGAGTAATTTTGTAATTAGGATTTTGATGCACTCCCTGATTGATTAATTTGTACAGTTCTGGTCTCTGTCATTCCAGAAAGTTCCAGTGGAGGTAAGAGAGGGTCCAGGAAAAAAAGGAAATAAGATGAATAAGCGGGTGGAGCCTTTAGAGGAGAGACCAGTCTGGAGAGTGGAAAGCTGGGGAAATGGAGGCTAAGGCTGAGGTTTACAAAGTCATGAAGATGTCTGACAAACCAGATGGGGAACTGTTTTTCGATGAAATTAGTAGAAGAAGAGAAAACAAACCCAGCAGACAGAATATGGGACTTGCTGTTGTACAAAGCAGTGGAGTCAGATAACATTGAAGGGCAATATCACTCAAAATAGACTAAAATAAAAAAGAATTGGCAGAAATGTCTGCTCTATCTTTAAAAAAAAACAAAAAATTGTGGATGCATGGAGAGTACCAAGGGGATGTTGAGAGTGGCCAAGTTATGTCACCCCCCAACACAACCCCTTCTAATCCCTAATTCCAAATCTTTGGAAAGGGAATCCTCTGCTAGAAGGCCTAAAGTTCTGACCCAATGATTCATTTCTTACACCCTTTTGCAAGCTCTGGGTAACAGCATGACATGCAGATTGTTTACTTAATTGTTAGCAAGCACATTCTGCTGAGGTTTGATGTCAAGGTTTCCCTTCTTCCAATTTGAACAGAGCTTATTTTTAAAACATGATTTCAGCTCAGCACTGTAGCAACCCAATTAAACAATGTAAATATTATAAACACATGAGTAACAAGTGTGCTCAATTCTTTTCTCTGGTAATAAGAAACCAATTTGACCCAGGAACAACTGGTGAAAGCTCTATTAAGCCTTGCATTAATCATTATTACTTCTGGGAATTTTTTAAAATTAAATAACAAAATAAAAAAACTTAGATTGAAGTGGCTTTGCGCCGAGTGCAAAAATTTAGGAAGCAATTTTTGGGTGCTGAAATTTAGGAAGCAAAGTATTCATTAACCCACTTGAAAAGATCACATGTATTTATTTTTTTTTTATCTGTTATGGATATGGACATCCATTATCTGTTATGTTACGGATATGTTCTGCAAGATTTCAGTCTCTCACTGTTGATTATATCATTCTGGGACTTGAGTTTTGAAGGAAAAGATATCCCTGAAAGTTAATCTAATCCCACTTACTTCAGGCAATATTTTGTTTAAAAAATGCACACATGAAAATCTAAGAAAATCTAAATGAACTTCCCAAGTGGGCTAGTAAATCCACACAAACCCACTACGTGGCACTTTTCTTACTATTTCTGTGAAAATAATCCACTTCACCAAGTCACTCCCTCCTTTTCCAAGTGATGATTACAAATTTCCTCCAACAGACAAATAATTCCACTCAGGAATAAAACAAAAATACAGCTATTTTTATGGCTCTTCAAGGTCCATCTTTCATTTAGGACTCACCTCGGATGGATGTTAGCTTGGCACTGAGAGCTGACTTTATTGTTGGAGGTGACCACGAACTCACATCCCCAAATTTCGTGGGCTGAGCTCTTCTCTGCTCAATGTGCAAGAAAATTCAAATAAAATAAAGCAGGCAGATTCCCTCTGAACAAGGGCCTGTCCACTTGCTTATTCAATATGTTTCAAAGCTTCCAAGCTGTCACACTTCTATATGAACTTAGCTCCTGATGGTGCCTTCTATAAAAGCTCTTGCACATAATTACATCTTGCTAAAGCTTGTGCAGGTTCCTTATGGCAATTTCTTCAACAGCAGGCATGGGACTTTTCTTTCTTCTAAACCTATACTGCTCCCCTAGCCCAAACTCTGTGTTTCAACCACATCCTGACCCAGTTTCTGACCAAAACCAAGGGAAGGACAACTCCTTCTTGCCCTGCTTTCTTTGGGCAATGAGAAGTGAGATAGACTCTTGGTGCAGACAACTGCAAACGAGTGGGATGCCCTGTGGTATAATCTCATGGAGTTGGTGTTGAAACACAATCCCTGGAGATGCTTTTAATGTGAGAACTACTCCAAAGGTTGCAGGAGGAGGAGATGGACAACAAAGCACCCACTTTGAAGAATCACTTTTAGAAAAACATGTTTTTTAATGCTCTTCTGTTTGAATTTTAATTTCCATCCTCACTTTTCCAAGCAAGTGATCTTCTTGCTACCTCTCCAGGGTTCCCGTGGAAGATGAATTTCCCTGTGAATACCTTTTCAGTCTCTTCAGGCAGCATGGATGCAGGCCAGCACATGGTTGACTGAATCCCTGGTGGGAGTGAAACAGTGACCTCAACTATGCCAATTTATGGGTTTTGAAGAGCTGCTGCAGGATCCTGGCACCATCTGGGCTCTGCAAAGTTTGCAGGGTTAGCAGGCTACATAACTGATTGTTCTTCATCTAAACCAAATAAAGATTTGGTTCCCCAGGTACCAGACAGTCAAAACATTGATGTAATCTATTCAGTCCCCACCGTAATTGCTTTTTAGTTTGTTATTGGCTACTTCCTTGCCCTCTCACAGAAAGAATTGGCTTCTCCAGGAGGAGGAGAGGGCAAAAAGTTGCTTAACATTCAAGTATCTTCATCCACCTGAATATTGGCCCCCATGGGAAGCTGTTCCCTTAGCCTTTGATGAAAAACACAGATGGTTCCACTATCCCCAGACAGATCAGAAGAATTAAACTATGGAGGTGGGTATTTACCCAGTGACACCCCCAGAGCTNGATATGTTCTGCAAGATTTCAGTCTCTCACTGTTGATTATATCATTCTGGGACTTGAGTTTTGAAGGAAAAGATATCCCTGAAAGTTAATCTAATCCCACTTACTTCAGGCAATATTTTGTTTAAAAAATGCACACATGAAAATCTAAGAAAATCTAAATGAACTTCCCAAGTGGGCTAGTAAATCCACATAAACCCACTATGTGGCACTTTTCTTACCATTTCTGTGAAAGTAATCCACTTAACCAAGTCAGTCTGTCCGTTTCCAAGTGGTGATTACAAATTTCCTCCAACAGACAAATAATTCCACTCAGGAATAAAACAAAAACACAGGTATTTTTATGGCTCTTCAAGGTCCATCTTTCATTTAGGACTCACCTCGGATGGATGTTAGCTTGGCACTGAGAGCTGACTTTATTGTTGGAGGTGACCACGAACTCACATCCCCAAATTTCGTGGGCTGAGCTCTTCTCTGCTCAATGTGCAAGAAAATTCAAATAAAATAAAGCAGGCAGATTCCCTCTGAACAAGGGCCTGTCCACTTGCTTATTCAATATGTTTCAAAGCTTCCAAGCTGTCACACTTCTATATGAACTTAGCTCCTGATGGTGCCTTCTATAAAAGCTCTTGCACATAATTACATCTTGCTAAAGCTTGTGCAGGTTCCTTATGGCAATTTCTTCAACAGCAGGCATGGGACTTTTCTTTCTTCATTTGGATCAAGATTTTTTTTTTTTTTTCTCTGTGTCACTCTCCATCTAACTTATGTCCTGAGACAGATGTCCTTCCAGATGGCACAGGCTTGCCTGGGTCATGCATCCAAATGTGATGGTGACAGCAACACTTCCAATGCCTCCCCGTTGACAGGAGCAGGCGTTTGGCACAGTCCCCCATGGGGAGAGAGAACTCATCACAAGCTCTGGGTATTATGAACAGAGATAGATGCAAAAACCATATATTCTTCTGATCTGTCTGGGGATAGTGGAACCATCTGTGTTTTTCATCAAAGGCTAAGGGAACAGCTTCCCATGGGGGCCAATATTCAGGTGGATGAAGATACTTGAATGTTAAGCAACTTTTTGCCCTCTCCTCCTCCTGGAGAAGCCAATTCTTTCTGTGAGAGGGCAAGGAAGTAGCCAATAACAAACTAAAAAGCAATTACGGTGGGGACTGAAGAGATTACATCAATGTTTTGACTGTCTGGTACCTGGGGAACCAAATCTTTATTTGGTTTAGATGAAGAACAATCAGTTATGTAGCCTGCTAACCCTGCAAACTTTGCAGAGCCCAGATGGTGCCAGGATCCTGCAGCAGCTCTTCAAAACCCATAAATTGGCATAGTTGAGGTCACTGTTTCACTCCCACCAGGGATTCAGTCAACCATGTGCTGGCCTGCATCCATGCTGCCTGAAGAGACTGAAAAGGTATTCACAGGGAAATTCATCTTCCACGGGAACCCTGGAGAGGTAGCAAGAAGATCACTTGCTTGGAAAAGTGAGGATGGAAATTAAAATTCAAACAGAAGAGCATTAAAAAACATGTTTTTCTAAAAGTGATTCTTCAAAGTGGGTGCTTTGTTGTCCATCTCCTCCTCCTGCAACCTTTGGAGTAGTTCTCACATTAAAAGCATCTCCAGGGATTGTGTTTCAACACCATCTCCATGAGATTATACCACAGGGCATCCCACTCGTTTGCAGTTGTCTGCACCAAGAGTCTATCTCACTTCTCATTGCCCAAAGAAAGCAGGGCAAGAAGGAGTTGTCCTTCCCTTGGTTTTGGTCAGAAACTGGGTCAGGATGTGGTTGAAACACAGAGTTTGGGCTAGGGGAGCAGTATAGGTTTAGAAGAAAGAAACAATCCTCAGGGAAAAAAAAAAAAAAAAAAAAAAAAAAAAAAAAAAAAAAAAAAAAAAAAAAAAACCAAATGAATGCATCCCTTCCTGAATAATGCCTGCTTTCAGCTGTGTCCCCATCAATTATTCAGAATAAGCAAATTATAAGTCTTGGAGTCCTTTTCTGGCCCTAAATCCAATTGGGGTAACACAGTCTAACTCCATGCTCCTAACTCTTCCTTGTAAAACAAGAGTAGATTCATCCCAACTCCCTTTCAGGAAAGGTCTCCAACTTCTAGAACCAGAGAATGGTTTGGTTGGAAGGGACCTTAAAGGTCATCTAGCTCCAACCCCCCTTCCATGGTCTGGGACACCTCCCACTAGATCAGGTTGCTCAAAGCCCATTCCAATCTTATTTTAATCCCTAAACTACACCTGGGTATTTTTGGTTTTTTTATTATTATTTGTTTGTTTGGGGTTTTTTTTTTTCAAGAGAGAGCTATTAAATGTAGACTAAATCTACACCAGGAAGCATCTTGACAGTTAAAAGGTGTGGAGGAATGTGCCATGGCCCTGTTTATTTAGTGTCAATAGAGCCATTTAGTTCAGTTCCACCCCATTTATCACACTACAATATCTGTTCAAGGGGTTTTACCCAGCATGGATTTTACTCTGCCCTGCAATTAACACCAGCCAATGTGACACAAGTCCCTGCATCAGGTGCCACTCTCTTGATAAAATAGTTTTGCAAACCATCCATTGCTCCCTGGTGAAACAGGAGAACCTCCATCCCTCCTCTTAGCCCTTTGGATAGAACTGGCTCAGTAGAAACATTGATATTTCTATTTGATAACAGATGCATGCAAACTTGTTTTAAAAGGGGATGCTCAAGATGACTGTAATTAATTGAGTAATTAAGCCTCAACGGATGAACAGTTTCCTCTGCAAGGCAAAACTCTGCAAGTTTTTCTCTGCAAGAAAATGAAGATGGGTGAAAAATCAGGGTCAAGAGATGTCCCATGCTTTGCTGAGTTACAAAGTATTGTAAATGAAAAGTTTTGTTTCAGAAATGCTGAAACATTTCACTTGGATACTTTTAACATGTTTGAACTTTCTGGGCTTTTTGATTTCAAGTTATGTAGGTCCATGAAACGTTACTGTGAAGGGGATAAAAAATAATCATTAAAAAAGTGGTGAGGCTAATTAGAGGGTTTCAGAAGCTCTGCTGTGAAACTCAGTAACAATGTGAGGATGGCAGAAAGTATTTTAAGCAGACATAATCTTTTTTTTCCTCATTTGGCCAAGTAGTGCTCAGCTTTGATTTGCTTTCACACCTGTACCCATTGCTCTCTGCATCTCCACTCAGTCCTTTTCTTTTTTCCTGTGATCTCCTCCTTCCCTTCAGTCCTATTTTCTCATTCTTTTCTATTCCCTTATTTTCCCACTGCAGATCCTTGTAAATCCCACTCAGTCCATTTTCTCTTCAGCTCTTTCCTGGGCAACTCAACCTTTCATTCACAAGCTGCCCCTAACAGCCTTGAAGAATTCCTTCAACCTGTAGTTCTGCTGCCAATTCCCTGAAAATTCCTGCAATCCCTGAAACTTGTGGCCCTTACAAGCCATAACCACCCAATTGTTCTTTCCTTTTTCTGAGGTCTTATTTCTCACCTTATTCCCAGCTTTTGCAGAGAATGGGACCTCATCTAAGATTTTTTTACCATGACCATAGCCAGAAAATTAACATGATCAAAGTTATTGTGGAAACACTCTGAGTTATGTGATCTATAAGCAGAAGGCAAGCAATTATTTTGTTACCAACATGCAAAGCTTTAAGATAAATTGTTTTTTTTCAACTGCAGCATAATTCCTGTGAGGGCCCATGATGGTTTTGATGAGCTGCAAGAATTCTGCATCATTTAAAGCACCCCCAGGCCCACAGAGAGAAGTGTTAGAAATTTTGGGGTGCTAGAGAGAGGGAGAAAGAACTGAATTGGTTTATTTTCACTTTATAATTTCTAGTAGCAGCAAATTCTTTGCAGTTTGCTGAGGGAGTTGGTGTCCAGAGAAGCTGATCCATGGCACAATGTCATTTGCTGCTCATGTTCATACCCAACAGCCACATGGAGACATAAGGGACCACGGTAAAACCACCTTTCTGGTTTTTCCTTTTTGGAAGAAGAGCCCATTGTCCTGTCCAGCTTTAAGAATTTCTGGTTGCAGATGAAAACCAGAGCAGGTGCTGGGATTGCAAGAGCTCTGGGGGTGTCACTGGGTAAATACCCACCTCCATAGTTTAATTCTTCTGAAAATTACTTAACCAAATTACACTTTGTGGTTTAACATCAAATTCGAGTGGAAGCCACACATTGCAATCAAAGACCTTGCCCATAAAGAAACTGTGCAAAAACTTCCCTGTGTTGCTGCCACCTGAACCTGTAACAACCTCATAGATGTTTTCTAGCTTCTAGAAAAACCCTTCAAACAGCAAATGTGGACAATGTAAAGGGTCTTCTAGTTGAGGGTAAAATCTAGCCTAGAAAAAAGCAATGTGTGTTAAAAGGTTTACCTGGCTAAATCTGTTATTTTAATATCTTGGCTTAGAATAGCCTCAATAAAACCACTTAGGCTCTGTCCCCTGGTCAGAACCAAGAAGTTGTCCCCTCCTGTGGCATGATTATAGAGCAGGTGTTGATGTGTGAAAGTGGAACAGGGTTGGTAGATTGGGTAGAAATGGCCTGCTGATTCACTGATGAAGGAACATTTTGTGGATTTTCATTAAATATCTCTTGGGAAACTACAAGAGAGAAAAAAAAAAAAAAAAAAAAAAAAAAAAAGAGTACAATGTTCCAATATAGCTCAAACTTCTTCTCTGACCTTTCCAGCAGATAACATTTTCATTTTTCATTTCCAAATTTTTTTTTTTTTTTTTTTTTTTTCTCTTCCCCCTGACTGTATATTAGGTTAAATCATACAGAATGAAATTAAAAAGTAAAAATCAGAGGAGCACATTTCTGCTTATTGAAATGAAATGTTTCAATTAACACAAGTTTTTGCCTTTTTATTTTTTTTTGGCCTTAAAAGTTGTAGGATACTTTCTCACCACCTGGTTTTCTTTCAAGTAGTTTCAAAATGAGAAGAAAAAGAAGTATTGCAAACAAACCAAAAATCCATTGTCTGACCAGTTCCGGTAAAAAGGGAAAACTAGTCATAGAATATATGACTTATATCCTCACAGAAAGCAAATTCTTGGTGGCAAAAGACCTATTGTAATGTGGGATATGTACCTCTTCCAGTGTGTTCACTCTATGACACCCTTCCAATATTCCTAGAAACAGCCAAATGGAAGCAGAATTTTTGAAAGCTCAGGAATCATTTTCACAAGTTCCCTCACACCAAATGGTCCAATTCTATCTTCAATCTGATATTAACATAGGATGGGAAAATTGCTGAAATAGGGTTTTAAATAACTGTTGAAATGTTGAATATCCAGATATGGCAAAAGCATCATTGTACAGAACACCAGAAAAATATCATCAAATTCTGGAAATATGGTTAATTAATATCTTACTAGACACCCTGGATATATAATTACCAACAAGTTCTTAAAATAATTTCTTTCTGGTATTATCATCCTATGCAGTTTCCCAGATGACCCATATGGGTTTTTTCCAGCCCTGTTCAGTCTAGAGAGCAAGTGATTGCTCTGGGAATTTCATCCTAAACTTCAGTTCTATTCTGACCCAGACTCATCTACAGAAATTTGACTTCATTACTTTCTCTCTCTGCAAAATGTCCTCCATGGGAACGAAGTAATGAGAAGGTTACAGCACAGTGCTGGACCATCCAAGCTAGCTTTAAAAATTGTTATGGAGCAAAATAATATATATATATAGTTGTACCATGCACTGGCTCTGGGATGCCAGGGTTAGAAAGAGCTGCTGATGCTCATCTCAGTTTTTCCAAGGTAAACCAACAGCCCCTTTGCTGCATCAGAGGGGAGTATTGATGTGTCTTGTGTCTGACCTGGGTTTAGCACGGTGTCTCATCCTCTTCACCTCTTGCTAGGCTGACAGGAATGCAAAGAAACCCCGTAAAACATCAGTTTTGCTGTGCTATCTGCAGATGAGATGCTTATTAACTCTTCATGCATAAATCCGTGCCTCGTGTTTGTGGCTTTCTGTCTTCTGTGTTGCACCAAAGCTTGGTGACTTTGCTTGTGACCCACCTCATGTTAAGCCTAGGGGTGATACCAAGGTAGCAGACACGAATCCATGGCATTACCCCAGATTTCTTGCTGTCAGTGCCCTCCCCATTAGCTCCTGTCTCCACTCATCCTTGGGGTATCAGGCTACTTCTATCACAGACCCTTGGCCAGGGAGTGTCAAAGAAAGCCACCAGGCTCAAGGACTCACCTTAGGACAAGTGAGGCAATTCTCTCCCTCTATTCCACTCTGTGAAATCCCTCCCCACCAGTACTGCATCCAGTTTGGAGGTTCTCAACATAAGAAGGGCATGGATTTGTTGGAGCGAGTCCAGAGGAGGCCACAAAGCTGATCAGAGGGCTGGGGAACCTCTGCTATGAAGACAGAATGACAGAATCATTTGGGTTGGAAAGGAGCTCTGAGATCATCAAGCCCAACCCTTGATCCACTCCCCCCGTGGTTCCCAGACCATGGCACTGAGTGCCACATCCAGTCTCTTCTGAATCCACCCCCTCCCTGGGCAGCCCATTCCAATGTCTGATCACCCTCTCTGGAAAGAATTTTTTCCTAATATACAACCTAAACCTCCCCTGGTAAAGCTTAAGTCTTTCTGAGAGCTGCCTGGGAGAAGAGCCTGACCCCCCCCTGGCTCCAACCTCCTTTCAGGGAGCTGGAGAGAGTGATGAGGTCTCCCCTGAGCCTCCTCTTCTCCCGGCTGAACACCCCCAGCTCCCTCAGCCTCTCTTCATGGGATCTGTGCTCCAGTCCCTTCACAGCCTCCTTGCTCTTCTCTGGACCTGCTCCAGCACCTCAATCTCCTTCCTGACCTGAGGGGCCCAGAACTGGACACAGGACTCCAGGTGTGGAAGGACAGAGGTGATGGATTCTCATTATTATCCTCTGTTTAGCATCATTGTCCTCTGAAGGAGAGAGATGCTTGGGAATCAGCAAGCCTATTCCATGGAAGAGGCATCCCTGTGCTGTGCTGCTCCTGTGTGTCCAGGGAAAGCTGTTGAGAGCCAGGGAGGGGCTGAGAATCCCTTCCCTAGACCTGTTGGCCACACTCTTCCTGATCCAGGCCAGGATGCCATTGGCCTTCTTGGCCACCTGGGCACACTGCTGTGTTAAGCTTCCTGTCAATCCAAGAGAGAGACTTGGAATTGTTCAGTCTGCACAAGACAAGGCTCCAGGGAGACCTTTGAGCACCTTCCAGTACCTGAAGGGACTTTGAGGAGAGCTGGAGAGGGACTTTTCACATGGTTATGAAGTGATAGGGTGAGAGGTAGTGGTTTAAAACTGAAAGAGGGGAGATTTAGGTTAGCTCCTAAGAAGAAATTCTTGACTGTGAGGGTGGTGAGACCCTGGCCCAGGTTTTCCAGAGAAGCTGTGGCTTCCCCATCTCTGGAAGTGTTGAAGGTCAGGTTGGATGGAGCTTGAAACAACCTGGCCTAGTGGAAGGTGTCCCTGCCCATGCAGGGGGGGTTGGAATTAATGATCTTTAAAGTCCCTTCCAAACTGCCCCATTCCATGATTAATAAACCACAAGTACTTCATGCTCAAAGAGTAAAATGTCCCTGACTGCAAACCAGCCCCTACACATCCCGCAGTGCTCACAGCATGACAAAACCAATCCTCACCTTTTTATGAAGAAGACACTTGAGAAGCTGTGAAAAAAACCAGCTCCTGTATCTGTGCTGCATCCCTCTGTGAATACATTATCACCATGTGAGTCACAGCAGCCTCAGCACTCAACATACTCAACGTGGCCCCATCTTCTGCTCCATGTTTCTTTCTGCTTTTGATGGCAGTGCTGTCACTTCTGACTTATGCCAGGAAGTCAAAGTGGAAGTTCAAGATAGTTTGATCACAGTTTATGGCTGAAAAAAACAAAACAAAAACCAAACCAAAACAAAAAAACAAAAAGGAAAAGGAAAAGGAAAAGGAAAAGGAAAAGGAAAAGGAAAAGGAAAAGGAAAAGGAAAAGGAAGAAATAAAACCCAGACAGGTTGGTCTGGGCACCATTGGGATTCCCAGCAGAGGAACACACACACTGGGCATACCTGTGGCTAAAAATGCACATATGGATGGGTCCTGCACCTCATCCTTTAAGCCCCTGTGAGCTCCACTTTGTCTCATCTGGTTTTAGACACTTCACTGAATCACTGAATAAATTTAAAGCTTTTTCAAGTAAAGGAAAAACAGTGAACTGAAGATCAAGGTCACCTCCAGAGATGCTTTTCTGCTTCCTTTTGCCTGCAAACATAGCTTGGGCAACTGAATCCTAATTTAATTAAGCATTTTATAACTCATTGTCAACTTGAGCACCCAAGTGCTGGTGAACCTGAGCCTGAAGCACAGAAGAGAATTTGCTGGCTAATTGCTATTCACTGAAGCCTCCCTTTGAAAGCTGAGAGTTCTTTGAAATCACATCCACAGAAGACAAACCAAACTAAATCTAAGTGTAAGCTCCACGTATCACAGAGGTAGTGAAACACAGACTTACTCACCCATGGTTATGCCCCTGGCAAAGGTGAGGATCAAACCCAGCTCTCTTGGGTCTTCTCATATTTTTCAGGGAGAAGCAAGAGAGCTGGGTTTGATTCTCTCCTTTTGCTTCATCTCACTTCACAATATGAGAAGACCCCAAACCTGCAGATTTCTGTCAAGCTCAACTCTTCTGAAGTTACAAAAGGTAACAAAACAGGTAGCTTCCCAGCTCCCAAGTTTTGAGCTTTGTGACAGAGATGGGGATAATAATATTAATTCAAATATTATTACAGCTCTTATTTGGCTGATATAATTAAGAAAGACAACATGTCATTATGCCATCTCCAGGATGTACAAACAGTAACAGCATCTACTGTAAATTACTATGGCAATAGCAATTAGTTGGAGTTCTAATCTAACTTATTGTAATGAGCCATGAAAGGAAACACAGAGTTCTGTAAGAGACAGCAGCTGTTGGATCCTGGATAGATCCTGCCCATGCTCTTGGTGTAATCATAGAATAATTCGAGTTGGAAGGGACCTCCAAATGTCTCTAGTCCAATCCCCCTGCAGTCAGCAGGGACACCCTCAACTAGATCAGGTTGCTCAGAGCCTCCTCAAGCCTCACCTTGAATATCTCCAGGGATGAGGCCTCAACCACCTCCCTGGGCAACCTCTTCCATTTTTCCACTACCCTTATGATAAAGAATTTTTTCCTCACATCCAATCTAAATCTACTCTTTTTCTAATTTAAAACCATTGCCCCTCATCCTATCACTCCAGGCCCTTGCAAACAGTTCCTGTCCATCCTTTCAGACACTGGAAGGTCACTATTAGGTGCCCCCAGAGCCTTCTCTTCTCCAGACTGAACAACCCCAACTCGTCCAGTAATGCAGTATCAGAGGCTGGAGGTTTACAAGTTGACAGAGCTGACACAAGAATTTGAACACAGATGGGGCTCAGGACCCTTAAAAAGGGTGGGACAATCTTCCAGGATATAGATGTATTGGATTCAGCTCCTTTCAGCTTGGTCTTCTGTCATCAGAAGGTTAATACACCTGGAAATTCAATCAAGTTCTATTTTTTATGTGGACAGAATCCTTCTGCCTTCTTATGCTAGGACATCTCCTGGAGTTATTTTCACCTCACCTGCTCCTGCTGTCACATACAACACTGTTGTCCATTATTATTTATTCCTATTTCTTAAATATAAGCTTTCCAGGTGCATGGAACAGGCTTGCCCTGGGCAGCAAGAGTTGTTTGTATTCAGAGCAGGGATAGCTCCAGCTGTGGTTGGTGGTGACATACAAGGTCCTTATCCACCTGCCTGGCAGAGAGCATTGAGGATACATGAATGGGGAAGCTACAATTTTATAATTTCCCTTAGCTCAAAGGGTTTCCACTTCCAAGAGATGGAAAGCACAGGATAAGTCAATGTTTCTGCTTGCCTGATCTCCACCATGCTTAAGTAGGTCTCTTCTTGGTGCCATTGTGTTCTCTCCCATTTCAGACTTGGCCTGGTGAAGTTTGTGCAACTCCAAGGAACAGGCAGAGAAAGAGAGGCTGTCTACAGGAAGCTTTCAGCCCTTGAGTTGTGGTTTAGATGCCACGGCTTCTTGGTTTGCTTACCTTGGCCACCACCATTAAGGCAGGACACACACATTGAATGGTAAGTGAAAATAGCTCAGTGATTTGATATCATCTATCTTCTTCCATGGAGATGACATGGCTCAAAGAGAAGAATTTCACTTTGCTTGGCCAGGGCCAGGCACTGGAAGACTTTGGTGTAGCTTTCCTACCTTCTCAAAGCACCTAGGGATGGGGAAAAGAAATAATTGCAGTTGCATAGTGTTGTGCTTGATAAACAAGGTTTCTCCATGAGAGACAGGTCTCCTCTGAGCTACCTTTCTTCTGTCTTTCTTATCATACTCACAAGAAATGACAGACCCATTACTGGTAGCTGTTACATACACCAATGGGAAATGAAATGTGCATCTCTTTGCCAGGGAAAAGAGAGAGGGGAGAGAAGGAGCCAAATGCAGAGTTAACTCATTTTAACTTCTTGTCATAGGTAGCTGAACGTATTTTGCTTATTTAATCTAGTCCTAAGTGCTGATTATATCTTATAGAGCTCTATTTTATGGCTCATATTATTCATAATGATAGATACATATTGAGACTTTGGATGCAAAGATACCCACACCCCCCATGTTGCATTTTTGTAGCTAAAATTAAATATGCAATTTAAAAATTGATTTAGGGATCGTTATATAAATACATATATATTTTCTATAACGTATATGAGCATATGTTTAATAGCATGTGGGCATACAGTGATGTACAGAAAGATAGATGCACATGGTATCTTTCTATTTTAATAGTTGCTGAAGGAATAACAGGTAAAAAAGTTGCAGAGAGATCTTAATTATTATCTGGAGGAGATATTTGAAGACTGACATCCCAGATGACTTTGTAGCTTCTCCATGGGTGGGGGGAAGGAGGGCAGTGAGATGATAATGGAGTCAATCCTTGGCTTCCTGCTGGGGACATCTTGTCTGATGAACAGTGCATTTCATCTAATGCATTGGGAAATTACCACCTCAGGCACTAAAGATATCAGGAGGCTTTGGAAAGATGTTGTCCTTTTGGAATACCATAAAAAAGATTTGATCCAGAGGTTAAAAGGTAGCAAGAGCTTGGATGAATACAGCCACCTCATTATTTTTTTGCATATATTTGGTTTGCACATGGAGTTTTAAAAGATGAACTCGATCTAAGGTAATATTCTTGGCCCATATTTCAGCCAGAGGAAAAAGATTGGCACCTCCAGGAGATGAGTTCCTCCTCTCTCTTTCATTGATTTATCTTCAGTGCCTTAGGGAAAGAGTCACCTCCTAAAGGTATTTACCTCTTGCAATTTATTAATAAGTATAAATAGATTAGGATGTCAACCACACACAAGATATCTGGGTGCCTACAACTGGGTAGAATGAATCCCCCTCTTTGTGACCTGGTTGTTGTGTTACAACAGAACATAAAAGCACAATCCCAAACCCAGATAATCTTTCAAAAGGAACAAAATCAAGCTCATGAGCACTTCAGGTTCCAAGCTCCATGAGGAGGGGCATGGAAACTATGCTCCTTACCCTTTCCCAGGGTCTGTGTCATGCAGGATGTCCCAGTGTGGGATGGTAGGATACAGAACAAATCCAAGTGAACTGAATGTTGGTGGGATAGATACCTTGCTGTGTGCTCCAGGCTCACTCAGTGGAACAAATCTTCCCTAATAAATAGCATCCTGTTTGTAGGAATAAGTGATGAGGGGAAAGGCATCTTTGCTACCAAAGCTAGCTGAGCAAGGGAGCCATTCCTGGAGCTCACAGACATTTTGGTACCCATTGCATCAAAAGAAGCATGGCCAGAAGGTTGAGAGAGGTGATTCTGCCAATTTCCTCTGCTCTGATAAGACCTGAATAGCAGGATGGTGTCCAGCTCTGGATCCCTCAACACAGGAAGGACATGGACCTGATGGAGTGGGTCCAGAAGAGGGCTGAAAAAATGATCAGGGGGCTGGAACACCTCTCCGGTGAAGAGCTGAGGGAGCTGGGGTTGTTCAGCCTGGAGAAAAGAAGAATTCCAGTGTTCTCTAATTCTATGAATACAGGTTCTCAGTGCTAAATTGGAGTTGATTGGATCAAAACTGTCCAGACTCTGTGAAATTTTCTAGTTTGAAAGTCGTTTCCAGACCAAGATTGAGGGGGTGGAGAGAAGGAACTGAAACTTAAATACCTCATAAAATGAAATCCTAAGTTAAAAACTAAGTTAAAAAAAAACTTGGTTGAAAATAAGTTGTTTCTTTCTCCACTTTACTTCTTTAAATGACTGAAAATAATGATTGTAACCATTGTTCTCTCTTACCAGATATCACAATCATAGAATCCTAGAAATCCAATTGCACCAGTTCAAAAAAGAGTTATTGGCAGCATTATCAAGACTCTGTCTTTCAAGGAGGAGCAGGACTTTTTCTGAACACACATTTTTCCAGAGAACTAACACCTTTATGACAAGTGAGTTATGACAAGTTAAAAAAGATGTTCCATCAAAACTTTCCTGAAGAGCTGTGGGGGGGCAGCTGTGGGAAACAGAGAGGCTGCTGGTCTATATTGTCCTCTTCTGGCTTGGCAGAAAAGAAGCCTCAGAAATTCTACAAAGTGTAAGCCATGGCCACAGAAATATTCAGCGAGCTGGAGCAGCTCTCCTCTGAAGACAGGTTGAGGCATTTGTGGCTGTTCAGCCTGGAGAAGAGAAGGCTCCAGAAAGACCTTAGAGAAGCCTTTCAGCACTTAAAGAGGTCTTAGAAAAAAGATGAGGACAGACTTTTTAATCCAGCCTGTAGCTATAGGTCAAGGGGTGATGGTTTTGAACTAAAACAAAGGCAGATTCAGATTAAAGCTAAGGAAGAATTTTATTTTTTTTTTTTAGTGAGTGGTGAAACACTGGCACAGATTGACCAAGGTGGTAGATGCCCCATCCTCAGGAAAATATAATCTCATGGTGAAAGGGGCCCTGAGCAAGCTGATCTCATTGAGAATGTCCCCGGCTATGACAGGGATGTTGGACTAGATGACCTTGAAAGTCCCCTTCCAACAAAAAATATTCTATGGCTCCAATAATTCTTTTTCTTCCTAGAGTATTCCCAGGGATTACAGGAAACTTTTCTGTCAATACTCATCCCAACTGCTCTATGCCATACAGATGCTCTGTCCCTCTCTTCTTCATCTGGAGGACCATTCCTTCTCCCAAATGCTCTTGTCAGTTCCCTCTTCCCTTTCCCAATAGTCACCACGTTTCATCCTGTGTCCTTTTGGCTGTGTCATGTAGGAAGTGAAACTCAGGGGTTCTTCAGACCTTGACTCTTGAGTTTCTGGAGGGGAAGACACCCTCTTGGCTTCCAAAGCAGAGATGGGGCTGTAGATTCATTTCCTACACGACACAGCCATCACCTGGCAGGATTTAAAATGACAGCACAATCCAGTTCACATCCCACCTTCATCAGTTTGGATTTTTATCTGGTGGCCAGGACATCACCTGAAGGAATTTTGCCTTGTGTAATGTGTCAGTGATACTCTGCTCAGCAAAGGTGAAGCAGATTTTTGGATTTTAAGGCCAGAGGAATGTTACACTTACACAAGCTCATCTACTGAGCTTTCTATTTTACCTGCCTTGTGGTCTTCCCTTTTTCCACGTCCAGTGCCCAGACAATAAACAACTTCTGTCTGATCATTTACTTGCTCTGAGATACTCACGGCTTGGACAGAGGAGGGAGAAAAATAATCTAATTTTGTAATTGAACTTTTTCCAGCACTTGAATCTACAAAGGATTTTGTCTTCACCCATCTTTATTTCCATCTACTAAACCAGACCACTGTCTTTTTATCTGCCCTGATACTTTCATGGATCATAACTGGCATGTTATAAGTCACAAAATGTGTGGGATCTTGCATAAATGTTGTCAGTGAAGAGGACCCAAAGGGGATGTAAGACAACAGCCATGTCTAGCTCCAGGAATGTTGTTACCATCTTTAGCTACTTCAGGAGATGAGAACATTGTTAGGGGAGGGTGTTTGTGAAGGTTTTGCAAATAGTAACAACCTGCAAAGCACAAAACAAAGGATGCCATTACCTGCTTGTGAATAAATGCTTCTGGTGATTTAATCTCAGGTTGCAATATGGAATTTTCTTTTTTTTTTTTTTTCCCCTTCACTTTCAGAACTTCTCTTCCAGCTCAGGTACCTGCTTCTTTGAACAGGTCTAAGATCTGCATGATCAGAGCCCAGATTTTCATTAGATTTCATGCCTATCCAGACATCACAGTATTCAGAAGCTTTTGATTCCTTTTTTTCCTCTTCCCCCTTCAGTCCTACATGCTGAAGTCAGAAGAGGCTTCTGACCTCTCAAGATGTTACCTAGTTACTTGGTTTTATATCCATACAGTAACATTCAAACCTAAATTCATTATGCAAAAAAAAAAAAAAAAAAAAAAAGCATTTTGATACTCATGGTCAAGGTTAACTCCAGGAAAAAAAAAACAAACCAAAAATCATTTACACCTCTCTGCAAGTTACACCTGGTGTGTAACTTCTATATGTCATTCTTTCCAATTTTGTATGAACAAACTTCATTGTTAAAAGAGAGAATAAATACACAGAACAAAAGATAATACGTGCATTATCAATATAAATTGATGCATACCAAAGCACTGGCCTAAATTAAATGACAAAACTTCCCATTCCAAATTCATTCAGCCTAGACAAACAAAATACCAATATATGAAGGGAAAATCTTGTGAGATTGATAAAGATGGCAGAACGATGACTTTAAAATGGATTTTCCTACTTTAAATGCATAGGTTACATTTTCTTTATGCAGTCTTTAAATAATTCATTAGTCCCCAAGACAGTCTTATTAAGTCTGTGAGTATTGCTGTAGAATCCCAAGTAGCTATAACTTCTCTGAAGCTTATGGGACCAGTCAGTTGGAATGCTAAAACATACTTAAAATGAAATAGTCAAGTATTTGTACTGGGAGATTATATTTTGTCACCCTATAGCTGCTTTTTATTCTCTGTGAACCTGGATACCAGATCATGAGCAATATATGGAGCTGATCAGCAGAGATCAATCAAAATTCAGCTGCTTTTACTACTTCTGTTTCTACTCAGTTGAGCAGCAAGTGTCACTCCCAAGGAAAACTTGGGTTTATTTCAGCAGAACATAAAGGTTTTGAATTTCTTTGATTTGTAGCTAGGAAAAAGTCAGGAGGCCCATCATCAGAAGACAATGATTAATAAAAAATGTAGCCTTGTAGTTGGAGGTTTGTTGCTTAAACTCAGATGTTGTTCTGAATGAAAGGACAGTGAGATGCCTGCAACAAAACATGTGCTGCTGCTTACACCCAGGAGTAAAGTTTTCTTCCAATAATTTCTTATTTATTATTCTTCCAGCAAGCAACACAACCCCCATTTATTTTTTCATTACTTGGTATTCTGTATTTATTTTATTTCTAAAGTTCTCTTGGAAAACGAGAGACCTTGCATACACCTTGTCCAGAAACCAGCCCAAGAGGACACTTGAATTCATGAAGTTCCTACAACAGCAAGATGCACATCCCAGTTTTACAGAGGAGAAGACCAAATCCCAACACTGAGCTCACTAACCCAGCAGCAGACTGGGATCCAGACTTGAAAAAAAGCTAAAAAGTGAAACCATTATGTATTTACAGAACACCCAGTATCTTCAGCATTTGCCTAATTTCATCTGTTCTGTGACACCTGTCTAATGAAATGCTTGTGTCTTAACTCTCTATGGACACATCCCAAACTTAATTTTGCCACCAGTCTTTGAAATCTTTGATATTAAATGAGAGAAAGCTCATGCACAACACTAATACATCTATCTGCAAAACAGCATTTGTGGGAAAACAACATCCCCCAGCAAAATACAAAGCTTCAGCTAGATTGCCCTTGTCTTCTGTTTGAGAGGAGCATCTTCTGCAAAGACCACTTAATATTAAGTTCACCTCAGGTTCACCTCTCCCACAAACCCATCGTGTTCCAGATCACTTATGTGCCATAATTAACACTATCAGGAGTAAGTGACTGAACTCCACATTCCCCTTCACTGGAGAAATCAGTCTGAAGCTGTGCCCAAGGCAAGCTCTGCATACATCAGCATCTGCCCAAGCTGAGGGTACCACAGTCAGAGATGGAGAGCTCAGCACTTCATAGAATCATAGAATCATAGAATTGGCTGGGTTGGAAGGGACCTCAGAGACCATCAAGTCCAACCCTTGATCCACTACCGCTGCTGTTCCCAGCCCATGGCACTGAGTGCCACATCCAGTCTCTTTTTAAATATCTCCAGGGACAGAGAATCCACCACCTCCCCGGGCAGCCCATTCCAATGCCTGATCACCCTCTCCATAAAGAAATTCTTTCTAATATCTAACCTAAACCTCCCCTGGCACAACTTAAGACCGTGTCCTCTTGTCTTGTTGAGAGGTGCCTGGGAAAAGAGACCAACCCCCCCCTGGCTCCAACCTCCTTTCAGGGAGTTATAAAGAGTGCTGAGGTCTCCCCTGAGCCTCCTCTTCTCCAGGCTGAACAGCCCCAGCTCCCTCAGCCTCTCCTCATAGGATCTGTGCTCCAGTCCCTTCACCAGCCTGGTTGCCCTCCTTTGGACCTGCTCCAGCACCTCAATCTCCTTCCTGACCTGAGGGGCCCAGAACTGGACACAGGACTCGAGGTGTGGCCTCACCAGGGCTGAGTACAGGGGCAGAATCACCTCCTTGGACCTGCTGGCCACGCTGTTCCTGATCCAGGCCAGGATGCCATTGGCCTTCTTGGCCACCTGGGCACACTGCTGGCTCATGTTCAGCTTCCTGTCAATCCAAACCCCCAGGTCCCTCTCTGTCTGGCTGCTCTCCAGCCACTCTGTGCCCAGCCTGGAGCTCCCCATGGGGTTGTTGTGGCCAAAGTGCAGGACCCGGCACTTGGCCGTGTTGAACCTCATCCCGTTGGAATCAGCCCAACTCTCCAGTCTGTCCAGGTCCCTCTGCAGAGCCCTCCTGCCTTCCAGCTGATCCACACTTCCCCCCAGCTTAGTGTCATCTGCAAATTTGCTGATGATGGACTCAATCCCCTCATCTAAATCATCAATAAAGATATTAAACAGAACTGGGCCCAACACTGATCCCTGGGGGACACCACTAGTGACCGGCCGCCAACTGGATCAGCCCCGTTCAGCACCACTCTCTGGGCCCGGCCCTCCAGCCAGTTCCTAACCCAGCACAGGGTGCTCCTGTCCAAGCTGTGGGCTGACAGCTTTTTCAGGAGAATGCTGTGGGAGACGGTGTCAAAGGCTTTGCTGAAGTCCAGGTAGACCACATCCACAGCCTTCCCCTCATCCACCAGGCGGGTCACCCGATCATAAAAGGAGATCAGGTTGGTCAGACAGGACCTGCCCTTCCTAAACCCGTGCTGGCTGGGTCTGATCCCTTGCCCATCCTGCAGGTGCTGTGTGATTGCACTGAGGATGATCTGCTCCATAACCCTGCCAGGCACTGAGGTCAGGCTGACAGGCCTGTAGTTTCCTGGGTCCTCCTTCCAGCCCTTTTTGTGGATTGGCGTGACATTCGCCAACTTCCAATCATCTGGGATGTCCCCAGTGAGCCAGGACTGTTGGTAGATGATAGAGAGAGGCTTGGTGAGCTATTCTGCCAGCTCCCTCATCACCCTTGGGTGAATCCCATCTGGTCCCATAGACTTGTGGGGATCCAAGCAGCTCAGTAGGTCACTGACTGTTTCCTTCAGGATTACAGGGATTACAGATTACACTTCATCATAAATCTTGAAAACTATCATGATGCAGTGGTTAGTTTTGCAAGTGATGCATTTGCATTTACCTGCCAAAGTGTTACTTGGCTTTGGCATTCAGCAAGTGTTAGGCATTGCAAATATACTGCTTTTCTTTAAATACCAAGCTGAAAAATATGCATATGCTAAAGATGCACTTCTGTCAGAAATGTCCTTGGCTTTTGGTACTGGGAAATGTGTTAAGGAAGGTTTGTACTATTCAAATGCAAACACTAAATGAAATTATTCTCCTATTTTATCAAACTAAATAGATGAAGTTCATGTAAAGGCAAAGTTTGTGCCAGAGTCAGGATTTAGACTTAATTGTTGTAAGGTCTTCTCTAGTACCAGTATCTCAAATCAGATGTTCAGACTTGATTCCTAAAGGCCAAGACTCAGCAGGTTAAGTACCTGCCTACATTGAAGGAGTCAATACTTAAATACAGTTAAAATTATATTTGGTTTTAAGAATTTCTTAAGTTTAAATATTTACCAAACCACAACCAAACTGCAGGATTCACTTAGAATATGTTTAGGTGATATTAAAATTCAAAAATATTTTTCTTGTACCTTCTGCTCTGAAATACAGTGAGGTTGCAACTTGAAAAGTTTGGTTTTGGTTGATCTCAAAAATGAAAATGCTTGAGACATCTGAAACTAATCATGATCTGTGCAATAAATACACTCGGTTGTGTAATCAAGACATTCAAAAGCCAAACTAAGAAGTTAGTGAACCAAATGCTTGAGATTTATTTTGTCACAGATTGTTATTAGTTGATATTTCTAGGTCTGGGTCTGAGACCTGAGAGCAAAGAAAAGATATTAAATGCTGCATTGCAATCCAAATTCTTAGGTTAGTGGAATTCTTAACATTTGGATTGTCCTTTCACCAGGTAAAGAATTGCAAGGGACTGTGAGGAGACCTTTTACACTCCAAAGCAGTACCCATCAAAATTACTTAAGAGCATCCATATCTTACTGTATTCCAGTTTGAAGTAACACAGTTGCCACATTTTTGTCATGGAAAGTTTTTAGTGTGCTATCGCTGCCCACAAGAGAAAGCATCTTTTGTACTTTGAATGTTGTATACCATTTTAGTAAGAGCTTGGGGCCTAAATCCCTTAGGTTTCATCAGTTGAAACAGACAAAGAGAGATTTCTGAACTGGAGAAAAATCCTGAGGTTCATATCACTTCAGATGCCTACCATCTCATCCCTTGGCTTTTTTCACACTGAACAGAGAAAAAGAAGCAATAGTATGATGTGGTTCATCTGGTGTTTTCTAGAACCTCTGTTAGGAACAGCTAATTTATATTTTAAAGGCTGTTGGCCTTACTAATCTTCTCCTACCACAATTTTCAACTAAACCAACACCCTCATTTCCCAGGGAAAACCCCAGTTTTGCTTTATAATTCCACCTTGCCAAAAATAATTCCCTAGCATCAAAATGTCTTACAGAAGCAACCAGCCTAGGTAGTCTATACCACAAGGAAAAAAAATCACAGTAATAATTTTAAAAATTGTTCAAATGATGGCTGCAAGCCAGAATTTTAGAAGCACAGACAGGCAGAGCATCACCAGGGGAACAGTGTAACTTGAATAAAGTATATGCAAAGGTTAAAAGAAGAATTATATTATATTATATTACAATTACAATTATATTATGGAATTTATCAGCAGCTACTTCCATTTGGATATTAAAAAAGTTATAGTACACAAATTTAAATTGTGAGTAAGATAAGAAAGTGGTGATTATCCATTGCCAGAAATCTTTCAATAGAGACTTGAGGAGAGGAATTCATCTGAAGTTTAAGAGATAGATGAACTGGTATGTCCACTGGCACTAAGCATCCAGAGTCCCCTTACTGTCACAGGTGGGTGAACTCAGTAGTGTTTGGAGAGAAATTCAGCCAAACCTAAACATGTGCAATAGAGTTGCCTAAACATAAGAACTTAATTTCATTTTAGTCCCCAGTTCCTACTTCAGAAAGACAATATCTCCAGAAGGAGCTACTGCCAGTCCCAGAGAAATGGCTTGATACCCAACTCTGCAGCAAATGGCATCAGGTGTCTGTGTGTTGGCAGCCAAGTTGGAGTTGTTGTTGAATTAATTCCCCTCTGAGATGCTCTGTCTCTATCTGCTAGAGGTTTTTCTATCTATAATGGAAGCTCAGACAAAAAATCCAGACTTAGACCCTGGTATCGGGCACTGAAACTTTGATGTTTTCAGTTCAAACAGAAGCTCAATCTGGATTTTGTAATAAAGAGAACTTCTATTGCTTGCTGCAAGTGCCCTTTATCTGCACATCAGCGCAGGAAACTTTCCGAAGGCAACAGTTTGAAGTTGAGATGATAGAATCAGCATTTTCAGGGTTGGAAGGGACCTTTAAGATCATCTCACTCCAACCCCCCTGCCGTGGGCAGGGACATCTCCCACTAGATCAGGTTGCTCAGAGCCCCATCCAGCCTGGCCTTAAAAACTTCCAGGGATGGGGCTTTCACCTCCTCTGTGCACAACCTATTCCAGTGTCTCACCACCCTCATGGTGAAAAATTTCTTTCTAATTTCTAACCTAAATCTTCCCTCCTCTGGTTTGAAACCACTCTCCCTAGTTCTATCACTACCTGATGTGCTAAGAAGTCCCTCCCCAGCTCCCTTCAGAACATCCAAAATGTTCATCAGAGATGAACATCCAAATGACAGAAGTTTATTCTGTTCAGATTTAATATTGATGCATCCACAAAGAAAATATTATGCAGGTCTTCATATCCTGCTTTTTCCATTTACTTCATCAAGAGTGTGTTTGTTAAGGTAACTCTCTTGGCCCACTGTTTGCTCACATCACATACCCCTGTGAACCCCCTCAACTGATCCACCTTAGTTTTACTTTCCCCTTCAAAATGCCCAAATACTCTTCCCCAAGTCCCTTGTGCAGTTTACCCTAAAACTTCAGGTTGTATCTTCATTTTTTTTCCCCCTGCAATTCCTTTTTTCTCCCCAAAACACCCCCCCCACCTGGATGTTTTCTTCTACTGTGCCCTCTCTGATGCTTCACAGAAGCAGCACATGCTGATGGAGCTGCATTTTTCTTCAGCTCCAGTGTTCTAGGTCCTTACCATCTCAGGGACATCCCCACTATACATCTAGTTATTCCTTGGCAATATATCAATTGCCTTTTCAAACCTTCCATAGCAGAAGAGACCTTAAGAAGAAGAGTAAAATGAAGGAGAAAAAGCTTCTTCTGAATCCCTTGGTCCTTCTTGTCCTCTGCTATGAGTTATCAAGAACAAATTTATTCATCCTTTAGATCTCTTCAATGGGATGAAGGAACAGGGAGGATGCTCTGCTTGTGCTATAGAAGTTCACATCATTTCAAGTTGCAAACATCTTCTTGTAAAAAAACATCAAGGTGTGGTTGTTGTCTGGCACAAGCCAACCTGTATTACTGATGTAAAAAAAATAGTCTTAAAAGTTTGGTTGCTATTGTTGGTTGGTTTGTTTGGGTTTTTTCTCTCTTAAGTCCCATAAATGAATTATTTGGGTTGACCAGGGTGTCTTAAAGAAGATAAAAAGATTATTTTGGTTAGGGGTCTTCCTCTGGGACACTGGTAATCTGAAGAGAGGAACTAATACTCTGACTTATTGAAAAGTAAAAACAAAGCCACGCTAGACTCCTAAAATATTTTATCATGCCAGGACTAGTTATTCAAAAGTTATGAAGTAATACCAAGAATTATAACTCCTTCTGCACTAACACGGCTGTGATTATTAAAACATTGATGATTATTACACTTTACTGGAACTCTGTTGCACTATAAATAGTAACTTTTTACCTGATCACATTTCTTTGGGAATTTATTTGCTTGTTTATTACAGATGGCTTGGTAGCCATATTTTAAACATGATTTCCAACCACTTGAATTGCATTTTCCACTTGTTTGCTTGGTTGACTGGGGCTTTCAAGCAGAGCAGGTCACTATGGTGAAATACAGTGTGCAAATACTTAAAGCTGCAATCAGAGAGTTGGTGTGAGTATCTTCATGCAACGTTCCACAAACCAACCACCCAATGCTAAAATAAATATCCTTCTCAATATAGCCAAGTCAATTTGCCCAGATCTGGCTTCATTACCTTGAACACAAAACACTGCATCCAGCTGTTATTGAGAATCTGTGGAATTGTCATCCACAAATGCTGGGGATTGGGAGCTGAAACCCATCAGATCAAAAAAAAACCTTGACAAGCCAAAGTGATAAATGATGCTCCTTAGTGTCAGATCAATGGACACTTAAACAGCACAGAGCATTCTGCCCTGGTCTTTGCTTATTTGCAAAGACTTTTAATTTTTTCCAAGGAAAAAGAAATTTCAGCCCAGTAAGAAAAAAGTCACAATTGCATAAACACACTTTTGGAATCCATTTCATGAGCACGTTTCTGATGGAAAAGGGAATATTATTCATGCAGACTTCTCCTTCAGACCTGCCTTCCAGCACACCATTCATACTCCATTGCATCTCTCTAAGCTTTAGGGAACTCTACTTTTTTTTTTTACTTTTAACTTCCATCCAAGTGAGAACAGAAGATGCTGAGAGCAGCTGCAAAAGAATCTGAAGCCCAGCAGCGAAAAGAAAGAACTGTAAAACACACAATAAATTGTGGCTAAGTCTCACATTGGGCTGATATCACCTTGAGTATTCTGCCAGGATGAAAAATTATTATTACCACTGTTGGAGATTGGTAGATTAAGCCTGTCTTTAATTTTAGTGGTAACCTTTTTAATTTCTTTTAAACTTTTTTTTCCCATCAAAACCACCATTTATTTAGAGAGCAAAAAATTGCTTCTTTTTTTTTCCCTTGAAAATAAGTAGGAAGCAAAATGAGTAATTTTCCCCCAAATTGCCTGATACTAATTTTTTTGGTTTAATTTTCTATTACTCCTGAAAACCTATCAAGGTTTGGAAAAACAGGCTTCTCTTTCATTTTGTTTTATTCCTTTCCTTGAAAATGCAGCACATTTTATAATCTACCAGCCCATTTATTATCACAGCTTCAAGGCAGTTAAAGAGTGCTGCAGCAGTCTAGACATGAGACAAGTGATAATCCTGAATTATCAAAAAAAAAGATTTCCTTGCATACAGAGGGACACTTCCTCAGTCAAGGGAGAGAAGCAACTTTAAGCCGTGCGGATTTTTGCCTTGTTGAGAGGCACCACCATTGCCATTTAATCCATCTTCAACAGTTTCTTGATTTTTTTCCTGGGCAAAGGGTGCAAAATAACTTTTATGGATGTTGTCATACAATTACAATTGGCTGTGTGCATCCAAAAGAAAATGATGGTCTTAACTCCTCTATCTACTTCCAGCAACTCCATTTTTCTCTGACATCATTCAGTTGAACCCATGCTCTTCTCCCAAACTTCTCACTTATCCTTGGCATCCCTTTCTGGAACCAAGGAATGATTTATGTTCCAGACTATAATTTCCTGTTGATTTTTAGTGATTCATTACGTGCTAACTCAGCACCACTTAAAATTAGACTGAAATGGGCTCGTATTTGTTCAATTTTGGTTTGCACATCATTTTCCAAAAAGCTTTAAGAGGAGAAATGAATCATCCTATTGTCATTGGATTAGCAGTAGGTGTTGGAATGGATCAGGGAAAACATAAAGAGGATTTGCCCTACAACTGTATGTTTGTGCTTCTTGACAATCAACCCCTGTGTCCCTTTCCAGAGTCTTCCCTCTGAGGCCAACTATTTGCCTTCTCCAATACTTATTTCAGAGAAAGCACGAGGGGTAATGGGAAGGAATAAAAGTGAAATGTCAAAGAAGAAAAAATTCAGATTTTACTTATGGTGCCCGTTGATGCTCTAACCTTGGAAACTTTTACTCAGGTTTGAGTATTTTGCTCAGAGTTTAAGTGCTGTTCAGAACTGAAAGGAGGGAAGCAGTGGACTTGATAATTGTGGTTTGTGTTAAAGAAGATTCCTCTCTAACAGGAGCTGACTATGCATATAGCAGTGAGAAAGGGTAGATCTAGCAAGGTGGAAATATTATGAGAGCTTTCTATTGCTTCACTATTTTTTCAGGTTTTGAGTTTTTCTAGTTTAGAAGACCTCAAAATACATCCCCCAGTTCATGCAAAAAAAAGATGCTTTCTATTAATAGTCATATCCATTGATTTTTTTTTTTCCTCTTGCAAATGGAGGATTCAAGAGCCAGATTTGGCTCCTTGCCTCAGTTTCCCTCCTGCTAATATAACATAACATTACTGCTACACCTCATTTTGACTTTTGAAACATTAGCTTTTGAGAAGCACATGAATATCCCTTGATGTAAGGAATGAATATCCCTTGATGTAAGGAATCCAGTGATTCCAAGCCTCTTGCACTGCATTTGCTTTCTGCTCCATCACCAGTGTTTCACACACTGCATCTTTGTTCTTGGTTGGTATGGGCTGTCCTTTAAAATAGCCTCATCAATAAAATTCCTGTCCCATCCATCATGAAAATGCAGTCATCTGAGTGGAGCAGGGCCCAGGTGTTGTGGGGTTTTTTTTTGTGTTTGTTTGGTTTTTTTTTTTTAACTCATGGATCAATATTTTATATTTATTCAGGTGAAGAAATGACCAAACCATTTTTACCAGAAGGTTCTGTGAGGTGATGTACCCAGGCAGGGTGTTATTAACTTGCACTGCAATTAACACAACTTAGATGGACATTACTACTTCTCCCCCAGTGATTCAAAGTAGAAAAATCTCCGAACTTGTGGTCATTATGAACACATTTAACACAAACAGAGCAATTTATCACCCTGCTCAGCCCTGGCTGCTGCAGTTCCAGTAATTCTACAAAGCTCCAATTCCCCTCCTATGGTTTTACCTCCTTCAGATATTTTTACATCTTCTTTAGCACTCATTCAGGCTTTGTCACTGCATTCATCCAAGAAGCTCCCACTCACCTCTCCAGAGCTGGATCCCAAGTTATAAAGCCCCCAGAGAAAAGTCAAAATTCTGTGCAGCTGGTACTTAAATCAATGAGATATGTGCCCTTGTTGGTAAATGCAGAATTAAACATTAGTCTGAGTAAGGCTTTGCACATAACTGATGGAGTTTTTTCCAAGGTATAAGGTGTTACATAAAGACCAGCCCTTTGATTGTGTTTCACCTTTTTTTTTCCTAAGCAGATAAGAAAAAAGGATGTGATAGCAACACAACAAAGCACATCATTAACCCCTGGGCCATTTCCCCCCCTTCTGACCTGTTCTGTTTTTCAAAAGCAGGCTTAATAATAAGAAGAGAAAATAAAATACCAGTGCAAGAATTGTAAGAGGAAGGCAAAGGTTCAGCCTGATAATTTTTTCTTTGCAAATCACTGGGATTTGTGTAAATCAATATCTTGTTCCCTTGGCACTGCAGCCCACAGCAGTGTAGATTTTTTAAATTAATATTATTTTAAAAATATATATTTGTGCCCGATACCTTGTGATGACCAAGGCAGCAAAGGGGAGAGCCAGAAACCAACCTGACCCTCATCATGTCTTTGGGTGAACAATGGAGAGACCAGCTCCTAGGAATGACCTGTTTGCTTCCCTGTACTTCACACAGGAAGAGAAACCATTTTTTTTTTTTATAAATATATATATGTTTTTAAAATTGTCTTGCTTTTGGCATCTGATATGATTCGTGTGTTCCTCTCTCTCTACCTCTACAAGAAAAAAAATGCATTTGCACCCAGCATCCTGCAGCCTATTGCTCCATCTCCTTTCCCGTGGGAAGCTTTAAACTCTTGCAAAAAAATACTGGTTTCCTTCCAGTGGGAAACCTGCCCACCCAACAGCCCTTGTCAAAAATATTCTTGCATGGACATCACTATCCCCTGTGTCAATGCTCTCATTCAGAAAGTGGGTCTCTTTCCATCTTTGGATGGAAACACAAAGACTCTTTAAGGGTTAACACTATTCCTTGTTGTTCCACCGTGTTGGCTCATTCCATGAGTTTTTGGCTTTAATGAAACCTCTTTAGCTCTGCACTGATCTCTAGTCTCATTAGTTCAGCTAATTAACCATTCTCTTCTATCTGAGGTTCATCTAAGTACAGGAAACCTTCAGAAAATAACTAACAGCTACATTATCATGCAAACAAGCAGTCAGAAGTGAGACAAGTTCCTGCTTAAAAATATAAGAACCTTTTAACCATGTAGGCAGTGCTGTATTTCGCTGTGATTCAAGGATTGCACAAGCAATCCCTCTCAGTTTTTTTCCAAAATATCTGCATGCTCAGAACTTGCATCAGCCTGTAGTTAATGAAGACAACTGAAGTTCAACAAGGCCAAATTCAAGGTGCTGGGCATGGGTTGGGCCAATTCCAGGCACAAATCCAGGTCGGGTGGGGAAAAGATTGAGGAGAACCCTAAGGAGAAGGACTTGGGGGAGTTGGGTGAGGAGAAACAGAATGAGTGGGCAATGTGAGCTCACAGCCCAGAAAGCCAACCATGACCTTGCATTAAGAGTGGCCAGAAGATTAAGGAAAGTGATTTTTTTTTTTTTTTCCCTCTGCTCTGGTGAGACCCCAGCTGCACTGTTGGGACCAGTTCTGAAGTCCCCAAGACAAGGACATGGAGCTCTTGGAGAGAATCCAGAGGAGAGCCACAAAGATGATCAGAGAGGGCTGGAGCACCTCTCCTATGAGACAGGCTGAGAGGGTTGGGGGCTTTCAGCCTGGAAAAGAGAAGGCTCCATCTGGGGAAACCTTAGAACACCTTCCAGCACCTGAAGGGGCTACAGGAAAGCTTGAGAGAAGCATTTTACAAGAATCATAGAATTTTCAGGGTTAGAAGGGACCCAGCTCCAACCCCACTTCCGTGGGCAGGGACACCTCCCACTAGATCAGGTTGCTCAGAGCAACCAGATCCTCTAGCTTGGCCTTAAAAACTTCCAGGGAAGCTCCCACCACCCCTCTGGGCAACCTGTGCCAGTGTCTCAGCACCCTCCTGGTGAAGAACTTCTTCCTAACTTCCAACCTGAATCTCCCCTCCTCTAGTTTGAATCCATTCCCCCATGTCCTATCACTACCCAAGATCCTAAAAAATCCCTCCCCAGCTTTCTTGTAGCCCCTTCAGATCCTGGAAGGCTCCAATAAGGTCTCCTCAGAGCCTTCTCCTCTCCAGACTGAATAACCCCAGCTCTCTCAGTCTGTCCTCATAGGAGAGGTGCTCCAGCCCTCTGATCATCCTCGTGGTCCTTCTCTGGACATGTCCCAGAACATCCATATCATGTAATAGGAGCTCCAGAACTGGATGCAGTACTCCAGGTGGGGTCTCACGAGAGCAGAATAGAGGGGGAGAATCACCTCCCTGGACCTGCTGGCCACACCACTCTTGATGCAGCCAAGAAATGATGATGCATATAGAAATAGAGCAATGGGGGATGGTTTTAAGGTGAGAGAGGGTAGATTTGGATGAGATATTAGGAAGAAATTTTTTTCTGTGAAGATAGTGAGACACTGGCACAGGTTTTATAGAGGAGTTGTGGATGTCCCATCCCTGGAAGTGTCTCAGGACAGGTTGGATGGGGCTTGGAGTAACTTGGTCTGGTGGGAAGTGTCCCTGCCTATGGCAGGGGGGTTGGAACTGGATGATTTTTAAGACCCCTTCTAAGCCAAATCGTTCGATGATTCTATGATCTTCCAAAAAATGTACTTCTGGTCATGGATGAATACCAGATCAAGGACAGAAGGTGGCTGACCAGCTCAAGTCTGGCAGCAGCCTGTGCATCCATGAATTTATGGCTGCATTAGGGAATGGTGCTGGTAAAACCAGGTGGCATTGCTTTCCAGTAGGTGGAGTGCTTGGGTTCTGCTCCAAGAAGAGGCATTTCCACTGCATCCCATATTGGATGCAGAAAGGGAAAGAAAATGGCAAAGTAGAGATTCTCTCTGAGGAACCAGGATGTAATTGTAGGGAGAAAAACAAAACTTCATTTAATATTCCAAACAATGCTCTGAGCCTCAGTTACCTTTGGTTTTCTCTTCAAAAAGTCCATCCAGACTTCCTTCTTGGTCCTGGAGACCAATTCAATGATCCCTGTAGAATTTTAGGTAAAATCATAGCATCCCATCCAATGCTCCTGTCAAATCCTCACATTCCAAAGGAGATCCTGAAATTTAGCTACAAGAATCATCTTTGTGCTCCACTGACTGCACACACTGATTATCCATGGACTTCAGAGGGATCAAATCACCTAATTCAAAGGCACCAATCCTTCCTGGTTTCTGTGGTTTACCCAGGGATATAGGTCTCACATGAGACCTTTTTCCAGTTGATGGCAACCAAATCTCTCATCCAACTCACCTGCAAGACCAGCTTGACAGTTCCTTGTGAATCACACCCCTTCACTTACCACATCTAGAATGTTCATCCAGAAAATAGCCAGGAATGCAATTTAATGGGAATCTCAATCTGTGGAGATCAGGAACAACCCCCCTGGCCAGCAATTTGCACTCAACCAGATCTTGCTGTCCCTCTTCTTGTCCATTTCCCTGTGCTGCTTTTTTCCTCAGTCCCTCCCTTTCATCCTCACCCTTCTCTTCCCTTGTTTCCTCCCAGATAATTAAATTCCTCAACTATTTTTCACCCTGTCAATCCCAGTCAAAACTACTTTTCACCCTGTCGACCTACATCCATACCTGAATTTGGGATTTTTCAAGATGTAACTGTGGCAGTGTTGGCCTGGCAAAATTTCACTTCCCAAGAGGTCCTCAATGCTCTCCCTGAATAACTGTGAAATTTGGCCACTTCTCACATAACTCCTCCCTAAACCTATTTGAAATCTGTTGATTCCTTGCGGTGCTGTGCATTAATGGGTTATGTTCAGAAATTTCCCATGCCATCTAGATTGGTTTTTATAATTCGTTCACTTAGCTAAAACTCAGGCCAAAATCTTGGTCACCTTCTTGCCTACCCTAGCAGAAAATATTGCCACTAAAAATATAAAATGAAATTACAAAAAGGAAGCCTCAACGATCAGGTTTTCCAGGTTGAATTGCTTTTGAGGGGGCTTTAAGAATGTTGCCTTTAGAAACACAGAATGATTCTGAATCCTTGTGGAGTCTCATGTGAGTGATTCTTCACCTATTTAGACAATTTGAGGCTTTTTGAAGGTCATATCATATAGATTTTTGTCCAAAGGGGCTCCTTTTGCAGCATGATGATAGATGCTTATGTGGATTAGGGGTTAAAGGATCTTTTAAAGCCCTTGGTGCCACTTTTTTTTTTTTTTTTTTTTTTTTTCCTGCAGATTCTCTATAAAAGGTGAATCAACAAGAAATTACCCATTGTGTGCCAGTATGGAGTTGATTTTAAAGGTAGGGAGAGGGTAATAATACAAAAAAAGAACAAAGTGAGTCAGACAAAAGCATAGTTCTAGCTCTGGGGTCACTTTCTTGTGCTTTTCTTTCTTATAACTGGTGCCTGTTGGGAGGTGCTGGGAGGTTGGTAACTGCTCCTAATTACTGCAGGAACTTCCATTCACTGGCTGCACATCCTGATGCCAAGGAAAAAGTTTCACATCTCTTTCAAAGAAGCCAGAAATCTGTCAGCATTCATACAGGGATCTCAGGATGGTGGTTAATCCCTGAAAATAAAACCTCTCCAAGAGAAATGAGTTAGGAGACCACCACTTGCATGGAGACCTTCCTCTGCTAGCCACAGCCAAACAGACTTTCCTGCAACCCTTAGGAAGGACAGGGCAAGTTTTAATGATTTAACATCATTATTGGTGTTTTCTCTGATTTATAAGCCCCAAATGGATGCTCTACCTTGGGACATGTTCTTCCCTGACAAACCATGACTAAAGATCTTGATTCCATTCAGGTCTCCCATGGGTTGCAATGGTAACTTCACTGCCTGAGATGGCTGTGCCAGGGTTTGCACTGAAGGAAATAAAACTCCAACCTGTCCTCTGCAGAATGGGCAGAAGATAAGTTGAGTTTTCCAGTCCTCAGGATGTGATTCCCCACTCTTCTTAAGGTGAGGATATGGAGAGCAGTGCTCAACTCTTAACACTGCCTTAGGGTAGCTCAATATTTTCCAGTTAGAGTCCCTAAATATTTTGCAATTGGTATTTGCAGTTAAGGTTGGCCTCCTGGGGCTTGGTTTTCTGGGTTGCCTTCACATATTTACTTCAGAAAAATATATAGAGAAACAGGCTAAAAATCACTGCTCCAAGATACCAAAGGAAGAGGCAGGTTCATAAAGACATTTAAGTAATTTTAAAAGCTTTCTAAGAGTCTAAGCAGAAATTAGAGGGAAAAAAATCCCAGAAACTATCTTTTAACTTAAATTAAGAAGCTTCCTATGGCTCAATCTAAATTCAATGCTTTGCTACCTCACAGCTCCATTACCTTTCACTGCACCAGTACCAAGGTATTACCTGCACTGTCATCTGTAAAAGACAAACCCTTTTTTGTCATTATTATTCTCCTAAAACAGACCTGTGAGCCATATTTTTAGACACATAGCTGAAACCAGGCACACTGCCATATCAGAATATTCTCCTCTGTTTTCCACACTCCTCGTGCTTTGCAGCTTGCTGATGCTATTCCATGATTGCATCACTGTGATCATATTTTGAGCTACAAAACCATCACAGCCTGGGATTCACTCCTCCACCTTTTGCATCAGAATTGCTCACCAACCCCCCCCCCCAGGCACTGAAATTATCAACACCTCTGTCATCCCTCAGGAGTGTAGATTTATGCTTCGTTTGTACACTCTTCACTCTGCACTGGCAGATCTCTTTGGCTCCTAGGAGAAAGTGGTTTTTTCCTATGAAAAATGTCATTGGTATCAAAATAAGCCACAGTGATTTACTCACATGTCATCACTGGAAAAGACATTCCTCCTTTGTCTTTTATTCCCTGTATTACAGTAAGAAAATTTTTCATATTCACTCCCACTTAAACATTGATTTTTCTAGTGCCTGGGCTGTGCTGCATTTCTTGCACAGGAGAGTGAATAACAGAACAACAGCTGATCTGTGTGCTAACAACTAAATGGCCAAGCTTGCTGGGGGTGAATTATGCCAGAATTCCAAAACAGGAACACAGACTGAACAAAATTCTTCTGTACAATCAGTTTGGTCTCGACCATTGAATTAAAAATCCAGATTAAAAAAAAAAAAAAAAAAAACAACAACCAGTGTCAGAAACATATGTACTGATCATGCAAAGTGTTTAATGGCCCATGTGTTCTTCATCATGATCTCGGGATAACAGAAGCTTTACTTCACCCCCCAGTGTCACAGGGAATGGGGCGTGGGGTTTAGGGTCAGTTCCCCACAAGGTGTTTCTTCTTTTCCTTCTTCCTCAAGGGGAGAACTCCTCACATTCTTCCCCAGCTCCACTGCGAGGTCCATCTCATGGGAGAGAGTCCTTCCCCAGCCCCTCTGAGACCCTTCCATGAGTCCCTCAGGAACTGCTCCATCCTGAACTGCCCACAGAGTCATGGATGGATGGATGCTTCAGGAAGAGTCACCTCCTCTGGCACGGGGTCCTCCATGGCTGTAGATCAACATTTTCCTCTCTCTTTGATATTGCACAGGCTTCAGCTTCACACCTGCCCACCTGTGACATTTCAAGGGCTACAAATCCACCTTTACCCCACCATGGTCCTTCAAGGACTGTTCCACCACGCAGGGAAATCTCTGCTTCATCACTGACCTCGGAGTCTTTGGCATTGTCCTCTCACTTCCTCCCCTCCTCTACTCTGCAGGTCCTTTTCTTCTATTTCTGTAGCTTCATTTTCCCTTTCTTGAATATGTTACTGGCAGATTCTCATCCAGATTCCTGTATCTGCTCAGAAGAGGGACAAGGACTGGGATCAGGGGAGCTTCCAGCAGCTTCTCAGAGGAGCCACCCCTGTCCTTTCCTTGCTTCCAAAATGCTACTGCGCTAACCCAAGACACCATGGAGGTGATCCATGCTGCAGCATTTTGTCCTGAAGCCAGACACTTGTCCCCAGCCTGGCTTTTTTTACTCATAAAAATGCAGTGTGTGTGTTGTTAGGGATGGATTTTCCACTGTGTCCCATGCCTGGCAGAACAGTGCTAGTTCCTGTTGTCCAGGATCATGCCCATGGTCCCCATTCATTCAAAAATGCAACCCGTGAACATGGAAATGATATTGCTTTTCTCTTCCAGGAATCCTTATTTGCAGTCCTTGAAAAACACCCCAGCACTTCCGTTTCAAAATGCCAGAGGGACAATTAAAAAAAAAAAAAAAAAAAAAAAAAAAAAAAAAAAAAAAAAAGGAAAAAAACCTTAGAACTTCTTTGAATGCACAGAAGAATTGTGACTCTACAGTAATAGTGATGGTATTGCATCAAATTCCATAAATAATGGTTTTCAAGGTCTACAGCTCAGACATCTCAAAGGAGAAAATAAAATTTAAATTGTCATATTACAGATGTTGCATGAAGAATGTCTTTTCCTGTCGTAACTTTAGTAGGCAAATAAGATGTATTTATGTTTGCACAGCCCTACTTTTGAAGAGAATTTATTATGCTGAGGATGCAATAAAAATAACACAGCACACTTGGACTGTCAATCATCCATATTAAAAATTATGTCCCGTGCCACGTTTCTTCAACACAAAAGCTTGAGAACTCTGGTAAATGGGAAAGGGTCAGAGTTAAGGCTGCTGCATCTGGGTTAATTCCACAGTTGTAATGCTGCTTCTGGCTTCTGAGAAACCCTGAATCTATCAGTTCTTCACCCTTCAGAGAGGAGAAGCTCTACAATCACCTTCGTGAGATGACTCAGTCTACTGCAAGCTGAAATCAGCTGGTGAAATCCTGCATCTACTGAGAATGAGTGACAAAAACCACACATTGCTCTTAAAAAAAGAAAAAAAAATGGAAAAAAAAAAAAAAAAGTAAAAAAAAAAAGTAAGGTTTTTGCCTTAAAAAAAAAAAGAGACTTGCTAGCAGGAAGCCATAGCCTGAACTTGTTTCCTGTGGAAGCTCTGATGGAGGGCTGATATTCCTGAAAATTCTGAAAACCAGATCAAAGCTCCAGACTAGACCTGGGGGACTGCAGGTTTTAATTCCGTTTCAAACCATGTGCATAGGTGGAAAGGACCGTCCTGTGGTTAGTGCCCTTCCTACCAACACAACAAAGCAGGGCAAGAAGTCAGGGCATGAATTCTTCTGCAAAGCCACAGCATGGACCAAAATGGATAAGGGGTAAACCAGCTCCCAAGTGACAGCACCATCAAAGGTCCCTTTACATAATCTACAGGAAAGTGGGAGATAAGAAGAGGATTTGTTGAAAGGAAAAGCCCTCAGAGTTCAACTGAGGAAGCTCCAGCATTTTCATCTTAATTCTCACCCTTGCTTTCCAAAAAGGTTCAGGTTCCCTGTATGGTGCAAACTCAATTTTCTGCCATTACATTTTTTTCCAGGGCATCCAGAGGAGAAAGTCCCTTTCTGTGCTGCTGCTTAAGAAGGAGGAGAGGTAAAGCTCCAGCAAACCAACTGGATGCTGTTTGTAACCATGGCCATCTCCTGGGGTGCTCAGTACTCAAGGCAGCATCAGGGTGATAAGGAGTGCTGCCAGGCACTTTGCTCTGAGCAGAATTAACAATCTGCTGCCCAAGTAATTTAAAGAAACCCTGGATTAACCAAGGCTCTGAAGACACCAAAAAATCTGGAATCACACATCACTCAGCCTTTGAGAACAATGTGGGAATTTTCCACTGATAAAGGTGTTAATTAAACCCACAGTGACTCCTCCTAAAGTCACAGCCATGTCCAAGTAGATGAGAGCCTCTTCAAGGACATTTGTTCCCTCTTTATTTACACCATTTGTTGTCTTTAAAACCATTCTGGTGGCTCATTGCTTGTTTTACTCCAATTATTTCTGTCAAAAGCAGGTTCATGGAGTGGAGCTCCCAAATGAAAGCCACACACTGCCTGCTGAGAAACCTTTTCTGAGGTTCACCATGGGTAGGACTTTTGCCATCCCAAGCTCTAGGATAATATTTTGGAGAGGAAGGAATTCTGCCATGTTCTTGATGTGCCACGGGACAACTTTCAGGTCACTGTTTACAAGAAAGCCAGGATTGGAGGAGTTGGGATTCCTCTTCATTGTCAGCTTTTGAGATGCTGCAAAAAGAGGATCTGGTCCAGAGGAGGTCACAAAAATGATGTAAGATCCACAGCCCCTCTCCTGTGGATAAAGACTGAGGGAGTGGGGGTTGTTCAACTTTGAGAAAACTTATTAAGCCTTTCAGTCCTTACAAGAGTATAAGAAAGATCAGAACAAACTTTTTAGCAGGTCCTGTACCAAGAACACAAAGGATGATGGTTTTAAGTTGAAAGAAGGGAGATTTAGACTAGATATTAGAAAGAAATTTTTTTCCAGTGAGGGTGGTGAGACACTGGCCCAGGTTGCCCAGAGTGGTGGTAGATGCCCCATCCCTGCAAACATTCAGGGTCAGGTTGGAAAAGGCTCTGAGCAACCTGATCTAGTTGAAGACGTCCCTGCTTATTGCAGGACCTTTAAAGGTTTCTTCCAACTTGAATTGTTCTGTGATTCTATGGCTCAATGTAACACTGAAGTATTTAAGAGGATTGTAGCTCCATCCCTTGCAAAAAGGGTTAAAAAAAATAAAGCATTTCATTAAAAGTAGATCATTTAGGTGAGACTGGAAAAAAAAATAAAAATTATGTTAGTCCTGATTTTTTTCAGTGTTAACCTTTATCTAGAGAGGAATAAGTCCTGATCTTCTACAAAATGTGGGATGTAAGCTCAGTGAGTGATTATTGATTGTCTGCAAGATTATTTAGAACAGAGTCAACAGTACATCCAGCTGAAAAAAAAAAAACAGTTGCAGTGTACCCAAGTGCACAGATATGGATTTAGATGATGTAGATAATGATATAGAGATGATGATATATTTATCTATATATATAGATATAGATAGATATAGACATGTGCACACACAGCTCTAAATATACATCTATGCACAGTATTTGAAAAAGGGAAAAGATGGTTCTTAGTCATATCATTCAGGCACAGAGCTATCCAGACTAGAAGGTTGTATGAGTGATACTTCTTTTCATGCTTGAAAGGGGATATTGCCCCACAGGGCAAGGTCCAACCTGCTCACACATCACAGACACATCACAGATACATCAAAGAACCCCTGGGATTTCCACCTCCTTGCCCAAGGTTAGCCAAGACTGTCTCAGGATATCACACATCTTCGTGTCCCTTGGGGTAAGCAAGCTGGATGCTGAAAGGTGAGAAGGTATTTTATTAAAAAAAAAAACAAAAAACACCATGATTCTCTGATGTGGCTCAGCTTTAAGTATCAACCTTAGATATGTCAAGCATGTCAAAGACAAGAAAATCAAGCTTAGAAGACAACCATAAGTGGCCAATAAAAAGCCACAGCAACCATAGGACTGGTTTACAATACTGACTTCAACAGATGAAGCAGGCTGAAATTAAGGTACCTTATTTTTTTTTTCAGCTCAGTAGTCAACTGAGGGCCTTTAGACACTTTTGTGGCGATCAAGGATCTGAGGTGAGCTGCATGCCAAAAGGTGCTGAATATCAAGGCCAAGGGACTTCTTCAGCTCAACTAAATTTGTAATAGGGAGAAGGGACAGTCCCCCTGTGGTGGCAGTTGCTGTAGAAATACTAAATTTTTATCATGTCCCCAGCCCTCTTCTAGCTGGAGGAGAAAGAAATCAAGGGCCAGGAGAGAGCTTAAGAAAATCTTTGGAGGAAGGTGCAGGTTGGCCTCTAATGGATGCAGTAGGCTGAGGAGCTCTTGTGGACTGGATGAATTTCAAGCCTGGATTGTTTGGATCTCTGAGCTCTCTTGACTAATGGCCCTGTAGAGGACTGATAAGCAACCTATTCCTGATAAAGGAAAGGATTAAGAAAGGAATCTCTGGAGGAGATCAGCCACCAGTTGGCTTTGAGCCTTCCCCAGAAATTGGTCTCAGAGGACTTTCAAAGCCTCCTTTCTCAGCAAACGTGCTGCCTGTGAGAGCCCAAGTCTTGGTGTTTAGAGAGCCAGCTCTGAATTTGAGCTCCTCTATTATTCAGCTGATGGGATTTTTGGCTTCCATAACTGGCTCTGTCTTCAGTACCCCTTGTTACCCACTTTCAGGTCTCATATGCAAAACAACTTATCCCCTTTCTGCCATTTGCCTCCCAAAAATTAAGTAACAGCTCAGTGCAGGCAAGGATAGGTCACCAAGGGCAGACCATCGGCCAAAACTGTGTTGATTTCTCTCACAGCTGAAGTGGTTTTAGACTTTCAGGCTGGCAGCAAAGGTTCTGAACACTCTCAGACAGATGCTGATGGTGTTGCTGAACTCATTTCTAGAGGGGAATATTTATTAGCACCAGGAACTCAGAAGTGGAGGACCACAAAACTCAGCTGGTGGATTCTTCTGGCCATGAGTTGATGTAAATGTATGGCAAAAAGGGTGAGCTTTATGTCTCTCTTACCTCTCTGATAAATGCTGTTTAATGCCACTTTATTTTGCTCTGGACCAATCCTGCCCATCTCCCTGACACATGAGCACCCTGGTTTCCTTAGCCTTAAAGTAGATGTGACTTTTAAAGCAAGATCTTACAGTCTCTGCTTTCAGTCAGGCAGTTTTGGGAGTTTTGCTCATGAGTATCCAGGCCTCAAGAATACATTAGATAATGCTGAGAGCAGGAAGAGAAAAAAAACCCCAACTTTTCTTCTTAAAATGCCCAGAAGTCTTCCCTGATTGGGACCCATCATAGTTTAGCAGAGCAATTCCTGCCAGATCTTCATTCATCTTGATTATTTTGTTCTTACATTCTGTTGGATTTCTTTTTTTTTTTCACCTTTAAATACTAGGTAAGCTTTTTGGTTCAAATTAGGAATGACCATTTTCACCTGCCATAAAGTGAGAGGTTAATTACCCACCAAAGGAGAAAGGCTCTAATGACCATTCCCTATTAAGAATGTCAGAAAGAGTCTGCTCTGCACTTTCTCTTTTTGAATAAACTCAGCAGCAAAACTAAACCAAGCCCACAGTGTATAGCTTTATAACACACAATTCAGACTCATTTTACATTTATTTCTCACTAACTTTGCTCTGTGGTCAAGCAGGTCATCAGTGCACTTAATTCCTTTTGCAAATCATCCACAAACAAATGGAGATTTTTTTTCCCTGCTTCAGTTTTACACTTATTGCTTCAAGGTTTTTCTGCCTGGGTAAAAGAGGAAAAGTGTCATGGAGTGGTCAAGGACAGCTGTAGACAGATGAATAATCTACTGCCAATCCTCAGATGCAGACAAATAGCTTTGGTCTGCCTCATGTTGTGCTAGTTGAGGTTCAGATTGGATATTAGGAAAAAATTCTTCACTGAAAGGGTTGAAAGGCAACAGGCTGCCCAGGGAGATGCTTGGATCACCAGCCCTGGAGATGTTTTGGAGACATCTATATGTGGTGCTGAGGGACATGGTTTAGCAGCAGACTAGGTAGAATTAGGCCACTAATTCTACTCAATGATTTTAAAGTTTTTTTCCAACCAAAAAATTGTATGATTCATCATGAAACCAACATGCTTAAAATGTTTTCATTTCGGCAGCGAAAATTTGAAATATAAGGAAAATTCCTGATCCTCAAAACATTGCTATCTATTTGCAGACCCACCAGTAAGAAGGGCTGAACCATTTGGAGTATTCTGAAGAGAAGGACTGAATCCCTTGTCCTAGAGAAATTATAACATGTGGAGAATGATTTATAGTTTCAAAGACATTGATATGAGAAAGGATCATTTGTTGGATCTCATAGTTAGGAAGAAATGGAAAGGAACTTCCAAAAGGCGGAGGAAAAAACAAAAGTCCCATCTTTCTACTCAACTTGGCTAACACACTCCTCTCTTTGGGCTTGGGACGTGTTGCTCTAAGCTGATTCTTCCTCTGCTGAGCACCCCTTGGATTTATTGGCATTTGGATACTCATGGGGAAAACTCTCCAAGTAGGCAGGACTTGATTTCTCCTGGAGGTGAAGATTTCCAGATCAACCTTCTCTGGTTGGGGGGGTTGGACTAAAAGGTCTCCATCAATCCCTTCCAAGCCTTTACATGCTGTGGTTATGCTTTGTGAGGCCCTCAGGGATAGGGAGGGAGAAAAAAAAAAATAAATCACTGACAGAGACTGTTAGTGGTGTGATTTATTTCCTTGCCTACTGACATCCAGGGTAAACGCAGGAGACAGGTGTTGATCTCAAAACTCACTCAAGGAAAAGTGGTCTTTAGGGAGGTCAGTAATCATCAACAAAGATAAATCCTGAGGGAAGCATCAGCAGCTCATTTCAGTTATTCCACCCTGTGATTTCGAGCAAGATACAGAGACACAGACTTCACAAAATTATAGTTAAGCAATGGGTAATAATATTTTCAAGTCCAAGAATTTGCCACCACCGATTTTGCCACCACACTTATTGTGTCGTGAGAGGACAAGGGGAAATGGTTTAAAACTTGAACAGGGGAGGTTTAGGTTAGACATTAGGAAGAAATTCTTTAATTTGAGGGTGGTGAGACCATGGAAGAGGTTGCCCAGGGACACATGCAGGGGGATTGGAACTAGATGATCTTGAAGGTCCCTTCCAATCCAAACCATTCTCTGATTTTCTATGATTCTCTGACTATTTCTTCAATTAGCCTGTGCCTATGCTATTAATTAAAATACCTGTTCCCTGCCCCTGTGGCTAATCTTCACAAACTGGTCACATTCATATTAAATAGCATTTTTCCCTTGTTCCTTTTTAGACCTCTTGTAGTGCTGGTTGGTTTTAATATTGAGTAATACATGCACATTCATGCATCTTCAACTCCAAACTCTGATTTAATGCAGATAAAAAAGCATTAATTGTTTCTTGGGGGTTTTTTGTTTCTTATTTATTGTTGGATGTTATTTATGAATGGGGATGTCAATATTAGTAGCATTCAAATGAGGAATTACATGCTCTGGGAAACACTGAAGTGGGTGAGAGCACAAGAACTGCTGAGACAAGGTGAGACTGGAGGGCTCTCATTCTTGGTGCTTCTTTCTTCCTAAGAATTATTCAGAACAGACATGGTTACTTTACGAGAAGAGTGACAGCTAGTGGAGAGGAAGCTTTCCAGGTTTATTCCTGATTCTGTTGGGTGACCTTGAGGAGTTGATCCTCCCCATTTTCTGCAAAGCTTCCTTTGCTGCAGAGCTCCTTTCTGCAGCCTTTGGAGAAGTGCCAGCGGGAAGCCCTGTGGACATGCTGGTATCTTGTTCTGCTGCAGGAAAAAACCTTTTGTGTTTGGACACAACACAACAGGGCTTTGATCCATGGTTAAGCATCCTGGCTCTGGCATTAAAAGCAGGAATAAATGAGGAGGAGAATCCAAACACTGCTTTTCCTTTGTAAAAGAAAACATCGGTGACCCCCCTGACCTAAAAAATTACATCCTGAGCTATCACACATTGCCTCTGCCAAAAGATATCCATTTCTTCACACAGTCCACAGTGAAACTGTGAAATCCATGCCATGGAATATTGCATACACTGAAAGTGTTTGAAAATTAATTGGATGAATTGCTAGGGAGGAAGGGAAGACTTAAAAATATAGAACTCTAAAAAAAAGAAGTCACACATCTGTGTCCAAAAACCTGGACCACAGCTCTCCTGATGTAGGGAAAGGACTACAAATCACTACATCCTCACCCTGTTATTATAGTTTTTAACCTGCTGCTCTAGTTTTCCCTATGAACACGCTCTTTACCCTTGAGGAGACCTGGATATGAATTTAGAAGGATTTTATACTGGTCCTGTGCAGATATTCTTACGGGTATTCTTATGGTCATTCATGACTCGCAGACATGGTGAGACACAGATGAGTCCTGTCTTTTCCAAGACTGCACATTTGGGATTATCTCATGTCCAAATAATGACTTGCATCTGTTCTTTGAAGAGACAAGTAATCTCTTGTGTTAGCATTCCAGAGAACAGCTCAGGGTTAACAGGTTCACAACACACAGATTTTCTTTACTATCAAGTGAAGAGACAAAGATAAATATGCAGCCTCTGGAGGCCTCTTCAGAAGATGTCTTTATGTCTGGAGGTACTTTTGTCTCTTTGATATCTCAGTGAAGTCAGAGCATTTGACAAATCCTCTGGCATTTGGTCTTGCCCTAATCATTAAGTGGGGTCCCCTTGGAGTAAGTCCATTGAGCCTATAACAGGAGGAAGGTGAAGAGTGGTTTTCATCAATTTTGTGATATCTGCCAGCAATGGGAGCTGGAATGAGCTCTGTGTCCTCTCAGATAGCTTGAATACACAGTGATATAAGTTTTGCCAAATCCATTATTAGCATGGACTTTGATGGACAGAAAAGTGCTGAACACAAACCTCATAATTAACTGAATCCCATCTTCAGCCCAGGCTTTGGAGGTATGGATTGACCAGAAACACCAGGAGAAAGAATATCTCTATAATGAGCCCCACTTCTGCTCTTCTTGACTTTTTAAAAGCTCACATATGGGCCCCTAGATCTCATGGGAGATTGCAGTGATGGGAGAGCCCATCATGGGTAATATTAACTGGATAGAATCCAAGATAAATCAGAGGTAATGGGACCTGAAGATTTTATTTTTCTTTTCTGAGATCATTCACTGGGACAGTCAGTCTCATTTCCACTTAAAATAAAAATGTTTCATCCTGGATATACAGACATCTATAATAAAGCATTTTAATCTGAGAATGTCTAGAATGTTGGTTTTTTTGGTTCTTTTTTTTTTCTATCCAAACTCCCCAGTAGGTGTCCTGGCAATCCCATCTCAATTATCTCCAGTCTGAGAAAATTTTAATCACCCTCAAAACCTTCTCATAATCCCATATCCTTCCTCAGGAGTTTCCACAAGCCTGGTAATTCCACTTTCTCATTAACTCCACGTGCAGGAAATCAATCAGTTGTTGAAGTTACCCATATCAGTTTTTCTCCATACTATTTCCAAACCCGGACCCCTAAAGATGAAACCAATGAGAACTCATGCAGTGACCCCTGATGTTTAAGGGAACCTGAACGGTGCTCTCCTGCTGTCTCTCTGTGTCCTTCCACTTATTTTGTTCTCTGTTACCACCACTTCTCTGTCCTCTGGTCCTTCCACTTTTTTTTTTTTTTTTTTTTTTTTTCTCTCTCATTTTGCACCTGCACTGTAGGATGTTGGGAGATGCAACCCTCTTCACTTTGCACTTTTGTGGTGCTTGTCACCTCCTGGTCCACTCCTGGAATAGTTTAATCATCCAATCCCCATGGAATTGGGATCATCCTATCCCTACCTAAGCAACAAAGCCTCTCCTTCGGAACATGGGGATAACAGTTTGACACCTCTGCAGCTCATCCAGGTTTTTCATCTTTTACCAGGAGATCCCTTCTGTTGCTGGCACGGTGTAAAAGAACAGCTCTCTGATACTCAGCATAACACCTCTCTGGGTCTGCAAAATTATGGTTTCACAGATGACCTAAATAAGAACACTCCAGGCTAAGAACCTGGGTGATCTAAAAATTAATTCATCTTGGACTCAAACTCAGGGGTTTAAAACGAGGAGGTCTGCAGACAAATTTTAAAAATCTTTTTAAAGACCACAACATGGAGAGAAATTTTATATGAGTAAAGTTATGGATCATTATTATCTGTCTCCAAGAAGTTGGAGATGAAATCTGCCTTTGAACATAATAATTATCCAACCATTGTGTCTTTTGTATTATTTCTAGTTGTAAAAACACCTGCCAGTCCCAAAGCAAACATTGGTGGGATGTGAAGTTGGTGCAATGCAAACAAACCCACAAAAGCAAACCTGGCCCACAGTCTTGGCAAAGTCTTCTGGATGGCTATGTATCTGCCCTGGTAACTCCTACCTGAGGACAAGATGTGAAGAGACTTTGGTTATGAGGAAGATCCTTAGGATGGATGGGAAGGACAGACAGAAAGGAAAAAAAAAAAAAAAATGGGCATGAGGAAGCCCTTCCTGCTTTGATTAAACCTTATTTCTGGTCCAACACATCTTTTTCTGCAGGCTTAGCAATTCCAAGAGTATATCTTTGAAAGTCACATCCCTAACTTCATCTTCCTTTCCATAAAAGACTTCCCATGGAAGGCTTTCCACAGGAACACAAGGAAGGGTGAAGAGAGATTTTTCATAGGTGTGTTGAGCAATAGGACATGGGGAAACGGCTTTAAACAGAAAGAGAATAAGTTTAGACTGGATGTTAGGAAGAAGTTCTTCAGTACGAGGGTGGTGAGACTCCAAAACAGGTTGCCCAGAGAAGTTGTGGATGGTCCTTTCTTGGAGGTGTTCAAGGCCAGGTTGGATGAGGTCTTGAGTGACCTTGCCTGGATGAGAGGTGTCCCTGGCCATGGCAGAGAGGTTGGAAGAGATGATCTCTAAGGTCTCTTCCAACCTCAGCCATTCTATGATTCTATGATATCTGAAAGGGGCTGCAGGAAAGCTGGGGCAGGGTTTTTTTACATGGGTGTGTAGTGAGAGGACAAGGGACAATGGTTTAAAACTTGAAGAGGGGAGATTTAGGTTGGACATTAGGAAGAAATTCTTTCCTGTGAGGGTGGTGAGACACTGGAACAGGTTGCCCAAAGAAATTGTGGTTTGCCGCATCCCTGGAAGTGTTGAAGGCCAGGTTGGATGGAGCCTTGGGCATCCTGGTCTAGTGGGAGGTGTCCCTGTCCATGCAGGGGGGGTGGAACTAAATAATCCCTTCCAACCCTGGGTTTTCCATGATTCTATAAAATCTGCTGTTCCCAGACTTCCTCTTTTACATCTCTTGATCTTTCTAGAATTGCAAAGTCTGAGCAAAATACCTAAATATTTTCCCCAAATTATTCCTGGGGTTTTTTTGTTTGTTTTTTCTCGTGTGTGTGAACTTCTGGAAATGCTGAAGGAATACTTAAAACCTAACCCTTCCACGGATATTCTTTAAAGTAATTCATATCTTAAAACCATCAAGCCACAATTTCAATTTTCAGAGATGAAACCTATAACTTTTACCACAAGAGAGAGGCATGGGTGTTTGTCTCACCTAACACTAGGCCAGGAACAGATTTCTTTCATATCCCCTTGAAAAATAATTCCTCACACACAGAAATAAAGAATAAACCACCCAGTCTGGATATTTTAAATGGTTTGCCCTTAAAAAAAAAATGGTGTGAAGTAAAAAAAAAAAGCATGCTAAGTGAGTTAAAGTTTTTATTTGGTTTATATGATTGCCATTTGTATCTTATAGCTGTGCAATAATGTGTCAGTAATTTCTACTGCATTACACAAACAGGCAAACACCTATTTGCTGTGAGTTATTTTAGGTGCCATTCCACAAGCACTCAGCTATTCATCAGATCCCTGTAATGTATTGGCTGCTCAGCTCAGGCTTTTTGTGCAAAATAGTCAAATAAATAAGTATTTGGAGGGATCTGAGTATCCGTGAGTGATTCCTGGTCATTGCAAATGTAGGGACAAACTGCCTAGGAAATTCTTGCCATACTTGCTGAGATCTGTTCAGTGGTAAAACTTTTTCTAAGGATATTGGGGTCTAAATGTCAGTCTACAAATACACTTCCAGGGTGGCTGATGGTGTCTCCAGGGATATCCTGGTGCTGAGACATCTCATATAAACAATAATATTAGAAGGGTTGGACAATATGATCCTTGAGGTCCCTTCCAACCTGACATTCTGTGATCTATCTCACATGTAAGAATATATGCACAGGGTCATCGAAAAGCCCAACTTTGTGCTTTCCCACTTATCAAACCACAAAAATATGGATCTACAGATGAGCTGCATCTCACATTTTGTCTCTCAAAATGGAAAAGAGGTCCTGATGCTGTGAGAGCCAACTTGGTAAGTAAATAAGGCATGGGAGTTTGTTATATGGGCTTGGGCCTGTACTCAACAGATGTGAGCTCTTTCTCCATGGCACCGTTGTCATCTGTAGCCCCTTGTTCTGCCTCATGGACACCCATGTGTAACTCTGACAGCATCATCTTCCTCCCAACCTGCAGTGCCAAGCACCCCATCTGGAAGACATCATAGGATCATGGAATAATTAAGGCTGGAAAAGGCCTCTGAGATGATCAAGTCCAACCATCAACCTAACACCAACATTCCAGCTGAACCATGTCCTGAAAAGTCAGAGTGTGGCTACCCAAATTAAGAAGAGATCATAGAAGTATCATAGAATCATAGAATTAGCCGGGTTGGAAGGGACCTCAGAGATCATCAAGTCCAACCCTTGACCCACCACCTCTGTAGTTACTAGACCATGGCACTGAGTGCCACATCCAGTCTCTGTTTAAATATCTCCAGGGATGGAGAATCCACCACTTCCCTGGGCAGCCCATTCCAATGCCTGATCACCCTCTCCATAAAGAAATTCTTTCTAATATCCAACCTAAACCTCCCCTGGCACAACTTAAGACCGTGTCCTCTTGTCTTGCTGAGAGGTGCCTGGGAAAAGAGACCAACCCCCCCCTGGCTCCAACCTCCTTTCAGGGAGTTGGAGAGAGTGATGAGGTCTCCCCTGAGCCTCCTCTTCTCCAGGCTGAACAGCCCCAGCTCCCTCAGCCTCTCCTCATAGGATCTGTGCTCCAGTCCCTTCACCAGCCTGGTTGCCCTCCTTTGGACCTGGTCCAGCACCTCAATCTCCTTCCTGAACTGAGGGGCCCAGAACTGGACACAGGACTCGAGGTGTGGCCTCACCAGGGCTGAGNGGGATGATTCTTTTTTTTCCTATCTTTTTCTAAAGACACAGATAAAATCTCTCCAGATGTACTTCACTTATCTCCTCTAATAATACTGAAATCAAAGGGCTTTGCACAGACAGGGATGATTTCTTAATAGCTGAGGAGCATTAGCAATGCTGAATGTATTCATGTTGTATTTTTCTTGCTGTTAGCAAGGAAAAACCTTTCCTTTATAATGATGAAAACTTAAACACTATTGAAGTGTGTTTAGTGTGATTGTTTTCCAGATAGGAGATGGAAACAGAGAGGCTGTACATGTCCTACTCCAGACCAGAGATTCCTGGAGAGTCAACCTTCCCCCATTTACTGGGAACATGTTGGACAGCTGGAATGGTTTCCAGCAGTGTTTTATGGTGGAAAAATCAGGTATTTTGGTTTACTTCTCCATGAGGGACCCACAGAGCTGCTGGAATATTTTTGATTCAGTCTTCACCTGTCAGTTAGAAATAAATGAAGTTGTCAAGAGCAGCTTGAAACCCAGGGCTACATTCATCTGACAGTGTCACTGTCTGGTGTCAACAAAGATAAGAGCCATGCACTTGTGTCATTATAGAATTGACCCTTGTCAAGTTGAGTTATGGACCTTGGGCTGCTTTCTGGCAGTCCCTGAGGTTCTTGGGCTGCTCTGCAGTGGACTATGAACTTGTCAGCTCAGAGCTGAGCTAATCCATGGGTGAGGAGGGAGTGTCCATGAGTGTTCTCCAGACATGGGAGGACAGGATGGGCTGAGGATACCATTACAAGTCCCACCATCTCACCGTGATGTGCACCACGGTGAGCAATGAGACCCCTCAGTTCTGAAAAGTGTGAATATTCACTCTCCTCCTGACACCATCCTGTGCCTTTTCCCATCCATCCCACAGAAACACCACCCTCATGTCTTACTGTTACAATCTTTTCAGAGTGTTTCCATCATTCACCAAAGGCTTTTGCTGTTTTCTTCACCCTCTTTTCCCTGGGGTGAGCCACATCTTTCCCTACCTTGGCAAAATCAAGGCTGATTCAGTCCCTGTTCCAGCAGGAGTTTCACTGGTTCCCTGCCTTTCCCCTGATCCAAGGGACTCGTTCAAAAATCACGACGTTGACAAAATGCATTATTCAGACAGTGACAGATGCAGAAAGTCTGTGGAATGTTGTCAGTTGTCAAGTTAAGCAGCCCTTTCACTGCAGCTCTTAACATCTATTATGGTTGCCAGGCAGTGAGCGAGCTTCCTGATGATCCCACATCATCTCCATGCAAAGTGACTTGACAGCTCTAGGGCTGCTTATTTCATTTGTTAGTGGAGCTGGGGAAGATGAAGCAGGCTGCTGAGCCACAGGACTGTTTTTTTCCACCCAGGACTGACTGCTCTAAAACTGCAGTCCCCATGGCCAGGCTTGTGCAAGTGGAGGAACGATGTTAATTTAATTCCCTCTGTAAAGAAGCAAGAAATCTCTCACTGGTATGAAGGTAATTGGATGTGAGATCCACCCATGAGTCTGCTTAATTAGCCACTCCACAAGTGAAAAAGGGGTGATGGGGTCTTAGAGGTGAGGAGAAGTGTTCTAGCCACCAGGTAAGATGAGATTCTGGTGATGTNTGGGAAAGCACAAAGTTGGGCTTTTTTATGATCCTTGAGGTCCCTTCCAACCTGACATTCTGTGATCTATCTCACATGTAAGAATATATGCACAGGGTCATCAAAAAGCCCAACTTTGTGCTTTCCCACTTTCCCACTGTCCAGGTCCCTCTGCAGAGCCCTCCTTGCCTTCCAGCTGATCCACACTTCCTCCCAATGGAAGATGGAACACTTCCAAGTGAGGCATCTTCAAAATGTAGTTTTTTTTTTTTTTTTTTTTTTTTTTTTTTCCCCCAGTGGTAACTCCCCTAAGTGAGAAGAGGTAAGTATTGTTCCTTTAAGTAAGACCTTTGGGACAAAAGCCATTTTCCCAAGCAGTCTTTCTAGCAAGTGTGGTGTCCCTGCACCTCTTCCACAGCTCATCTTTCTCAGCATCATGAAAATGAGAAGGGGATGATTCTTTTTTTTCCTATCTTTTTCTAAAGACACAGATAAAATCTCTCCAGATGTACTTCACTTATCTCCTCTAATAATACTGAAATCAAAGGGCTTTGCACAGACAGGGATGATTTCTTAATAGCTGAGGAGCATTAGCAATGCTGAATGTATTCATGTTGTATTTTTCTTGCTGTTAGCAAGGAAAAACCTTTCCTTTATAATGATGAAAACTTAAACACTATTGAGGTGGTTTAGTGTGATTGTTTTCCAGATAGGAGATGGAAACAGAGAGGCTGTACATGTCCTACTCCAGACCAGAGATTCCTGGAGAGTCAACCTTCCCCCATTTACTGGGAACATGTTGGACAGCTGGAATGGTTTCCAGCAGTGTTTTATGGTGGAAAAATCAGGTATTTTGGTTTACTTCTCTATGAGGGACCCACAGAGCTGCTGGAATATTTTTGATTCAGTCTTCACCTGTCAGCTAGAAATAAATGAAGTAGTCAAGAGCAGCTTGAAACCCAGGGCTACATTCATCTGACAGTGTCACTGTCTGGTGTCAACAAAGATAAGAGCCATGCACTTGTGTCATTATAGAATTGACCCTTGTCAAGTTGAGTTATGGACCTTGGGCTGCTTTCTGGCAGTCCCTGAGGTTCTTGGGCTGCTCTGCAGTGGACTATGAACTTGTCAGCTCAGAGCTGAGCTAATCCATGAGTGAGGAGGGAGTGTCTATGAGTGTCCTCCAGACGTGGCAACCCCTCAGTTCTGAAAAGTGTGAACATTCACTCTCCTCCTGACACCATCCTGTGCCTTTTCCCATCCATCCCACAGAAACACAACCCTCATGTCTTACTGTTACAATCTTTTCAGAGTGTTTCCATCATTCACCAAAGGCTTTTGCTGTTTTCTTCACCCTCTTTTCCCTGGGGTGAGCCACATCTTTCCCTACCTTGGCAAAATCAAGGTTGATTCAGTCCCCGTTCCAGCAGGAGTTTCACTGGTTCCCTGCCTTTCCCCTGATCCAAGGGACTCGTTCAAAAATCACGACGTTGACAAAATGCATTATTCAGACAGTGACAGATGCAGAAAGTCCGTGGAATGTTGTCAGTTGTCAAGTTAAGCAGCCCTTTCACTGCAGCTCTTAACATCTATTATGGTTGCCAGGCAGTGAGCGAGCTTCCTGATGATCCCACATCATCTCCATGCAAAGTGACTTGACAGCTCTAGGGCTGCTTATTTCATTTGTTAGTGGAGCTGGGGAAGATGAAGCAGGCTGCTGAGCCACAGGACTGTTTTTTTCCACCCAGGACTGACTGCTCTAAAACTGCAGTCCCCATGGCCAGGCTTGTGCAAGTGGAGGAACGATGTTAATTTAATTCCCTCTGTAAAGAAGCAAGAAATCTCTCACTGGTATGAAGGTAATTGGATGTGAGATCCACCCATGAGTCTGCTTAATTAGCCACTCCACAAGTGAAAAAGGGGTGATGGGGTCTTAGAGGTGAGGAGAAGTGTTCTAGCCACCAGGTAAGATGAGATTCTGGTGATGTGGGACATAAAACCATAATTATCAGGGACCAAAAGCCTGGTACTGGGCAACTGGAGTGGCTGGAAAGCTGCCAAGCAGAATAGGACCTGGAGGTGCTGGTTGAGTCCCAGATGAATATGAGCCAGCAGTGTGCCCAGGTGGCCAAGAAGGCCACCAGCATCCTGGCTTGTATCAGGAATGGTGTGGCCAGCAGGAGAAGGGAAGTGATGGTGTCCCTTTGCTCAGCACTGGGGAGGCTGCACTTCGAGTGCTGGGTTCAGGTCTGGACCCCTCACTCCAAGAAAAAACATTGAGGTGGTGGAGTGAGTTCAGAGAAGGGCAACCGAGCCAAGGAGAACAAATCCTGTGAGGAGATGCTGTGAGAATTGGGAATATTTAGTTTGGAAAAGAGGAGGCTGAGAGGAGACCCTATTGCTTTCCACAACTCCCTGAAGGGAAGATGTAGGGAGGTGGGTGCTGAGCTCTTCTCTCAACTAAATAATGGTAGGACCAGAGGAAATGGCCTGAAGTTGCACCAGGGGAGGTTTAGACTGAATCTGAGGAAGAATTTATTTCCTGAGAGAGTAGTCAAGCATTGGAATGGGCTGCCCAGGGAGGTGGTGGAGTCACCATCCCTGGAGGTATTGACAAACCGTGTGGATGATGCACTTCAGGACATGCTCTAGTGGGTGATACAGATGTTGACAGATGTATTTTATTTGGAGGGAATGTTGACATTTGGACTTGGTGATCTTAGAGGTCTTTTCCAACTGTGCTGATTCAGTGATTCCATGTGGTTCTGTGGTGTGTATCACTCAAGCATCTTTATGATGAGGAGGGCAGAAACCTGGCCCTCCAGTAGCTCCTCTGAGTGATGCAAAAAGGGATATCTCAGACTCTGCCTCTCAGTGATGCAGAAAAAGAAAGGATCTCTGTGTAAACAACCATATGCATCTTTGCCAGACTTACCACTCAGCTGCTTGAGCAAGCAAGCAAATAGAAACCTGAGTTACAAACCTGCCTCCTGAGCAAGCAGCAATCACAATTAAAAATGCACTGTCAGGGCTGGGGAACTAAGGTAAAATTAGCCAGGTCAAAAAAAAATAATCACAGGAATACACTCCATTGTACAGGAACAAATAAACTCAGTGATCTCTGATATATCCCCAAAGTTGTAACACCTCTGCAAGAAGAATAAGGTTTTAAAAGTCACGGGTTTCTACCAACAGAAATGAAAGTGGCAATGAGTTCCCCAGGGAGTCATATGGTCCCCTGTATTAATTAGCATGGGAACAATTACAGCTCTGTCTCCTACATCCACTGTGAGCCACTGTTATCAGCAAATATTTTTCCAGCAGGTACTGTTGTAATGAAGAGGAATGTTACCCTCCTGCAAGAAGGTGCATTGATAACACTTTGGTTCCAATTATCAGAGACCCCAAACATCAGCTTCCCAGAAACTCGTGTACAAGTTTCTCTGCTGCTTATTAAATGCAAGTGGTGTTTTCCCAGCTGTCTTGCTTTTATCCTTTGCTGCCATCATCTGTGCTTTGCTGATACTGCAGCCTGCTTTTGGCAGCACAGATCAAATCCCTTCCCAAACTGTTCTCACTTCTGCTAGAGAAGACACTACTGACGTATTTGTTTTTTCTTGGTGTTCTGGTTTGGACCAGGATAAAGGTGATTTTCTGTCTTCTACTTTTGCTTTCAGCTAAGTTTCTTGGAAGTAGATGCACTTGCTGAAATGAACAGCAAGTTTCTCAGTCAGTGTCTGCTTCTGGGACTGATAACACTCCATGGTTATAGTTACAGCTGGAGAATGGGGTGCAGAACCAAGGACACTGCTCAGCTCTGAGGAAAACATTTTACCCTGCAGAAGGAGTAAAGAGGTCCCACCTGAACCCCTCCTCTGGGGAGGCCCGAGACAAGATAAATGGCCAAAATTGACCAAACAGAGTATTCCATCCCATACACCTCATACTCAGTATAAATTTGAGGGATCACGAGGGTCAAATCCCCTTTCTGCTCCCTTTTCCTGCTCCCTTCCTGCCCTTCCTTCCCCTCTCCCTGTTTGCTTCAGTATCCTGGGAGGATTCCATCCATTCCTCTGCCTGTGCTCCTGATCCATGCCAGCCTGAATCTGTGTGTTCCTGCCTCCAGCTCCCCACTGCTGCTGACCCCAGGAGTCCAGCCTGGACTTTCCCAGGGCTGCCCTGCAGCCTCCGTGGTGACATGAGAGCTATTGGGGGAAAAGGGGGAGAAACGTGGGATCAATCTTTTCCTGTATGTTTGTATATATTTAGTAATTTTTCCTATTTATCATTACTGTTCCATTAAAGCTGTGTAGTTTAGTTTCCAACCCATAAGTCTCTTCCCTTATTCTGTCTCCTTTCCTTATCAGGGAGGATAGGGGGATTAATAGAAAAAATCTGTTACTCGGTTTAATTGCCGGACCAGTGTTAAACCCTGACACTTGGATAGCACTAATTCCACAGAGGATGGGCATCCCAGTGCCCAGTAACCCCACTGACTGGAAGGAAACAGATGGGAGTAGAGTCTGAGAGACTTAGCTGGGAGGATCATTTCGTGCACAAACAGGAGAAGACACATAATATCAGATTTATATGGATCAGATTTTTTTTTTACTGGATCAGATTTACCAACTGGCATGGTAATTATTTTACAGTGTGACTTTGTGCTTTGTGTTTCTCTGACAAAATTACATGGCTTTTCATAGTGGCCCAGAGATGACCAAAGTCCAACTCCCTGCAAGGACAAAGCATGGCAGAGCTTTTGGTTCCTCCATTCAGGAGTAATTCAGCCAGACAATGTGTAATGACCAAAGCTTGCTTTCTGCAACAAAGAAAGACATATTCCCACCTCTCTTCTAATGAAATGAAGTGATTCATCCAATCTCACTCTGTTTTCACACATCTGGGGCATGCAGTGTCAGACCCAACAGCAGCCCTCATTCAGTCACTCTTTGAATTCAAGAAGAGTCCAGCTCTGAGTTAGTATGATCAGACTGAATGCCAACACATTTGCAGCACAGAAACCATCCCACTTCCAAAGAGACAAATAAAAATACTTTTCCTGGGCAGAAAAAATGAGAACAGGCCTAGAGTAATGCAGATTTCAAGTAGCTGCTGAATTCAAGCCATGACTTGAACACAACTTATGCAATGCTGTTCAAATAAACTGGAAAGAAGGCACAGGTAGCAAATAGATTAAAATCATGAGATCTGCTTTTCCTGAATCTGTTCCCCCCCCAGTAATTCAAACTGAAACTTGAATTAAGCAAAAAATTTAGCAAGGACTTGATACTACTTTGAAACATCTCAGTGTATAGCGAGGCCAAGGGCTCAGCCTGTGCTGAAGCAGTTGGCATCCTCTCCTTGCTATTGTTGAAGGAAGGTTTATGGATGGATATTAATTAGAGAGAAATCCTTTATTTCTAGAGAAAACAAGAGAGAAAAAAACCTGAAGCCAGTTCCCCTCTAAGTTCCTGCTGAGGCAAGAGCCAAAGAAGGAAAAAGAGGAGGAAGAAGAAGAAGAAGACTGAGCACTCTCTTTATGCATACGTTGTGTGATGACCATTTTGTCACCTCCTACAACTTATAGTCAGGTATAGAATCATAGAATCATAGAATTAGCCGGGTTGGAAGGGACCTCAGAGATCATCTAATCCAACCCTTGATCCACTACCTCTGCGGTTACTAGACCATGGCACTGAGTGCCACATCCAGTCTCTCTTTAAATATCTCCAGGGATGGAGAATCCACCACTTCCCTGGGCAGCCCATTCCAATGCCTGATCACCCTCTCCATAAAGAAATTCTTTCTAATATCCAACCTAAACCTCCCCTGGCACAACTTAAGACTGTGTCCTCTTGTCTTGTTGATAGTTGCCTGGGAAAAGAGACCAAACCCCCCCGGCTCCAACCTCCTTTCAGGGAATTGTAGAGAGTGATGAGGTCTCCCCTGAGCCTCCTCTTCTCCAGGCTGAACAGCCCCAGCTCCCTCAGCCTCTCCTCATAGGATCTGTGCTCCAGTCCCTTCACCAGCCTGGTTGCCCTCCTTTGGACATTTGGATGATCAGGATGAAACAATTTCTCTGCACTCATTCCCAGGAGTCCTACCCTCCACTCCAAGTACCATTTTGTCTGGGCTTACTTTCAAGGGCCCAAAGGGTTATTCCAACATCTCTTTGGGTAACTTGAAGCAAAGGATTCCTAGGAACTACCTCAGATATTTCACTGCCATTATCCTCTTTGAACAACAGCTCAATGCCTCTCAAAAGTGGAGGGGCTGAGCAGGTTGGCACAAGTGACAGGGTTCTGCTTTCCTTGTGAAAGATAAGGGCTTTGAGTCCTCTTCCCTCCTTCCACCAAACTCCATCAAGAGCAGGTATATTCTTCTTTCATTCCATTCCCATCAGAGTTTGGTCCCAGTCGTTAGGAAGGACAGGTTCTCAGCTTTCACCTTTTTTTGAGCCCTGGGAGAAGCCGGGTTCTGTAGCCATGGCTTTTGTCACCTTGCAGAAGATCCTAGCTGGCAGGTTAAGCTCATTGATTTCCAGGCTATGTTACCAGAAAATAAAAAGGAAGTGTCACTATTTAGCATGGAATACAGCAGGGCTTCCTCTTATTCTCATCTTCCACTTTCAAATATTTCTAATCCAGCATCTTGAAAGCACCCTCAGGACCCACTGATTTAAGTAATGGGTGTCTGTAGTGTGACCCTGCAACTAGATCAGGACTTAATCATATTGTGTTGTTCTCTTTAGCAGATGTAACTGCTGAGAAGCTGTTTTTTTGCTCCAATGCTGTTCAAATATGAAGCAATTATTTGTCACGGAAATTCGATAACATCTTAATGATTAAAAAATAAATCCCATCTGTTTGGTTTTCCCCAGGAGGATCAGGAAAAAGATTTATTAATAGAAATACTGCGCAGTTCTATTTGAAAAAAAATAAAAATAAAAATTATTTATGTAACCAGGGGTAACCACATGAAAGTAAGGATGACAAACATTCAGCAGAATAACATAAAAAAAAAATCCTAGTATGCTAATTTACAGTTTATATCATACCAGTGGGAATCCCAGGGCTGAAGGTGTTGGAAAGCAGGATAAGAGGAGTGGACATCATTCGCCTCAGGAAGTCACTGCTACAAGAAAGGGATTCAGATGCCCAGAAGCCATGTGCCAATGGGTAGATACATGGTATTGCAAGTAAAGAAGCTTCCAGGAAAGGAACCAAGCACTGTGCTGTGTAGGAAAAGTCTGTCTTAAAGTCAGGAGTTATCCATGTGATCTTAGTTGGTTGTTTTTCAATAATTATAAAAAATTCAATATTTTTCAATAATGACAAATCAGAGCCATTCTGTTAATGAGAGAATCAAGGGATTATAAAATCAACAAATAGTTTGGGTTGGGACGGATCTTGAAATCACCTTGTTCCAACCTCCCCTCCCACATTCCTCTAAACCAGGTTGCTCCAAGCCCCATTCAACCTGGGCTTGAAAACTTCTAGGGTTAGGGCACTCGCAGCTTCTCTGGGCAACCTGGGCCAGTGTCTCCACCACCCTCACAGGAAAGAATTTCTTCCTAATATGTCATCTAAATATCACCTCTTCCAGCTTGAAAACTTTGCCCCTTGTCCCATCTCTCCACGCGTGTGTAAAAAGTCCCTCTGCAGCTTTCCTAAAGCCCCTTCAGGAAGTGGAAGGGGCTTTAAAGTCTTCTTGGAGACCTCAACTCTCTGCCTGTCTCACAGGAGAGATCATCTTCATTTGCCAAATCTCGAGAAGCTGATCCTTTGTCCTTATCCAACATGCTGATACAGCCACCTGGTTGTCGTGAGATCTGGTCCCAGGTCCCTTCTACCTCCCCACAAATGCCCCAGATTCATTGGATAAGATGGGATGGAGAGAAATTCATTAAAGCTACAAGTTTAACAATCAAGATGCTCTTCTTGGACCCAAATCCTAGAGATCACACCTGCAGTCACATTTCTTCCTTAGTGCCTTGCAAGCTTTTGGGATTTGGCTCAGTTATATTCTGCAGTAATTTGTCCATGAGAAAAAATGGAAATCTTTTGCTTTTCTATGAAATTAATCATCAGGTTATTAATCTCTGCCACTGGTCCTGAATCTTTAAACAAGGAAGGAAAAAAAAAAAAAACCACCAAAAAACCTACCTTAAAATTAAAATACAGGACTCCTAAATCATTCATGGAATAGAAAGGCAGAGTTACAGGTTTGAAAGTGAAAGATCTCACACAGTTTCACCTTTGCTGCCATCATCAAATCTGGGAGCAGTGTGCCACGATCTTCAGAAACAGGCAGTGACCTTATTAAAGAGAACAAGATTATGATCACCACTTTGTCCTTGCTGTCAGCTCCTCTTACAGGGAAAACATAGGATTTTTTTTTTTTTTTTTTTTTCCGAAGAGGTGAAGGAAAAAGTACTTTCTGCCTACTTTGCCTAAAGAATCATTTGTTTTGTCATTTACAGACATGGGCAGACACTTCAACGGAAGTTTCTGCTACATTTGAAGGAGACTCCTTTCTTTGATTTTATTCTTTCTCATAAAGCAAAACAACCTTTTCTTAGCTATACCTCTTGCTGTGCCACATTTTACCAATCAGTGTGAACCCATTCCTCAGTCTCTCCTGTCTACTGTCTGAGTGTAGATTAATAAATTATGCCAGTTAATTTCTCGTGAAGGTAGTGAGCATGTATAAGAGAACATAAAGTACAAGACTTAATCAAGACATGACAGAAGAACAGGAAGAAAGAAGAAAAGATTTTTGTAGTGTCCAGGCACAGGGAGACAATTTGAGGTTGTCATAGATCACCCCAAGGAAATATGTTCAAAAGAAAAAATCCATTTTCAGGCTGACGAGGGTGGAAATGAAACTAGCAGGTGGGAGAGGATTTAGTTAAAAGTTCACCAGAGTTTCTGTTTCATAGAAAATTCCAGCACTTCTTGAATTTTTCAATTCTGAAACTGAATATCCCCTGAAATGCTGATAACTTCAAACGAAGACAAAACAGAAAACTTGGGCTGAAAGGCAAGGTTTGTTTCCCATTGTTTTGCTTTCTTGTGGTTTTGTTGGGCTTTTTTTAATTCTTAAAACGTATTTTCCATATAAAAGAAAGAAATCCATTTCAGACCTGCAATTTCACATGAAGTGCTGACATATTCCATCCTTTTCAGCGCTGTAAAGAATTTTTTTCAATACCTGACATTTGTTGCTGAACATGGTGTTCTTTCCATTCTCTCCTCCTTCAAGCCTGCTGGAGAATTTCTGCACCACACTAAAAACAAAATCATCTCATTCTAACCTCCCAGATCTTCCCTTTGGCTTCTTACACTTGGTAACTGCAAACTTTGAGAAAGTGATAATGCATCCTATACTACAGCTGTGCTGCTCAACACATCTGGGAGCTCAAATCTCAGATCAAATGGGCACAAGAAATACTCATGAAGGAGTGATGGACACTATGCTGCACCAATCCTGACCTGTTTTGAGACTCAGCATGTAGGCATGATCAAGTTGTTGCTATTTTCTCCTCCTGGAATCATCATCCTATGCATTTAATCTACAGAAAAAAACAACACAAGGAGGTAAGGAGCCTGACACCCATAGGACAGGGATCTGTGTTTGCTCTACATGGTCTTTCCATATGTTTCAAATAGGGCTGGAGAAAAAGAGAAACAGTGAAAAATAAACCAAAATTGAACATTTGTCCTCCAAAATGTTTTATTCACAGAGCACTGCTTCTGATTCCTTCCATGTGTGTCTCGTGAATCCATCAAAAGTCTGCCAAGAAAAGCATCAGCAGCTCTCTGGAAATTCTTCTCCTCTGGACTTTTTTTGTCTTCCTCTTCACATGTGGACATTTGCACACAGCCTGATTTAAATCATCCGCATGTGTGAGGCATCGCTTCAAAAAAAAAAATTTAAAAAAAAAAAAAAATTAAAAAGGAAAATTTCTTACAAAAAGAAAAATTATTTGAAAAATGGGCAGCACTTAAAAACAGGAGCATTTGTGTCGTGAAGGTAAAGCATCAAGGCTAAAAAGACCTCCTGGGGATGGGAAGGGGATGCAGATTTAAACAGGCAGGAGATGGAAGCACTGTCTCTTCCCTAGGGGGTTCTTGGCTGTGGTCAGTCACCCACAGATCTTCCTTCTGAGCTGGAGAGAGGCTGGAATTTCCAAGAGGAGAGCAGAGTTTGGTACATTTGGTTGGCAACTGATTGCACGTGAACCAGCAGAGTCCCCATGTAGCCAAGAAGGTTACCAGCATCCTGGCTTGTATCAACAGCAGTGTGGCCAGCAGGTCTAGGGATGGAATTGTCTCCCTGTACTCAGCACTGGTGAGGTCTCACCTTGAATATTCTGTCCAGTTCTGGGCCTCTCATTTCAAGAATGATGCTGAGGTGCTGTAGAAGGTCCAGAAGAGAGCAACAAGACTGATAAAGGGACCAGAGGAAAAGTCTTATGAGGAGAGGCTGAGGAAGATGGGATTTTTTAGCTTGGAGAAGAGGAGACTCAGGAGAGACCTCATCACTCTCTACAACTCCCTGAAGGAGGTTGAAGTCAGGTGGGGATTGGATTCTTCTCCCATGCAACTAGAGACAGGACCAGAGAGCATGGCCTGAAGCTGTCCAGGTTGAGGTTGGATATTAGAAAGCTCTTCCACACAGAGGAGTTGATCAGGCATTGGGATGGAGTGCCCAGGGAAGTGGTGGAGTCACCATCCCTGGAGGTGTTCAAGGAGAAACTGGATGTGGCACTCAGTGCTGTGACTGATGTGGTGATGTGAGGTCACAGGATGGACTTGATGAGCTCAGAGGTCATTTCCAACCGCCAAAATTCTGTGATTCTGTGACTGGCTCTTTACTGGAGATAGGACAAGAGGAAATGGCTTCACATTCCTCCAGGGGAGGTTCAGATTAGATGTTAGAAAAAAATTTCTTCACCGAATAAGAGGTGAAGCAGGGGGGGGTCCTTTCCAGCCCCAATATTTCTGTGATTTTGTGATCTACAAGAAAGTCTTGCCTTGTTTCAGCATCCACACAGTCCCCCAGCCCACCCTACGTGCTCCCAGGGGTGCAGGGAGATTTGTCGAGGTCACCTGAGCTTCAGCAGCTTGTGTGGAGAGTGATCATATACCAAGCTGAGTTGTGGCAGCACCTTGTTCAGGCTAGGATAGTCAGCAGTCTATTTACCCAAATCCTTGGATGTTATTTTCCAGCTATGGGGACAACAGCAACCAAGATGAAGCATGCTGGGAAATGTGCTTTCAGGTGGGATTCTTCTCTTTGTCTCAGTTGAAAAAGCAAACAACCAAAACAAGAATCTTGGCATATCCATCACTGAGGAGTGAGGAAGAGAAGGCATCTCCAGATCTTGAGAGGGAGGGAAGCTCTTGAGAGGGATCTTGAGGCTGGAGGGAAACTCTTCTCTTCTTCTGGAGGTCCATTTATATCTCCAGAGCCCAGCTGGTTTGATTCAGGACTGAGTTTATCTCAGCTCAGGTGTCTACAAAGTTCATGTCCCCACCAGAACCAGGTGTCCCCTTCCAGGCTAAAGATTTGCTGGCAAATGCCAAGGAAATTTAGGATGTGATCCATCTACTCAAGGCAGGAATCTAACTCAGCCTGAGATATACCAAACCCTGAACCCAAGTACTGAATTCCTTTTTCACTGACTGTTACAGGTCGACTTGCCCAAATGAAGACATCCAAATTAGATGTCCCTAAGTCCCCAAATTAGATGATCCTCAAATTAGACTCCCTTGGCCACCTCCCCTACATCTAAAGTGCTTTCAGAAGGATGAGGAGCCTGTGGCAAAACCTGGCTCTGAATTCCAGCTGCAAAGCAAGCTGCTTTTGGAAGACCAGGGTCTTGATAAATCCTATCAGGTCTTGCATAGATCCAAGTGTGGTTTAAATTGCTCAGATGACTCCTTGCAGCCATCATTTTATTTTTTTTTACAAGTCTGAGTTTATTCCCTGCACAATGATCTCAGCCTGGCATGGACTGAAAACTTGCCCATCATTGATTCAAGGAACAGGCTCAGGGAAGGGGATGGAATCACTCAGCATGGATTTTTTTCCCTGGAAACTGCAGAAGATGGCAAGGTTTGGCACCATGCTGAAGAAAGGGCTTCCTGCTCGAGACCTCTGAGGATGGGGCCACAGTTTCTGAGTTTTCTAAGGATACCAAAAGAGGGTGAGAGAAGAAAGATGGGCCAACAGTTCTGATCTTCTTTTTGAGCCACTGAGTGGGAAGCCTGTTCTGAACCTTCCAGGTCCAGTAGGGCCCAGGTGGGAAATCACTTTTCCTTGGGCCACTCCTTGTCAAAGTCCTAGAATTCAACAGGTGGAAGCACTTTTCTTTTGCTTTTCTTCTTCTGCTCTCTTTCTCTACCCTTCCAGCTTCTGAAGGGTCTTCTGAAGAGAAAAAACCTTCAGGAGGGTTGGGAAACAGTAATGACAGCGACAACAGCACAGGTACCCATGTCCTAAATCGAAACACCATCCCTAATCCTAAGAATCCTTGATAAAGAAGAACACAAATACAGCATTAAATTGGAGTCTGATCACAGTTAAATAGTCAAGCACCCAGAGTTCATTGAAGACATCTGCTTGAGAACATCTGACCAGCCAGATCTCAAGACCTAGAAGCATTCAAACTTCTATTTTTTTTTCCTGTTCTACCTTTCTTTGCTTTTCATCTCATCTTTCCTTTTTTTCCCTGTGCACAAACCTTAAACTAGTTCCCACTCTCTGAAGTCTGACTCCTACTTCCTGCCTCAACTTAGATGCAGGGTTTTTCTCTCTTGCTTTCTTCAGCAAGTTCTCATTTAACTTGCTGCTCAAGATAGTTTGTGATGGGCCTTGAGAGTTTTGAAGGAGGAGAGGAAAGAAGAAAGAAGGGAGAAGAGAGGAGAACCAAACCAAACTGAAGAAAAAAGCCAACAAAAACCCCAGCAGCAACAACAACAAAAAAAAACATTGTAAAGATAAGTTTCTCAAGGGGGAAAAAAAACAAGAAAGAAAAAAAAAACAACCCTTCAGTCTGGAGGGAAAGTTTAATTAAAAAGAGAAGAGTTTTTAATTACCAGGGAAATGTATTTGAATGATTCATTTGCATAATCCCGACGGCAGTGGGAGAACAGGCAGGGATGAGATAAGGTTTCTTTACAATCCTTTTCTTGCTTTTCCATATCTCTCCAAAAATTACTCTCATCCTCCACTCCTCTTGTCTCTCGTTCCCTGCTACATTGTCCTCCCATCTGATTGGACATTTTGGCCTTAGGCTGCCTGCTTTTTTAGCTCTTCCCTCTTTATTGTAGGATCTATTTTGGTACAAAACACAGAATCATAGCAAAGTAGTGGTTGGAAGGTGATTTTTGGGGTTCATCTAGTCCACCCCCAATCATAAAGCAGTTTCACCAAGAGCAGCTTGCACAGCACCACTTCCAGGTGAATATCTGCAGAGAAGGAGACTGTACCACCCCTGTGGGCAGCTATTCCAGCTCTCTATCACCCTCAAAGTCATAGAATCATAGAATCATAGAATCATAGAATCATAGAATCATAGAATCAATCATAGAATGGGCTGGGTTGGAAGGGACCTCAGAGATCATCGAGTCCAACCCTTGATCAACTACCACTGCAGTCACTAGACCATGGCACTGAGTGCCACATCCAGTCTCTTTTTAAATGTCTCCAGGGACCAAGAGTCCACTACCTCCCCTGGCAGCCCATTCCAATGTCTGATCACCCTTTCTGTGAAAAAATTCTTTCTAATATCCAATCTGAACTTCCCCCAACACAATTTAAGACCATGCCCTCTTGTCTTACTGAGAGTTGCCTGGGAGAAGAGACCAACCCCCCCCCTGGCTCCAACCTCCTTTCAGGGAGTTGTAGAGAGTGATGAGGTCTCCCCTGAGCCTCCTCTTCTCCAGGCTGAACAGCCCCAGCTCCCTCAGCCTCTCCTCA